>JAWQUT010000116.1:586481-596676 GCA_033807755.1 Ellobium chinense | reverse complement strand
AAAATCCGTCCATTCACCCACCCACCCATCCATCCATCCGTCCGTCCGTCCGTCTATCCAAGATGGATATCTTTATACTAAATCATCCCTCGTTCTATCAATTCAATCATTACACTGTAAAGGATTGGGGGAGAAAAACTGGGGGGAAGTAGCAGTAGCCTGGACCTTTTTTATTCTAGGAAGTAAAATTGATCTAGGCCAGTTTTACTCCGAAATAAGATTGCATGTGGTTTTGATTTTGATCTGTTACACCGGTAAAAGACAGTGGCACTGCATGTTCCATAGGATGTTGAAAAAGTCATAGAACAATTGGGCCCACTAGCAGTAACATTGTACATAAACATGTAATAATTAGAAGCGGCGTGAGTGGACATTAGCGTGATTTCGGTTTTTATATAATGTAGGATAATGGCTCCACAAATTCCATGTTGAGTGAATACATATGTAGTTTAGCCATATCAGTCTGAGAGAACAGTCACATTGAAACTGGATAAACAATAGAATTTTAAATATCTTTGGACAAGGGCAATTTGATTCGGGATCTGGGTTATTGATAGAGCAAGACAGAGAAGAGATTAATTATATTTAGGATTTACATTCTCAATGGAGGGCGTAAATTCCAAAGGAGACCTGTTTGCGCCACTGTGGGCGAGTGCCAGTAGACCAGTGGAAAATTTGAGACGATGTAAAGATGATGTTTTGTGGATGAGCAACCACTTCACTGCTTTTAGGAGCAAGATCATCATTCCAAATATAATTTAATTACAAGTACAGTATATAACATAATAATTATAATTTGTCTGTCTGTCTTGATGAAAGTCTATTCGATCATCTGTTGTACTGTCGTAGACTACCAGTGTTGATACTGCTGTTGTTACTATCATTCTTGCCGTTGCTGCCACAAGGTCGTTTTCATTGTTGTTGTTGTCTGTGTTCTACCAAGGCGCTCCCCTGATAGTGGTGGTAAATATGTTGTTGTAGCTGTCACGATGACCAGGGCGCTACTGTATTGTCCTGCTTGTCATATTTGGTCCGTCTGTGAGTGCTGTTAGATATTTTGGTACCCATTGCTTCTATCGTCATAGACTTGTTATGATAACTGCGACAATCACAAATGGGATATCATTTTGGAAGAACTACCAGCCCGGTAAAAGGGTGGTCCATCCTTGAAAAGGTGTGTGGAGGGNGGGGGGGGGGATGAGGGAAGGGGCGCAAGCTCCTGTCGTGCACTTGTCTTTGTGCCGTCCATCTCTTAAATTCTAACGCGTGAGTATGTTCATGTCTACAAAGCTGTGGAGCCTCTGGGAACATATTACCAAGGGATTTCATCCCGCTCAAATGATCTCCCACTTCCCTTTCGGGTAGAAAGATCTGCCTAAGATTTTTCAGATTTCAGAACAAAAACATTTTTATAGGCCCATGAATGGATTTGAGTGCTTAATCTAAAAAGAAAAAAAAAAAACCCGTAAGTAACATAAACTCTTTAGTTACGCGACCTATTAAGGGAGGGGTATACCTTTAGCATAATTCGGAGTAAACTACAAAATCAACAGTAGCTTTACAGCACTAAGCGAGAACACAACGTATGAATACTTATTATTTCTTTTCATTGAACTATGGAAATATTATCACATACTTTACTTTGAGAGTCTCGCCAATGAGAAAAAAGGGACAAAAAAATGGAGAATGGGCACACAATCATTGAAACAGAGTGTAGACTGCAAACGTTTCCCCACCAAAACTGTAACACATGCAAATGAAAGGGGGTGTCCTAAAGAGTTTTTATTGGTTCTTGAATGGATTTGAGATCTCAATCTTCCATAAATTTGATCACAACTTATATAAAACCTTAGTAACATAGTGAGAATTGGGGGACCTTTGGAAACAATGAAAAAGGGTCCTTCCATCTGTCAATAGATGTGTTTGCTTACAAGTCCATTTTTTTCCCGCGACCTTACACTGAGACAGCGTAATATCCGCATAGTAAAAATGATGGTCTGTGGAGAAAATTTGTCAAATTTTGTACCGTACACTAATTATAATACTAGTTGAGATATCCGGGCGCCACCCGGATTGGAGAAAGGTATGGCAACCAAACTCATTTTATTATATTATTATTATATACTCAAGCATTCATTCTACTCTTCTTATGACAATATTGCCAACTTGGAAACCTTTGTCTGCAAACTGTTTTCCAAGCCTTTGTTTACGACACAAACCAATTTCGAAAAAACCTTCTAGGTCACCTGGACTGACAAAAGCTGGGAAAGGAACCATCTTTCGGGCAAAAAGAAAGTTACTGAATATACAAAATTTCACGCAATTCTTACGAGAAATAGCTTCGGAATGGCTCATCAAAAAACCGAGTGAGTTTCAGCAGATTTCCAGCAGGTAACACGTACTAGACCTTTCAATATTATGGTCCATACCATTTTCAAATTTGTGAAGAGTAATTAATTTTAGGAAGCAACAAATGTCACATATCACGCCAAAGCAATAGGCTTCTAGCACAGTTTCCGGGTCTGTACCTTATGATAAAGGCGGAAGTAAAAAAGTAGTAGGTCGCAATATGGGTCATGTCGAGCAAAAGGGGCAAAAAAGACACATAGTATGCACAACGCAAGGTCTAGAATGGGCACTGAATGCCCACATGTTTAAAACAAGATTCTTGCAAAAACATTCAGAAATAGTCCCTGGTTTGGCCTCCTCCAAGTATAACGTCGTCAGAGTTAATATTCATTCCGTCATAATGGCCGCAAACCTAGAGCCAAATGTTCGCCATTAGAAGGGCATATTAGCTTCGTACTTTCTTTCACTGCTATTCTCAAACGCAACGAGATTTCTTCCAGTTTTACTGCGATTAAGCGCTGATAATGCCGCCTAATATATTTACATTCCAATACGACTTCCCCCACCGAATTTAAAGTTCAGATGCAGATACGCCCCTGTGAAGTGGCGGCCCCAAGTGGTTCACTGGAATATTCTAATGACTTGGCCGGAAGGACCAAGCGGGACCCCCATGATATTGTGCAAACAATTCGCACTCATTTAGTCACTCATTCGGGGTAGGCTAAATGGCCGGAGAAGGAAAATCATTGTAAGAGTAGTGTTGTAAAACAATATTACAGGGCCTAGGAAACAGTACGGCAAGCAACATCCAGTACACAATAACCATAAACATGCAAACCACTTTCATGTACACATAACTGCTCGCCATTAATGTGTCGCCAGCAGACTTCTGCACCAGTGATAGCCTACCTGTAAGGATTTCCTTAACTCTTTCCCTTGCACACACACACACACACACACACACACACACACACACACACANACACACACACACACACACACACACACACACACACACACACACACACACACACACAAACATGCGCGCGCGCGCATAAGTTTCATAATATGATTCTCACCCCAAGGTAAATCACCACCATTATTTTCAACGAGTTTAAAAGTTCTTATTTGTCCTTGAACTAGCTTTGAACCTTAGAAAGGTTCAATACTGGGTTTTGTATACTAGTCATAAAATAATTATGTGAAACACTAATTTATGCACTACTTTGTGTTCGGCCTAGGAAAATCTTGGCGGTAAAGGGAGGATGATGGTTGAAGAGGGGGATGTCATATTTCATTTTCTCTGCTTTCCAGCGCCACTGAGATCGATCAGCTCCACGCCCTTTCTGTTGTGTCAGTGGCAGATCTGGGCGCAAATGATTTTCAATGATTTGTAGAATTTTTCAAGATTCTACAGTGATCTTCCAGTGCCCTCTTTTTTTTTAGTGTGTGTGTGAAAGGGGGAAAAGCTGTCCCCGCGGAATTTTGCAAGAAAAAAATCAAAATTTTGCAACCAAAAAGGTAAATTTTGCAACCCCAAAAAGGTAAATTTTGCAAAAATTTTGCATTTGTTTTTTTCCTTCCCCACAGCTACCTATTATTTAAAAGTCAATTGTAAACTTTATTTTAAGAACGTAAGACCTTACATGCGCACAACATCCTTCAAAACTCAATAAAACAAATCCATTATTTCCTTTAAAAAAAAAAAAAAAAGTATTTCCATCCAAGTTGTTGAAATAAAAAAAAAAAAACAGGCACCGAAGGGTGTCTTCACTAAGGCTTCTCCTCTGTGAAAGAACCAGGTTGTAGAGGAAGAAGCTCCTCACTATGTCGGCCGAAGTGACTGTTGCAAGCATATTATAGTGAACCTCGTCAACAAGCTCGGATTCAACGAGACCTCGAATTCAATGAGGGAAATGAAAATCCCCGTTTTTTCCCCTTTCCCACACCCTTTTCACCCACAATAAACCCGTCCGCAGCGGGCAACTCCTGAAGGTTTACATAACAACTGCTACCAACATTCTACAACTTACAGACTGAGTCATCATGAAAGGTTACCAGTAATACAGTAGTTGCATGTGCGAAGGAGTGGAGTAGGGAGGGAGGGGATGGGGGAAAGAGATAGGACCATCTGAGCGATCAGTGGAGGGGAGTTTGAAGTCTCTGCAATGCAAGGGGCGAGGGGAAGGGAGGGGAATGGACAATGGAACGATGGAATAATAATAATAATAATAAATATGCTTAGCTGATGATTTGCCAAGCCAGGGATGCCACTCACTTTTCGTAAAATTCTCCGAAACTTTTGCGGCTTCGCGGAAAATCATGTGAACTTGGTGTCTCTAATCTGAAATTTCTACTTTCAGTAGTTTCAGAAAGCCAAATCATGTTTGATCTCTAAATAAACCTATCTCAGAAAAAAAAAATGAAGACACATAAATTTACTACATTACTATACAGTAGAGAAATCGAAAGCAGACATGCCAACCCATAATTATTATGGATCAGGCAGCTGATAAGGCTGTTTGAATACAACTCATCATACAGTTTGATTCTTCTAATTAGTCATTCAAACATGTTCTTAGTTAATATCAGAAATTGTTTGTAAACACGAAGGCTAAGACACGCTGCTTCATAATCTTATCTTGTTTCTCAAAGTGCTTGGGTTGTGATTTGATAAGTGAAAGGGTTGTTGTAATATTCCAGTTCGGAAACCCTAGATACTACTAGGATGTCCTTAAAAGATGTTGCTGCTTAGTCTAGATCTCTTGCTTTCAACCATGNAGGAGAGGCTGGAGTCATCGTCTAAAAGTTTTCATAGACTTCTTTCAAAAGAGGCATCTTTGATTTTGACTTCGCCCCCAGATAGCCCGATTTTGTCCACTTACTAATATCTTAACTTAACACATTTTATGTATAATTTTATAAGGCTTCTATTCATGCCTGAAAAATTTTGATCGAATACATTTTCTAGATCACAGGTCATTTTAACATAATTTTGCATCCTGACATTGGCTGGCAGCCCCCAGGAAGGAGGGATTTTATATAATATATGTATGAGGATGAGTGTTGTCTGACACAATGAGTGATTTGGTCAATTAAGCCCAACAGGCGCCAAAAATCCCATTTTCTCACCATGCGAGGGGCAATAACCACATTATTACACAGAGTTGCCAGATCAACAAGACCAGTCTCCCCTGATATCTCACAAGAGCATCGTAATCATAGTGAAGATTTAAGGTTGAAGATAATAGGGGACACTTTCTCGCAATTCAAAGAGGAACAATGACGATTCTGGTTCGAATCTCTGCTCCAATGTCAACAAAATGTCTTGGTTGCTATGCACTGTGATGAATTTCTTTGACTTTCAATAATGCAACCGAGAACTCTTTCCAAATAGTCTTATTAGAGTTACTAGGTCGAGATACTACTTAAGTCGATTCAAGAAGGGCCATTTCTAAACAAAGGGACAAATCGACATGAGTCAATTCATGAGGATAATTTCTCTTGAATCGATCCAGCTCCTTATGTTTTTGGAATCATTCCAAGTCAAGGTGAATTGAGACATTAGAATTTAGAATTATAGTACCGGGGTGTACCGTGATCAGATTACCCCCCTCAATTATTACCCCCCGGTAATCTGATACCGGTATCAAGCTACCCCCCCTGGTATGAGATTACCCCCCTCCCTTTTTTCTATTTATAACATTTATGTATTGCCTGAATACAAATTCAAGACAGCAACAGCACTAGCAACACCAACAACATCAACAGCAACAAGATATGATAATTTTTTGAGTCACTAAAAAGTATCCGTTTTGGTAGCGTTTCCATCATACAACCCCCCCCCCCCCTTTTTCCCCTTTCTTTTTTTTTTTTCATCATCATACTTTTACCCTTTTATTCAAGTGCTCCCGAGTCTATAGATGACGATGTTCGGGTTTGATTCAGCTATATCCCCTTTCTCCCTCTAGTCATTTGTTTTGGTTTTTTTAAATTTGCTTTAATTTTTGCCGTTTTATATTCCTTTAAATATTTACCACAGATGATGTATGCAGAGTGTGAATGCAAGTACATTGAAGCTGTAGGCCTATCTGTTCCTGATTCAAATTCCCTTTAACATTTACACCAGTAATATGACTGAATCTTTTCATATTTATATGTGTGCGAGGTGTCAATACAAGTATAATGAGGCTCAATTTTTAACAAGTTTAGTTGCTGATTTACATTCCTTTTTAACATTTACTCCAGTGAAATGCTTTTATCTGTTCATATGGTGTATGCAAGGTGTCCATACAAGTAAATTGAGGCTGGATTTTTAGTACTTTAATTGCTGATTCATATTCCTTTCAAACAGTAATATGTTTGGGTCTTCTCATTTGATATGTGTGCAAGCTGTTAATACAAACATATTGAAGTTGAATTTTTTGATAATAAGTTTTAGTTTTGATTCAATATTCTTTTTAAACATTTACCACAGTACTTTGCTTTGATCTTTTCTGTATACATGTAATGATGTGAAAAGTGGGCAATATATTTTCGATAAAATTTCAGTTTTAGTTATCTTCATATTAAACATATTCAGTATTATTAGTTTGAATCCTTTCGTGTCTTACGTTGAATGCAAGTTATCAAGCGCTGGAAAAGTGGGAGAAATTTTAGTAAAATATGTACAATTTGCCAACAAGGTGTCCACATCAGCGTTGTTTCCTTATTTTTCCAAAGAAAATAAAAGGTAAAGTAATACCAATTTAAAAGTAGCAATGCCAGTCGTGCCCCAATTGTCCTGACGGAAATCGGCTTAGAAAACAAAATGGACCCCCCCCCCCCTCATCAAAAGGGCCGAAAGTACAATACATCTATACCTTCTCATCCACCCCACACCCCACCCATTTCCCGAGACACCAATTTAAAGATGGCAACATCATACAATTGAACAAAAGCGCACATACACACAACCCAAAATTAAAAAAAAAAGCGGACATAAAATGCGGCCACATTGATTATTTAACAAAACTGAAATGCACATGTCACCTTCATCACCCCACTCCCAGCTACACACACCCATTATTATATCTACATATTGTGACAGGGACTGCGAAAAGGAGTCTAGTGGTCAAAAATTTCGTTGAAATTTTAGGCTTACTCTATCGACTGCTTCGAGTGAACATCAGCTATCTTTACAAAGAAATAAGGTAGAGATAGCTGATATTCACTCCAACGACTGCTTGGAGTGAATATCAGCTAAATGAAGAAATAGAGAAGAGAAAGCTGATATATAATTAGAACAAACTGTCACCCAAACCAACAATAACATAATCCTCGACTCTACCGATTTTAGAAGCAAAAAAATATGTCAATCCTGTCTTTTTAGCACATGTGGGTGCGTGCAAAGAAAAAGTGTATAAAATAAGTAAGTATATAAACACAAATAACAACTTTTTTATAGGGGGGTAACTTCATACCGGGGGTAATTTTATTCCTTTACACCGGTATAGCGGGTTATTGAAGTCTTGGTCACAAACACTCTTAGGCACATAGTCTATATTAGGTCTACTTCTTCCAGCTCATTGTGATCATGAGATCTGCCTACTCACTTTCAATGGAAAAAGATTTGTTAAGTGCAAGTAAATAATAATAATAATAATAATAATAAATTGTATTTGTATAGCGCCCAATCCCCGAGGTGGGCTTTAGGCGCTTTGACATTTTAACATTCTCTCAAATATGCACGCAAGCTCACTTCAGTACAATAATACAATAATAGTACAATAACATCTTTTAAGATGCAGGGAAGATGTCAGATATTTTTATTCAAATAATCTACATCCAAGCAGTTTACAATGTCAAATTATTTCTGTTAAATAAGTCAACGACAAAATTATGTCTATGAACTCTGCAATATTATGCAAATATCTGAGGTTTCATTTCCCCCCGTTATTGTTAATAGTCATTTGTGCAGATTGTCAGAAAATTAATGTAGGTCTAGTCTCATTCGCAACAATGAAAGGATCCATACGATGCTGCAATGCTTCAATGTCAGATTGATTCCAAAATATTGCATTGGCCTCTAGAAATTCTGCGTGTTCTATTAGTATTAGGGTGAGATCCTGCTATTGTAGGTGAGATAGATTGTGGTCCATAAGGTGCGCCTGGGGACATTTCCAAATGCCAGATGACCAAAATGAGGATAACTTTGAGCAACAGAATTCCTCTTAATCTCTAATAAAATCACCAACATTCATATGGAGAGTTTGAGGCACTTTTATTTAGCAATCTCTCTCCATAGATAAACATGGCACCTACATCTGCCATTTAGTGTAGTTTGTAAAAGTTAAAGAAGAAGACGGCAAAATTTAATCATAGAAGACAAGCTTGCTAAGAGCCTGAGACGAGTGTAGATATAAGGACTGGTCACTGGACGGAACACCATGGAAAACAAAGTTCATGAACGTGGACAGGAGGGGATTTAGTCCATTCCTTGACACTGATGACGACCGGAACGTTCTTACCTCTAGCTAGAGAGCTGTGCAACTTTGAGAATGATTTCCTCCTCAAGGCTTGCAATGTCTACAGCTCTTTCTTTCTTGTGCACAGCATTTCCGTAAATTTCCGAAATTGTCAAAACGAAATATTCGCCTGACTTTTTTTCTTTTTCGAGAAGGTAGGCACTTGTGACAATGACATCCTTCAGTCTGCTTGCTTCTTGTACATGTCTTCCTCTGTGTTTAAACATACACATTGGTCATCCTCTTATCCGACTGTTTAAGAACTGGTGCTTGTGACTTATGTAATTATCATCCTCGGAGTGCCATTTGATTGTCCAAAGCCTTCTCACTTTCTTCTACCTGTCTAGTCGGTGTCACAATATTACTGACTGTGTCCGTTCATTGGTTGTTATGTTATAAACAGCTAAACCAGCCCGTGAGTAGACCTTGTGGCCTTGCCCCACTTATCTTTATGTAATCTTTATGTAATAATAATATTATAGTATAGTATTCATTCTTTTTTTTTTTTAATCAGGAGGAGGAATGTGAGCTCAGTCTGATAATTTTTCAGATGTTACGTATTATTTTAGGGAAGTGTGTCACTACGGATTTTACCAAATTACTGTGAATGATAAATTTTGATAAGAAAGGCCAAAAATAAAAAAAAAAAAACGCTAGAAAATTTCATGCTCCTGTCGGGAATAGAACCTGTGTTTCTCAGCTTGCAAGTCTGAACGTGTTACCACTACACTAAAAAGATGCTAACTTCACAGCAATTTAATTCTAAAATGCCTACTGCCTGAATCGTCCCTAACTTTTACGTGTGAACCTAGTGCTTACCCGTGACCCTCACACTTCCCGAATGCTCACATATAATTTGAAAATCTTCTTTCTGTTTGTCCCGCATTTTATTGAGCTTTGATGCTGAAGATTTATCGACAAGATTTGAACTTTTTTTTTTTTTGCTCTTCTATTGCGCGAAAATCCCAGAACGCATGTCTATCATTGGAAATGGAAAAGCATTTTACTAAGTTAGTACTGTATATCGGTGAAGAGTTTCAAATTCACAGCCGTCTACCTACTGATTTGTCCATTTTCCGTTTGTTATTTGCTGGATATACATCAAAACCTGTGGAGTTTGTGTGTGTGGATGGAGAGAGGGGAGCTGACAGGATAAATCTGTGCATCTGCTCCAGTGACAGTTCGGAGTCTTTTTTGTTTCCTGACTTCATGTTCCTTTTCAGCAGCCTATTTTCATTTTAATTATTTGACATACTGATTACCCTAATAAGAAAGGAACAGTTGATTGTTGTGCCGTCAGCCCGTGAACTGTAAATGTTAAGGAACACAGTGAACCAAAA
>JAWQUT010000116.1:541628-586459 GCA_033807755.1 Ellobium chinense | reverse complement strand
CAAAAGAAGTGTACTTATTAACAGAAATATGTGTTAACCATACACATACTCTCCGAGTAAAAAACTCTGGACCAAAAGCACTGTTCGCATTCTCCGTGTTTACGTTCTATGCGTATCCGAAGGGTGCTCCACTGTATGTTTCAAGATAATCAGTTTAAATCAAGATAATCAGTTTTTAGTCTGCGTTTTTCGCATCTTCAAAACCCATTTATAGGTTGTTCCAGTGCTCATACCATGATCGCCACCTCGTTTTAGAATCAGAGAAAAATGTAGATTTCACAATGTGAAAATTTGGTTGGTATTCATGAGCGGGTAGAAAAGGGGACACTGGATTGTGTCTACAGGTTTGAAGATGCCAATAGCACGTGGCATAAAAATATACAATTTTAAATAGACGCTATAAAATCAGAAAATTAGCCTGGGGTGGGGGGTGAGGGGGTTGGAGGAATAGGGGTTGGATTTGAATCTCAAAGATTTAGATAAGTGCAAATGCATTTGTAGAATAGGTGAGGTTTGGCCATTCAAGTATAAACTTTGAGGGTAAGTTACCCTGTTTACTGTGAAATAACCTAAAATATTAGGTAGCCGGCTTCACTGCCTAAGTTCTCAAAATCTAACTGGTTTAGGGGCATTCTTCTTGTGTTAAAATTTGGAGGAAGAGCTAAACAACATGTTAGGAGAGTATTTTGGCATAGGACCACTGGATAAGTTAATGAGGGGTGTAAAACCTTATATAGGTCTAGCCAACAGTGAAAAACATTGGCGTCTTCATATTACATAACTATGGCCGCTATGGCCTAAGTAAGAGTGGACGAAATTTTAACTTAAAATTTAAGGGAATCCTAGGCCATAGAGAGCTACTTGTATATCAAGGTCACGGCCGTCACCTATTCTTTTTAACACCAAGGTCATGGGCAAACCAATCTCTCTCGGTCCTTAAACGCATGCACGCGTTTCACACAGATGCATACACTGCAAAATGTGACACAATACTTCGTCATGTATTAGGCCTGTGTTTTTGGGCACATTTGTATAACAGATTACGCTTATTTTTCAGGGACACAATATTTTCCATTTTATAACACTTTATCCTTTGCGTAACAATCTGGGTTATAAAATTAAACTGCGCATGCGTATATAATACAAAACACTGGATTGCCAGATTTGGCGCTTTTGGCGCCAAATATTACATTTTTGGCTCTTTTACAGGTTATCCTCGTCTCATTCCGTGTAGTTAGTGCAGTACAGCGGTGCGCATTGTCTTTTTATAATTCAGTATATTTTTATTTAGAGACGAGTTTTCATTATTTATGGCCGAGAAATAAGTTACATGGGACTAAAGGATATGGCTGCCTTTTAGAGTGACACGATGAGAATTAATCTCTGAAAGATAAAATGTCTTTGTAAGTATGTGCATGGATATGTCTTACATATATGTGTGAAATTTAGTGATCAAGTTACAACTGCACTTTGAGATAAAGTTTTTTTCTGAAAACACCACTGACAACAACAACAACAACAAAAAAGTGCACTACTTAGCCCTTTGATGCCCACTTTTGCATGTAAAGTGCACGCAGTTAGAAAAGGGAAGTGCGCTTTTTGGCTCTCAAGATTTGGCTCTCTAGCATCTTTCTTTTTTGTCTCGAACGGTTTTTAGATTAAAACTGACTGAATTCCTGTTCAAAAAGTTCTTATTTTTACCTCATTCATATTTCAAATGATTGAGCTTCTGTCACAATTAAATTGGCATGGTGAACACGTATAAAAAATCTGCAATAATTGAATAATGGTTTCTTTTCTTGCTCTAATATTTATAAAAGGTTCATGATGATTAAAACCCCACGTATATCCTGTAGACAGGCAGTTCATTGTAAATTTCTTGTTGAATGTCAAATCTTGGCCGTCGGTTTGGTTCATTTTTGGCTCTTTTTCGTTTGCGATATGGCACCAGCACGAAAAAAAAGCCTGGCAACACTAACAAACCATTAACAGAATAACGAAAGTATCATGGCGTCGATGGCAAGTCTGTCTGCGAAAATCGCTCATAGAGCGGCCGCCACCAACATTGTAAGTTATTTTGCATGATAGGATTAGGAATATTAAATACATAGACTATCTACATATTTTATTGCGAGGCATTTATTAGTAGTCTAGAACCTAATAATTGTTTGGGGAATGTTCCGAATTGTGACCGCAGATTGTGGGCAGGTGACCGGTGTCTTGACTTGTTAAGTTGTAGAGACAAAAGAAAGGTATTTAGCCCGGACATAAAGAATAACTAGCCTATGAAGAAAAATCGCTTATGCGATAACACATTGTATATAAATGCGAAATGCATCGTTTTTTTCTATGCTGGAAATATTCATTATTAAAGTTACTCCATAATATCGTACCATGAACACAGGGAACTGGGAAGTCAGTCAGTGACCTTGTGAGACCAAGTTTTGCAACCCTTTCGGCAATCGGGGTCAAGACACTTGTATAGATCTAGACTAGACTGGATGAGTTTCAATCTTTTTCAAAACTGACATTTGCTATTCAAATGAGTATAATCGGTCAAAGAAGTATAGACCTAGTCTATGTAGTGAACAACAGTGAGTGTTCAGAGGTTTCTTGTCTTGCAGCCTTCCAAAATCCAGTTGAAGGAAGGCTTACACTGGTCCACTGGAGAATCAAATACTCTACTCTAGGCTCTAGGAAATGAGATCAGCCTGAAGGAAGATGATTGGGGCCATCAGATAGTCTAATTGAAGTTTTGTTTGTTGCGGAGATAGGGAGTTTACACAAAAAAAATTGATTTTATGAGCAAGTGGTGAGTTATTATGGGCCCAGTTCATAGTGATGGTGACTTTTGGTAAGGGATCCTGTCTTGATGGGCATTGGCGATTTCCATTTTCAGTTTCTTTTTGACCATGGCCTACATCATTGCTGCAAGATGTAAATTTTACCTAGACCTCAAAGTGGGGATAAATTTGAGTTTGCAAGGCAGATTAAATGACTTAGAATTAGCAACCTTTGCACGCATACATGATAAATATGTCACGGTGTCGAAAAGGCACTACTTTAGTTGCTCACCACACGTGCCCACGGCCGCCTTATCAGATCGGGGTCACAGCAGTCAGCTACCTGTCGGAGGCTGGGTCGCTCACTGACCTAGTCATTAGATTTTTGATGATCAATTGCTCTTCGCTCTGGTGTGCAATAGTAAACTTATATAGACTATATAACATTAAAACCATTTCAGTAAATAGAAAACGTGTGGAACTAACTTCACATAATTATCAGACACCTGGCTTATTTAGGTTGCTAACAACAGAGAGGTAAAGTTGGCACAATTTTGATTGAAAGTATGTCAGGGGATCATAAAAAAACATGAAATGATGAACCATGACAGAAATTGCCATGTATATAAATGCACGTTTCAAAGGGGATATCCGTTGCAGTAGGGTAAATGATTTTAGAGCCCCTTTTTACTTGCAGTCTCTGTCAAAACAGACCTGGAAATAAACTTAGCATAAATTTAAACACTTACAACAGCAGAAGAAAGGCAAACAATAATGAACGTTAAGCATACTCATAGCAAATCATATAATGCAATTGCTATGAAACTCTTTCCCGCTCTCATTTTATTTACTTTAATTAGATTCATTGAATAGCTACTGTTGTCTGTGAGACCAGTGATCTTACTGAAATACTGTTCATTTTTTTCCTATCCTCGTACACTGTATTTATCTCAGAATTTTTTGTTTGATGAGCTCGGCAGCATAATGAAGACTTGTAGAAATAAATCTATTTTAACCCATGCAATTATCAAATAACCAGTTAGATGTACATGTAGTAGTATGTTAAACAGTTTGTTGTCATTCGTGAAAGAAAAGTATTGGAGAAGGTCGATTCACATGAGGGCTGTGCCTTACGTAGGATTTTCTGTTAATATAAGCAGATTGTTTTGAAATTGATTCCTCAGTTTCATTCACTTCGGATGATCGCCTGAGGCGATAAGTCCATTGTATACTATGTAGAAGGGGTGTCACTCAGTTTAATTAAATAAAAGGTTGCGCGTGAATCAGTTGAGATGAGTGAGCTGTTGTATCGCAGTGACCAAGATCCAAGTACATAAGACTTACACAGCTCACTGGCGCAGTATGGGCGATTTGTCAGTCTCTCTCTCTCTCTCTCTCTCTCTCTCTCTCTCTCTCTCTCTCTCTCTCTCTCTCGTAAGCTCAACATGTCAGTTTTTACACAATTGGTTTATGAAGCATCAGCTTGAGTGGACTTCAAAGAGATTCTGTGAGTGCAGGACAGATCCCCAGCACAGCCACATTAGTCCCATTCTGAAGAGTCACGATTTATACTACTCTGTAGCGACACAATTTTAAAATCCTTCATTTCTTTCTCTGGATGTAACTNTCCCTCTCCTCCTCCCCCCCCCCTTTTCCATAAACGTCTGACAAAGATTGGTTGCTGAGCAACCGGCTGTGTGTATGAACCTTAAATAAATGGTTCTAAACTATTTTGGCCACTCAAATGCAAAGCGGAATAAGTCACTGTTCATCACCGAAGATTAAGGAAAACACATTATCAGAGATATAATTAGAACGGCAACTGCAACCGACGTGAGCTTTTGGCATAAAGAAGGTTAAAGATTCTTGTGTTCACTTGTATGCAAACCAGATTAATTTATCATTTGAAATGTATAGTGATTTGTTACGAGAATTGATGAAGATGGGAGCTGTTTTTAGCAACTCATAAAATACAAACTAGAAGGCCTACAAATATCAGATTTTCACACACATGATGAAGAAATTGAGCATTTTGCATTGCCATAATGACAATTAGATTTCGACCCATAGTTTAACAATTATTGCCGTTTCAAAACCATCGCATTTTGAGGTCACCATCGCATTAATTAGTTACAGTACTGAGTGCAGGTGATAACGATGCCCAGAGTGCTGTGATGACCTCCTGAGTCCTCCGAGACGCTGATTTATGACCTTCAACGGCTAGCAACTAAAGTAGCGGTTTTGGGGCAAAATTTGGCGCCATGATGTGTATTGATTAAATTACATTTAAAGAGCCATAGACTGTATACAGAATTTTGATGCAAGAGAAAATAAAATGAGATTAGTATGCAAGGTGATAGGTCCCATGCAGGCTTAGTGGGAAGGCTGAGTAAATATAGTGTAAAATTGCTCTCCAATCGGGATTTTCTCATCTTTTCTTTCATTGTGTAAGGATAACATGTCGCTTCAGATAAATTTATCTTGGGGCAGAATCATGCTAAATCAAACATTTTTTTCATCATGATTTAACCACTATCATGCCACTAACTTGATTTAATGGAAGTGAAACTCAAGCCACATTTTGATTTGCTGCGAGATATTCTTGTCACAGGTCCAGTCGACCTCTGCTGTCTAGAGTCTTAAAGAATAATTTAGATGCCATTTTCTACAGCCGGGTTTATCAGACATTTTTGTGTAATTTGTAATTATATGTCATTAAAACTTCAACCAATTTTGTACAGATACTTTGTTTTCTAAAGGTAGTCCTGACATAATTTTAAGTTACATTGGTCACTTTCCTTATTAATATTAGGGAGCAAAACGAAAGTCAATTGCAACACTCATGTAACAAAAATTAAGAGGAGCAGCAGTAGGCACCTGCAGCCCATTCAGTGCCTCTGCTGCATGACCCATAAGGCCTCGATTGTGAAGCATAGGAGTGCACAAATGCAATGCTAATGTCTCCCCGGTCGTTTCCCTGTGTAATAAGAACTGGGAGAGAATCATCCCTTGTCATAAATTTGAGGAGGGATTTGTAGACTTTTTAAAGGAACAGGAATAGCTATCTGCTTCACGGCCTTAAAAATCCGCAATATATTTTCATAAATTTTCAACCCCTTACACGTTTTCTTCGCCTGAGTGCGTCCGAGAAAATGCAGCTTGAAAGTTGGGATTTTCACACCGCGCGGGCCGCCATAACTGGTCGTCCAGTCAGAGCAGGAATAAGGCGTGACGTCATAAAGCGAGAGGCAAGCTAATAGTCGTTGTGCGAAGAGAATTATCCACATGCAATAACTTTCCTTGGTGCTAAATTTTATGCCTTTTTTTTTATATATGATCATTAAGTCTTTTGTTGAAGACTGTGAACAAGTGCCAGACTTTGATTGCAATGCTGTAATCTTAGAAAAAGCAGGATGAATATTGGATAAAAGAAGCATCTGTCTGGGCACTGAGTGAGTCGCTTTATTAATGTATGCATAGCCTATGTATGATTGTCCAGGCCGTTTTCCCCCTTGTATTGTTTAATGAGCTCTCATTGGTCTAGGGATCTGACATTCTCTGTCATTTGCCTGAGGGGCACATAGGTTGTTAAGATGTTGCACAGCAGGATAGGATTTGATTGACAGCCAACTATTGTCTCAGGCAGTGTTTTCTGCGCTTAGGGTTAGTTACATCACTAATCATAAATCAGTGAACATGCGTCGAAGAGCTGGTCAGACAGCTGGCATATCGACATGAAAATAGTTTGACACTCTTGTGTTGGCCAGAGATGACCACGGGAATAATCTGGAGAATACTTGTGAAATCTTTGGAAAGAAAGAACTGGTCTCCACGATCAAAGAGAAAAATGAAAAGGGCCATAGCAGTTAGCATGGATATGCCACGTTGAGCATAGCAACAGTAACGAGAAGAGGAGGAAGGGGATAGATGGGTGGGCACAATTACAGGGGTGAAGCAAAGACATTACATTTACACATGTCTTTGGAGTTGAGAGAGAGANACTAAAGTAGTCGTTTTGGGGCAAAATTCGGCGCCATGATGTGTATTGATTAAATTACATTTAAAGAGCCATAGACTGTATACAAAATTTTGATGCAGGGGAAAATAAAATGAGATTAGTATGCAAGGTGATAGGTCCCTTGCAGACTTAGTGGGAAGGCTGACTTAGTGGGAAGGCTGATTAAATATAGTGTAAAATTGCTCTCCAATCGGGATTTTCTCATCTTTTCTTTCATTGTGTAAGGATAACATGTCGCTTCAGATAAATTTATCTTGGGGCAGAATCATGCTAAATCAAACATTTTTTTCATCATGATTTAACCACTATCATGCCACTAACTTGATTTAATGGAAGTGAAACTCAAGCCACATTTTGATTTGCTGCGAGATATTCTTGTCACAGGTCCAGTCGACCTCTGCTGTCTAGAGTCTTAAAGAATAATTTAGATGCCATTTTCTACAGCCGGGTTTATCAGACATTTTTGTGTAATTTGTAATTATATGTCATTAAAACTTCAACCAATTTTGTACAGATACTTTGTTTTCTAAAGGTAGTCCTGACATAATTTTAAGTTACATTGGTCATTTTCCTTATTAATATTTGGGAGCAAAATGAAAGTCAACTGCAACACTCATGTAACAGAAATTAAGAGGAGCAGCAATAGGCACCTGCAGCCCATTCAGTGCCTCTGCTGCATGACCCATAAGGCCTGATATTGTTATGACAGTCAATAGTCAATATAGATTGATGCTTCCCGGTTGTAAAGCATAGGAGTGCACAAATGCAATGCTAATGTCTCCCCGGTCATTTCCCTGTGTAATAAGAACTGGGAGAGAATCATCCCTTGTCATAAATTTGAGGAGGGATTAGTAGACTTTTAATAGACGTTATCCGGAAATCCGATTGCGGGAGGTAACTCCTGAAAGTTAACACTTAAAGGAGTTATGTCCCCTTTCGAGGACCCACTCAACAATACCCCGAGTTATACACAATGTGAGGAAAGCGTGTTGCAGAATGGGTACCTAGCGCATAGACAGACTGGTGAACGTGACATGCGGGCCTGTTTACACAATTTTACACGCCATTAATTTATTGACCGCTCGGCCTATTCGCATAACTTTTAGCATCAATTGCAAGCTCAGTCGTTTCCACTTGGTTTCATATCAGTAACCCAGTAACTACTAACAGTACTTTCCAATACGTAAACACTTTTTTTTCTCTTATTCAATGTGAATCAAATCATAAATAACGGTTACGGCGTGTCTGTTGTGTTGGGAGGAACACCCAGTAAACATACCATAAAATGTTTAGTCACAGATTAAGAGTTATCATAAACTCTTGAAATGCCTAATCCTCGAAAAAAAGTTAAAGTTAAATCGTTACACACCGTACTTTTCAAAATCACTGAAGCTTGTAAATGGCAATATTCTGATACACAGATAAATTGTTTAATCATAGATTAAGAGTTATCGTAAACTCTTGAAATGCCTAATCCTCGAAAAAACGTTAAATCGTTACAAATTGTACTTTTCAAAATCACTGAAGCTTGTAAATGGCAATATTCTGATACACAGATAAAATGTTTAATCATAGATTAAGAGTTATCATAAACTCTTGAAATGCCTATTCTTTAAAAAAAAAATTAAATCGTTATACACCATACTTTATACATCACCGTAACTTGGAAATGACAACATTCTGACACCGATAAAAATTTTAATCACAGATTAAGAGTTATCGTAAACTCTTGAAATGTCTAATCCTAGAAATAAAAATTTAAATCATAACACACCGTGCTTTACAAAATCTGTGAAAGTTGGAAATGACAACATTCGGACACACCGATAAAATGTTATCAAACAGATTAGGAATTATCGTAAACTGTTGAAATGACTTGACTATTCTTTTAAAAAAAATGAATTTGAATCATTACACACCGTACTTTACAAATAACTGAAACTTGTAAATGGCAACATTCTGACACACCGATAAAATTTTTAATCACAGATTAAGAGTTATCGTAAACTCTTGAAATGCCGAATCCATAGAAAGCAAACACACCGTACTTTACCAAATCTTTGAAAGTTGGACACGACAACATTCTGACACATCGATAAATGTTATTACACAGATTTAGAGTTATTGTAAACTGTTGAAACGCCGAATCCTTGAAAAAAAATTTAACTCGTGACAAAAGTGTCCAGGTCTAGACCTACCCGATATCTTTCATAGTCTATATAAAGTCTAATATTCCAGAAATTGTAAAATCTGAAGAATCAGTGGTATGATGAAGTATACATGTAATTTTCACCATACTAAAAATGAATGTGTTTTCTGACTGAGTCTAGCCCAGACACTAATCCTTTCATCGTCGTTTATCAGGCGCACAGAGAACTCTTTTTTTGAACGCCATTTTAAGCATCAAACTTGTTCAATGTTATCACTGCAAGACCAGGAACATTAAAAATATTCACATTGATGCAGTCTAATCATACATACCAGTTCTGAGACACACAAAACACAATGACAACATTCAGCAGAAAACAAA
Organism: Ellobium chinense; assembly: GCA_033807755.1. Classification (NCBI taxonomy): domain Eukaryota; kingdom Metazoa; phylum Mollusca; class Gastropoda; order Ellobiida; family Ellobiidae; genus Ellobium; species Ellobium chinense. The sequence continues at coordinate 577,128 of JAWQUT010000116.1, read as the reverse complement.
CAAAACCCAAAACTCAGGGACGATGAAGATGGAAATGAGAATGTATTCAAGTTTCGAAACAGGGATTTTGGTCAGCTGGGACTGATTACAGCGGACCTATCATACAAATTTCACGTCAAAAACCAAACTATTTTCTTTTAGTACAATGAAAACCGATGCGGTATACACTATAGTACGGGAAGACATCCAGGTATCGCAGACTCGGCCAACTTTATCGCAGATCCCTTACGGAATAAGGTCTGCAGAGCCTAAGCGAACTTCTAAAGGGCGTGGGCTCAGAGAAGGGGGCATAACTCTAAAGGAGTCAAATTTTCAAGCATCTTATCTCCCTTGATTGATTTCCGAAGTACGCCTATTTAAGAAGGATTTTAGGTTTTTGTCAAGTAGTGCAAACTTTAGAGTGTAGAAAGGCAGATTGATGCGTGTTTGGTGTATTTTTAGATATTGAAATTCCAGAGGCGAATCACAGGATTGCGCAGTCAGGAAAACACATTGCCTCCCTATTTGTCACTGACATAGCAGTGAGAATGGATTTCATGCTTGCTTCACATACACTAAGTTTAGAATCCACTTTTTCAGTATTTCATAACATTACCTCGTCTTCTCGATCATACAGAAATTTCAAGACATATTGTTTCAATTTAGATAGCTACATTCTTGTCAAACATAACAACAATTTGCTTGCTGGATACAAAATAGCAATATTTCATCTTTATTTTCTTGCAAAATTTTGGGAATGTGAGTTACAGGAATATTGCAACCTGCAACAAGATATTGAATTGATCCTGTGTAGAAGACCCATTTGTTCTTTGTGAAAGTCAAAATGTGAAGCATCAACGAAACATAACTGGCATAGGTTTTAGGCACAGGGGCCAAAAGGAAGAAAATGTACACATTGTGGAGAGTAGACAGGCTATACTCTACTTATTGCAGTGAGATACTTACAAATGTAAATAGAGGAAGCTATTACTCCATTATACCTAGACTGTAGTAAATTTGTAGTTCTGCATCTGTTGATTTTGAAGTAGATGTCAGAAGTGACCCTTTTAGTGTACATTGGCATTGGACTTAAAGTGCATAATGAACTTGTAGGCTTGTTTTTAATAAAGCATAAGCAACATATACTGGTAGGTTCAAGAACAGCTATATCTACGTCTGAAATGCAGTGTTTTGCATGCTGATTTTTAAGGGGCATGTCAACAATGAGTTAAGATCAATTATGAAAGAGGGAGATATGGTTGTTGTGATTTGAGCCCATAACGAGAGCGATTTCTGCTGCATTCTGCATGGTGATTTGATGATTGAATCATAATTTAGAGAGGGGAGAGTGTTTTATGAATGTTCTGTTTAATTGCTACACTTTCTTGTGTTTCACTCTTCAGCTCAGCAGCCTTACTAAACCTGTGGCAACGACAAGAGATTTTCATTTTCGTGTGCATGGAAGAAACACAGATGCAAAAACTTCATCTTCCAATGTAAGATTTGTCATTTGTGAACAGACTGATGAATACTTTATCTGAATGGAATGATAGATATTCCCACCCCCCAAACCACTACCCTTTTTTAAAAAAAAAATTATATGTTGTATATGAAAATGAGTTTGAGTGATATTTCCAACTGCATTTTATATGCTGGGATGGGTAAGCAGGTTGGCTTCATGAGACAACAAATTCACATTTACACAGGTGATTCTCCACCATTTGAAGATTTTAGTCCCCGTTTGTGGCATGTTGGTAAGATTAAATTCACTGTGGTAGAGGAGTATGTGCTGAGAGACAATGAAGTTAACAGCATTGTTTTTCAGCTTTTAGTTTTACTTACAATCATATTATTGGAACATATTTTAGAGAGCAGGAGTACACCATACTCTGCTGGTTCAATAACTTTTTGCCACTCAATATAAATGATGCAGCGATGAATATGACATAATGGTTATTCATGACGTGTACAAAATGACATGAAATTTGTGCCACAAAGATGAGACAGAAAGTAAGCATGTGAGAGCCAAGTCACATATGATTAACAAGTAGGATGCCCCAGTCCCAGAATATTTACTTCAATTTGCTTGTGAAGAGGATGCCATTGGTTTATCTTGAATGTCTATTGGTAAGGGGCATTTTATCAAATTGTACAGTCATGTCATATTCAGAGATTTACAAGAGCATGTACAAAGTATTTGGGAAAAAAATGTTTTGATGTTATCCCACAGTTGTGCTCAACAGTCATAAATGGATAGAGAAGTGCTCATTATTTCTCTAAGTAGGTGATGCTATTCATGATAAAGAGACATAAGAATGTCCATAAGCAAAGTCATGTGGAATTTCCTCACAACTCTTAGTCATAGACTGTACGTAACACAGTAACCTCAGTTTTAACCAAGTTAAACAGCAGTGAGGAAGGGCTAAGGTATCATTCCTACTCTCCCAACCTAACTGATGAGATTGATAGAACAAGTCCTGCTTGATTGCAACTACTCTGCATTTCTTGAATATTTAGGTTTAAGATTGGTTGACTATGTTGTAAGTGTTTCATGTTTCATGTCAACAGATTTCTAGAGACTACCCTGTTGTTGACCATCAGTATGATGCTGTGGTGGTTGGAGCTGGAGGTGCAGGGCTTAGGGCTGCTTTTGGATTGGCGAATGAAGGATTCAAGACTGCGTGTATCACCAAACTCTTCCCCACCCGCTCACACACTGTGGCTGCTCAGGTAAAACAAGCATGATTCTTATTGAAGATCCAGCATACTTGAGGATGTAGTATTGTGAAATTTATTGAGCTAAAAATTCTGCCACTTACTATTCCAGCGTTACTTAATCTTCATGAGGATGGCTATGTCTTTTTCTCTACTCTATAGTGAGCTACTGCATTAACTTTTTGTTGCAACACTCTAGTTTTCAATTTGTTTATAGGAAACTCTTTTCCTTGAAAGGCAAGGCAACAGCAGATCTTCGGAGGAAAATATCCCCATTTAACAAGTGTTTTGGCCCTTTGACTTCCTAACACTCTGAACAGGCTGGACCTTATTTAAGTCATGCCTCCCAAGTGTTCTTCACTTGCTTTTTTTAAAATCCCATTTGAACCTGGCACCTCCGTTTCTTAATTCATTGCTTCACATCCTCTTTGCCATTGCGAAGCAACACTGAAAGTTGCATTTCAGATGTATTTCAGTTTGTTGTTTTACATGGGAGAGAACATTTTTTACTTAAAACTCTTTGCTGTGTATGTTAGGGAGGCATCAATGCAGCATTGGGCCACATGGAAGAGGACCATTGGCAGTACCACTTTTATGACACAGTGAAGGGATCTGATTGGCTGGGCGACCAGGATGCCATCCATTACATGTGTGAAGAGGCCCCTAAAGCTGTTATCGAGGTTAGTCTTTGGATTTTCACTTAAACACTGAATTTTTACTTTCTTTTTACTGTCAGAGGTTTGTCAGGATGTTGAAATGCATTATATGAGAATATAATATAAATATAGAAGACGAGATGGGAAGATAACATTCCAGAATGGACTGGATTGAAGTTGAGCGAAACAGGAAACAGGAAACAGGAAACAGGAAAGTTTATTTATGACCAATTGTACATAAAAGNAAAATGAAATGCATGACAGACGAATGTCACAGAAGCCGGAAGTTAAATTATTTTTCAAACTTCCAGAATGCGCGCACACACATCACTAATGAGGTCAGAGGTATACCAATGCTATATTTAGCACTTGAACTCGCAGGAAGAATAAGGCCGTAAAGGTTGAATTAAAAAGTGTAATCAGTGCGCTCGATCATCATTCATGGAAAGTCTGTGATATAAAATATAATCTTACTCTGAATCCATCGTTTTTTATAAATTATGGATTGTGGAACGGGAGGGATACGGAAATGGATGAATCAAAGTTTGTCGATTGAAAATTGGGAATGTGCTACACAGGTCCGTGAAAAACAAGTTTATGTGGCAGCCGATAATGGTGATTTTTATTTTTAATTTGATTGCATCCGTAAGCTGAAAGACGATGGATAGGCCTACATATGGTGCACCTTTGCAGTGATTAACTACGGCATGCAAGGAATTAAGGCACCCAAGCTTTACTTTCAAGGAACTGTCACATCGTAACAGTACGATTCTGGCGAGTTTCAAGGACATTAAAGAGAAAGAGAATGCAGTCAAGGACCAATAATGAGATGACAAATGGGGGTTAAGGGTAAAGAGATGGTAAAATAATGTACACCTTGTTTAAATTTCAGGGTGATGTATTTTGAAGTGTAATTATGAAATGAAGGGTTAGATTTTTATCTTAAATGACAGTTTGCAGCTCCCATTCCTGACTATGGCTATTCTTTGCTGTGTGTAGGTATATTTATTTATTTACTTTATCTGTGCAGAAGAAATTTAGGTCATGTAATAAAGACACAGTTCTAAAATTTACTTTCTTTTATGCTTTATTTGGTTTTAATGTTTACTTTAGTGCCTTATAGCTGTGGAAATTGGTTTAGAATTAAAAGGACAACAGTTGGGTTGGCTTCTGTCGAAAATATCAATACACCACGCGCTCACGCAATTTTCAGGATTTTTTTGGTCTGGCTTTTGGCATCCCTGAGCTGATGAGAACCGTGGACAGAGAGAAATGGAGAAAACTGGTCAATAGATCATGTGTGATGCCCCAATGACCCCAGAGGGTTATGGGATTGGATAGGATAGGATAGAATAGGATTTTAAAATATACATTGCTCATAATGTTTAGGTGCGACTTTAAGATGAGATCTGGCCTTACGAATCGTCTCTGTCATTTACACAGTCAAGACAAGAAGACAGATCACTGTGATCTGTTTCAAACTATTTTCATGTGGAAGGAAAGGAGAGGATGTCATGCATTTCTTAAATGAAATGTGTGGTTGAGTTTCTAGTCAGTGACCTTTGTCTTGCAGCTTGAGAACTATGGCATGCCATTCAGCCGTTTAGAGAATGGGAAGATTTATCAACGTGCTTTCGGAGGCCAGAGTTTAAAATTTGGCAAGGGTGGGCAGGCACACAGGTGCTGCGCTGTAGCTGACAGGACAGGCCACAGCTTACTGCATACTCTGTATGGAAGGGTAAGAAATTTTGACTTTTGTACCAACTGTCTTGTTTGCCTTATAATGTTCTGATAGACTGATCAAGAGATCTTTGGTCATGCTAAGTACTTTACAGAAGTTACAAGAGTTAAAGATTCGTAGGGTAACAAAGAAATGAAAACTGTGGAAATTTTCTTGTTTTTAAATTAGAATATTTTCTCTTGGGTCAGAGTTCCATCTTTTGAGAAATGATGAAACTGAATTGAATGTTGTATGGGCATATTGAAGTATTGAAGTTTAGAGTCTTGATCCTATTTGATGGAAATTTTGACATTCAAGCATTTCTTTACTCTTATACAGGGCATCCTAGTTATTAACTAATTTACAGTCCATTTAACAAAATATTTGTGAGGGATAGAGATGTGATTTTATGTGTAAAAGAAGGTAACCATTTCTTGAATAGTACACATTATGGGTTCAACATTTTATATCCTCAGTCCTTAAAATATGACACCAACTACTTCATCGAATATTTTGCTCTTGATCTGATCATGGAAGGAGGAGAGTGCAGAGGTGTTACTGCTCTTTGTCTTGAGGATGGTTCCATTCACAGATTCCACTGCAAGAATACCATCATTGCTACAGGGTCAGTTTGTAATAGACTCAAGCATGAGCTTTTCTTTAGCAGTGTAATTAAAAAATTTGGAAGGTTCCTACAGTGGTAAACCTAGCTATCAAGATCTGTTCAGAAGTGTGAGAGAGAGAGAGAGATGTAGTAGAGGTGTAGGTAAATTTGGAATGATTATGAAGTGGAAGTCATACTCTGGCTGGTATGAATTCATTTCAAATGAGATTCATATTTATTGTATATGGAACCTAAGAAAATGTATATATATGTTTAAGTTGTGCATTTGTGACTGCGTCTTAACTTCCTTATACATAGATCAATACCAGTTGCTGATATAAAAATTCATTATCTTCCGATATAATTTTTCTAGGGGCTATGGGCGTACTTTCTTCTCGTGCACCTCCGCCCACACTTGCACTGGTGATGGTACAGCCATGATCAACAGGGCAGGACTGGCAAATGAGGATATGGAGTTTGTACAGTTCCATCCTACTGGTGAATGTTTATTGAAATGATTATCAGTTCCTGTTTTCCTGTCCTTTTTCAAAGTTTTGATAAGTTTAGAAAACGTTTTTGCTAGATTTTAAAACTTTTTATTTTTGGCTGTTGAGTTATCCTTAAATTAAGTTCTGTTAAAGCCACATGTCTTCAGCTTGATTATGTTCACGGTTTGATTATTGACACAGTCTAATGGCATATTTTAGTGAGGAGGTCTTTTTCTTCACATTGGTATTCATTAAATATTTAGCAGCAGTTTTGCACACTAGGATTACAAGTCCAATGTAGTTGAGTTTCATAGTTCTCATACAATGCTGTTGTGTGATTATTCAGGAATCTATGGTGCTGGCTGTCTGATCACAGAAGGATCACGTGGTGAAGGAGGATATCTGGTCAATTCAGAGGGAGAAAGGTATATGGAGAGATATGCCCCCAATGCAAAAGATCTGGCTTCACGTGATGTGGTCTCCAGAGCCAGCACGATTGAGATTAGGGAAGGCAGGTGAGGATAGTCAAAATCGTTAAGAGATTGTAGACCACAAGTGACATAGCCCAGTGGCAGGTTTGAACACTAAAACAATTGAAAGTGTACAGTTATATCAGGTATAGTAGCGTTACATGGTTGGCAGGTGGACTCTTTATGTCTTAGATGTTAAATGCTTTAATGTTTTATGTGTTGAGGCTTTTACTCTGCCTCTAACTATCCTTCTCTTGCTTTTAATTTGTCATCATTTCCTGTTGCTCAATAGATGAGAAAGTATTTTATGGAAGGTAAAACATATTTTTCCCTGCACACGACTTTCAGCGCTTGTATTATTCACCATTTTTGGGGATATATTTTTCTTCCTGTGGTGCAGTCACGAACACACAGTCCGAACACCCAAAGTGCTCCAAACGCATTTCATTTGTGTTCACATACCATCGCTTGGTTGCAATACCCCAGTAAACACTTCCCTGATCTAAATTTATGCTCAGACACCTGCAGACTGCCAGTAGTAATGATGCCCATAACGTGCATATTGTGTGAAAATTTCACATCTTTAGCTTCAGTAGTTTCATAGTACAGTAGGATGTTATGACATATTTCTTTGTATAACTCACAGATAGAAGCATAAATCAAAATAATAGGTGCAGTTGTTCAGGCATTTTACAAAGTGACACAAATCTGAGATCTAGTGCTCTCTCCTGTGACGGGCCAGTGTTAGACTTAATGTACCGAGCAATATCAGTGACAAATTCCGATGAAACTTGCAGCTCAGGAAGTTTTAACTCAGCAGTCTAACTCATTACACAAATTACACTTAGAAAAGTGCTATTTCACAATAATGAGACTTCTTTTTTATGCTTCCCCTGTAAAATTTGGATCTTGGTGTTTATCAGGATATTTCACCCAAATGGTGATATTGACCCTGTATTCCACAAAATTGCAGTTTACAGAAAAACATGATTATAAATGCGAAGAAACTTTGTACTCATAAAAAAACGTGATATTATTAAGTTTTTAAACTCATATACACTGTCATCAGAGCTAGGTTTGAAGTCTGAACAAAATGCTCCTAAAATCTGCATATAAGTTAATTTGTGGAACTCGACTTCATACATTAATTCAGATTACATTGCTTCTATTTCTGCCATAGCGAATCAGTCACCACAAACTTGGGATGCAGTCTGAAATGTTTGTTACTATGCATGGGAAGGAAATGTTTGAAAACAGAAAAACTAAAGATGGGCGTTAAACAAATACACTAAAATAGAAACAATATTATAAACAAAAAATAATTATTCATCACAATGAGATGTTAAGTGAATTGAATTCAAAGGTAACAAAGGGTGATGTCATAATTCTGAGAATTCTTGGAAGAGAAGATAATTTTTTCAGAATGGCTATTTGACATTAATCTGAGAAACTGTATAGATAAAAAAATATAGAATCCTATCTAAAATACTTCTTGATTTTTGAAAAAATAAAAAAAACCTCTTCTTTGGTGTTATATGTTAGGGATTCTCACATAGTCTTGGGGCTCTGGTAGGAATCCTTCGATGCATCTTCTATAGTTATTTCTTCTCTGCACTTTCCAGAGGTGTCGGTAAAGATAAGGATCACGTCTACCTTCAGCTTCACCATTTGGACCCAGAGGTGCTGCATACCCGCCTTCCAGGTTTGTTGCAAAAGCATTTATGCACTAAATCCTTTTGTCCTGGACTGTAACCTTTTTTTCCAGCAGTTAACACGTTTGACAACTTTCATGTCTCTAATCTTTCGAAGTGTTTTATGAAGAAGCCTACAGATAGTTACATTTCTATAGAAAGAGACATCAACATACTTTGATAACCAACAATTCATAAACTGATCACTGATATTTGTGAGGATGAGAAATTTGTCTAGTAAAATGGATTGAGGAAGGAAATGACTAGTGCATGGGCAATGCCATAATTTTGCATTTAATTCATATTGCATTTAATTTCAGAGCTGCATTTATCTCAGAATCTGAGGGCTTGAAAATACATAGAGCAGGATTTTACTGGAAATTACCTCTGCACTGAGGGTCTGAAGATTAGGTATTCACAAGAATTGGCAAAATGTAAGAATGGGAATATGGGATAAAGGAACTCTGTGTTTAACATTCTTATATGTTTGCATCCAAAACAGTTAAAGCATGTTTTTTATTTACCCTGTAGATATGTTACAAGAAGATCGCAAGCGTAATTTGTTCTGATACCACTATTATGTGCAGGTATTTCTGAGACAGCCATGATCTTTGCTGGAGTTGATGTCACACGTGAGCCCATTCCTGTCTTGCCCACTGTTCATTACAACATGGGTGGTGTGCCTACCAACTATAAAGGCCAGGTGAGTCCTCACAAATAGAACATTCTCTCTTAGTGGTACACTACTCTCTTTTTTTTTTAAGTTGTTTTTCTTGTTAGTTGATAGTGAACTTCGAAGATAGAACAGGGTGATTCAAAGATCTTCTCAATTTTACCTGCAGGGATGCCAATTTTCCGGATTTCCAGATTTTTCGGCATTTTTGAGCAGGGAGAATGAAAATCCGGATAATTCGGCGTTTTGAGCGGCGGAGAAAAAAAATCCAGCATTATCCGGATATCATTCATGAAAATGAAATACGCGAAGGACGAACAGCATGAAAGCCAGAAGTTAGATATTTTACAAACTTCCTGAATGCGCGCGCAGACGCTGCTAACGAGGTCAAATGAATACCGGTGCTATATTTAGCACACGAACTCGCGGAAAGTGTAAACAGTGCGCTAGGGCATCATTCAAGAAAAGACAGTGATGTAAAATCAAAAGTCCTACTTAGAATTCATTGTTTTCTATAAATTATAATTTATTATTATAAATCTGATTACATCCGTAAGCTGAAAGAAGATGGATACGCGTGGTGCATACTGTGCAATAATAAACTACGGCACACTGGGAAAGAAGGCACCTACGCTGGATCCATGCTTCAAAGAATTGTCACATCGCAATAGTAGGATTCCGGTGAGTTTCAAGGACATTAAAGAGAAAGAGAATGCAGCCAAGCCTTCAGCAGCTTTTTTTGTGAACTTGGTGTGAACCATTGAATCCAGCTCAGTCTGAACTCTGCCAGTCAGAGCACTACTCATTTGTGCATATTTTATCAGGACCAAATAAGAGATGACAAAATGTGCGTTATGGGTAAAGAGATGGTAACATAATGTAGTCTACACCTTATTTAAATTTCACAGTGATATATTCTGAAGTGTAATTATGAAATAAAGGATTCGATTTTTATCTTGAGTGACAGTTTGCAGTTCCCTCCCACCCCTGACTATGGCTATTCCTTGCTGTGTGTAGGTATATTTATTTTTATAGACTATACTTTATCTGTGCAGAAGAAATTTAGGTTATGTAGTCACAATTCTAAAACTGACTTTCCTTTAAATTTTGTTTGGTTTTAATGTTTACTTTAGTGCCTTATAATTGTGGAAAATGATTCAGAACAGTTGGGTTGGCTTCTGTCGCAAATGTCGATATGCCGCGCGCTCGAGCAAATTTCAGGATTTTTTTTGGTCTGGCATTGGCAACCCTGTACCTGAATTCCTGAAAATTAAAATGTCTTCTCTTCTCCCCCCGCGCCCCCAAAGCCTTCATACATTTGACTTCAGATCTTCTCCCCTATACATGCACGTATGCACATTTTCCAGTTACATTTTTGGTCAAGCATTATTGAGAAATGAACATCTTCTTTAGCTGCATCATAGCGCTCTCTTGGGTGATCACACAGGACAGCCCACTCATAAAATAAGAATGAATTTTGATTTTCCTAGCAAAAGAATAGTCTCTGTTCCGGATTTTGGTTGACCACTGCATGGAATGTCCTCCGCTATCATGATCTCGGTGGAGTCAAACTTTATTATTATGCTCATGGTGAAGTCAGAAATTACAAATAATTTTGATGTGGGTTAATTGTATGCCTCCATTTGCTTCATGTAACTCAAGTAATAGACTATAGATGTGATACTCTCCAAAATGGTGTTAATTATCACGATCAGCCATTTCTGACTGAAATTCCAATGTCTTCTCCATGAAAATGTTTTCAGTTGTTCTTGTTTTGTTAGGTCATCCGCTATACCAAGGAAAAAGGAGATGAGGTTGTGCCAGGTCTGTATGCTGCGGGTGAGGCTGCTTGTGCTAGTGTACATGGTGCGAACCGTCTGGGTGCCAACTCTCTTCTGGATTTGGTGGTGTTTGGTCGTGCTTGTGCTAACACTATTATTGAGGAGAACCGACCTGGGGACAAAATTGGACCCATTAAGCAGGTAGATAGATGTTTCAGTATCATTTACTTGCATTGATAAATTCACAAACTGATCATGATACACCCAAAGATTATTTAGAACACACTGGATATGACCCTGCAAGTGCTTCTTCAGGTTTAGCTGATTTTCTGTCTGGGCCCTAAGTCTAAGTTAATCCCTGCACTAGATATATATTATAGTCTTTACCCTTCATTACAAACAGTACTTAGATGTAAGAGTACATCTTGAAAGTGGCATTTCTGTGTATTATCAGTCATTCCCATATGTCCCAATTAATTTGCTCATCAATGCTCTAATGTACAAGCTCATGAAAGACTGGTAACTTTGTGATCACAATGCTTCAAAAACATTTCGTAGTGAAAGGTTTAATATAGGTCCTGGCGCTCAAGCTTTTAATTTCCTTTGCTTACTTATTGACTTCAGAAGACACATCATGTAAATAACTTGTTCACTTTTTGTGTTGGGTCAGAATTCGCAAGTTTTCATTCGATCAGCTGAACTCCAGAATGTTTTAATGTTAAACCAAGAGCCTATCTGTATCATTAACATTTTNCCCTGATTATGGCTATTCCTTGCTGTGTGTAGGTATATTTATTTATACAGACTATACTTTATCTGTGCAGAAGAAATTTAGGTTATGTAGTCACAATTCTAAAACTGACTTTCCTTTAAATTTTGTTTGGTTTTAATGTTTACTTTAGTGCCTTATAATTGTGGAAAATGATTCAGAATTGAAAGCACAATGGTTGGGTTGGCTTCTGTCGCAAATGTCGATACGCCGCACGCTCGAGCAAATTTCAGGATTTTTTTTTTGGTCTGGCATTGGCATCCCTGTACCTGAAGTTCTGAAAATTAAAATGTCTGTAGTTTTAATGGTTAGGTAGGAGTTAGAGATTTTGAGAATTACCACAATTATTGTATCAGATGAAAAAAGTCACATACTGTTTGAAAGTGAGCACTTGGGAAATTTCTTAAGAATCTGGCTTTTGTTCTAGGATCATTCCCAGGTGACAGTGATTACAATCACATGTAGTTGAAACTATATTTACAGTATTTATGACAGTGTAGTGAAATGACATCTTGTTGAAATTAATTCAGATCTATTTGGAATGTATTAATGAGCAGAGCTGAATGTTAAGAAAATAGTCATCTTCTATCTTTATTGGTGGCACAGTGTTGGCCTATAAACATTTGTAGTGGTGGGAGCTTGGAAATTTAATTTTTAAGAAGTACCATACAAATAACAGCCAGTTCTAACTGCTACCCTTCCACAAAATACTCAGCCAATCCAGTTATTTATTGTAGGTCTACAGGTGAATGTTGGAAAGAGTGGACTTTATATGTGAAATAATTTAGGGCAATGTGGTGATTGCTCTGTCAATGTGATGATCATTAAACTTTGATACCTTCACTGAAAATTCACACTGGTTCAAATCAAATGAAGCTGCCTAGGGGAAAGTATTAAAGCTCTCGCTTATTATCAATCTTCTCTTCTCCCTCCCTCCCCAAGCCTTCATACATTTGACTTCAGATCTTCTCCCCAATATATGCATGTATGCACATTTTCCAGTTTCATTTTTGGTCAAGCATTATTGAGAAATGAACATCTTTTTTAGCTGCATCATAGAGATCTCTTGGGTGATTTCACAGGACAGCCCACTCATAAAATAAGAATGAATTTTGATTTTCCTAGCAAAAGAATAGTCTCTGTTCCGGATTTTGGTTGACATCTGCATGGAATGGCCCTCCGCTATCATGGTCTCGGTGGAGTCAAACTTTATTATTATGCTCATGGTGAAGTAAAAAATTAGGAATAATTTTGATGTGGGTTAATTGTATGCCTCCATTTGCTTCACGCAGCTCAAGTAATAGACTATAGATGTGATACTGTCCAAAATGGTGTTAATTATCATGATCAGCCATTTCTGACCGAAATTCCAATGTCTTTTCCATGAAAATGTTTTCAGTTTTCTTGTTTTGTTAGGTCATCCGCTATACCAAGGAAAAAGGAGATGAGGTTGTGCCAGGTCTGTATGCTGCGGGTGAGGCTGCTTGTGCTAGTGTACATGGTGCGAACCGTCTGGGTGCCAACTCTCTTCTGGATTTGGTGGTGTTTGGTCGTGCTTGTGCTAACACTATTATTGAGGAGAACCGACCTGGGGACAAAATTGGACCCATTAAGCAGGTAGATAGATGTTTCAGTATCATTTACTTGCATTGATAAATTCACAAACTGATCATGATACACCCAAAGATTATTTAGAACACACTGGATATGACCCTGCAAGTGCTTCTTCAGGTTTAGCTGATTTTCTGTCTGGGCCCTAAGTCTAAGTTAATCCCTGCACTAGATATATATTATAGTCTTTACCCTTCATTACAAACAGTACTTAGATGTAAGAGTACATCTTGAAAGTGGCATTTCTGTGTATTATCAGTCATTCCCATATGTCCTAATTAATTTGCTCATCAATGCTCTAATGTACAAGCTCATGAAAGACTGGTAACTTTGTGATCACAATGCTTCAAAAACATTTCGTAGTGAAAGGTTTAATATAGGTCCTGGCGCTCAAGCTTTTAATTTCCTTTGCTTACTTATTGACTTCAGAAGACACATCATGTAAATAACTTGTTCACTTTTTGTGTTGGGTCAGAATTCGCAAGTTTTCATTCGATCAGCTGAACTCCAGAATGTTTTAATGTTAAACCAAGAGCCTATCTGTATCATTAACATTTTAATAATCAAGTCCATTTCTTCTCTGGCATGTAACATTGGCTTCATGACAGAGGAAAGGAAGTGAGAGAGATAGGAAAAAAGAGAGAGAGAGTGAACAGATGTTTAACTTGATTTGACTTCCTTCACTACATATGGCTCACACTATAACGAGTGAGCACAGGCCACAGAAAAAGATATTATTTTTCCTTTCCCAAAACCTATTTAATTACATGTATTATTCAATAATTGTAAAGAGACACTGTCATGGCTATGTTGCACTAATATGTTATGTGAGCATATTTTGTTGGAGCCACCATATGGATGTGGCTGAAGTGGTATGTTAAACTTAATATTCGTTGTCCAGATTTTAGATAATTTCCAGTAGTATAAGCTTTGTCTTTCTGGTAAGTTTGCTCAAAAATTTTACCTGACTATGGTGGCATCTGTTTTATTTGTATATTTTTTCCTCTATTAGAATGCTGGGGAGGAGTCTGTAGCTAATCTGGACCATCTAAGATATGCAAATGGTAAAACCTCAACGGCAGATCTCAGACTGCAAATGCAAAAGGTAAAATGAAAGGATAGTTTCTCTAATCCTTGATCTGAGGAATGTACAGTGTCACAGTCATGAGTTTATAAAGTTTTTGCGTTGGTCAGAATGTTTGGTTCTCATATATTTTTTTGTGTGAATTATTTCCTTTCCCAGACTTCTGGATCTATGTATGTTGGTGTTAGCTACTGTGTTCAAAACATGTTTCTGAGTTTCTGCTTGTGGAGATGGCTAATGAATGAGTGTATGACTGATAAAGATGAAGATGTGAGAGTGGATGAAAAGTTCTTGGCCTTAGCCAGAAGGTGTCAGTGAAGCAACATATTTTATACGATATTCAGTCGACTCCGCTTAATTGCCCACCACTTAATCGTCTTCCACTTAATCGCCTTTTTGGCATAATCACCTCGTTTCCCAGGGAACCAAATTTTTACTATATGGAAGCCACTGGATAATCATCAGTCGCTCCTGATAATGGACCACTCTTCAGCGCCCATGAATTCAAAGGTCAGCAGTTGAAGGATTACAGTTGACAAACACATATGTACACAGACGGTTTAATTGCGCAAGGAATGGCAGACTGGTTGACCGAGTGACAGCTGCCACACGGAAATAGGTGTGATAAGCCTTTCCTCCCCACCTCCTCTTGTCACCCTTCGTCCCATGCTACGCATCACCTCCGCTGCCGGTCTGATAATAGGGGGTACTCGACACGCACACTGCTTTCTCCGACTTCACACACCAATTACTCAATGACCATTCGGTCTATCTGCATAAATTTAGCATCAATGAAAAGCTCATCCGTTCCCCGTCAGTTTCATATCAAGAACATTACATCTCATTGCGTAAAACATCGTAAAAACCCCGGTTAAGGACCAAGGGGTAGGCGCCGGACTGTCTGCCTTGCCGTGGCACCCGAAATCACAGCTTGTGTGTACTGTGTTACGTATGGTAGCGTTGTTTGAATGGAATTTTCCAGTGATGAAACTCATTATTGGTTCCCAAAACCATGTGACTTAGAGAGATGAATGGACAGAGGTCACGTGGCAGTTTCCTCGAAGTTTCTACGTTGTCTATGAGAAAAGTTACAACGTTTCAAAGATTTTGAAGCGATTTTTTAATGTCATCAACAACCAGTTGAAGAGCGTTTTTCCAAAAGGCACTAAGTCCACTTTCGTTGAAAATTTAGCTAAGTGTTTCACATCAAGGCATTCCTACTCTCTTTTCATCCTGTGATTTGATGATGCTTCAAAACAAGCTTAGACCACATTAACCAAGCTGGTAAAATATTGCCGTTTTTTCTAAAGGGGTTAAGTCCAAGCTCTCTGGCTTTCCAAAACGCGATTAGTCCTCGCGCATGCACCGTATCGGTCACTTCCTCGGATGTTAAAGGTTGGTATGGAGTCGGAGTTTAACTATAGAATCTTCTTGTTGTGAGGGTGTTAATTTAATTTTTGAGGCTTGGAATACTCTGAATTTAAGAAAATAATTGACAGACATGGTATGTTTATCTCAGAAAGCAGATATTTAAATTTATTTTGAATATAAAGAGGGCGACTACTTGCATCTGGTTCGCCCATATTTACAGGACTTGGTCCCTTTTAGAAGATCACTTATCTTAGTACCGGTAAATCTAAAACCTGACATTTTGTTGAATAGAACCTGTCTGTCTGTTTTCAATGATTACTGCACAAGTTTTAATTTTTAATTATTTTTTTTTTCTAATTGTAAATTGTACATTTTTTAAAAATCTAAATGTAGTAGATCCATACACACACTATTTCTCTCTCACGCTCTCCCATTCACACGCACACTCTCTCTCACACATGTGCACACATCAATCAATTAATTCAATTTCAAATATATTTTATTACAAGACAATGCCATCAGTGAACAAAATATTTACCTCAGTAATGTCAATGTTTCAGAAGGAGCTAAGTCCATGGACATGGAGCGTTTTGCAGAATCGCACAATTTGTCAACAACATTATTTGATGTATGAGTTTACAAAGATCTCATTTAACATGTCTCTAAAGTTACTCTTAAAATACTCTTACTTTATGTGGAGAGAGGAATTTGATATTTAATTCCATCTGTCTTTCACTTAAAATTTGTTTCTACTGACAAAAAATGTAAATTGGACTTAGTGCGTTCTGGAAAAACGCTCTTCAATTGCGTCGATGAGGACCGTGAAATATAAAGTTTATCCATTTTCCTCAATGATACTAATTTGATTAACGAGATTGCACAACGTTTTGTATGAGAAAACGTTAAATTTCCAACTCATGGTCGGGCCGATTTCGCTGGTCAGTTCTCGCCATGTTCCTTTTGCCGCAGTTCAAGGGCAGGTCACTCGCGTTCTTAGCAGGGTGTCGAATATACACAACGCGAGATAGTGACATACATGGTTGTTTATTTGCCCGCTGCATTCGATATTTGCATTGATTTCGCCAAGAATGGCTTTGGAACTTTGCTATATTGTAATATTAATGAAACACACTTATAAAAATTGAGTTCGTAGACTTAAAACTTTGCGACCCCAGTCTGGCTCACCGGGCGGACGAGTGCACAGTCAACCAGGTCTGGCCAGGGTTGACTACGGGGTGGGACTGGGGAGGCGGGGTGGAAACAACAGTTTAGGTTATTTTTTCTTTGAGAGCATTGTTGCTTTTTGTGGCTACAAACTGATGGTGTTTGATATAGGCGTAAAGGAAATCAGCTTTGAGAGCACCAGACTAATACATTTAGTTCAGTTCCCAGTATCGTATCACGTTGTTATACTGCTAGTAGGGGGTACCGCGCGCATAGGCTAGGCCGGCGAACTCGACACACACATCGCTTTCTCTGACTTCACACACCAATTACTCAATGACCATTTGGTCTATCTGCATAAATTTAGCATCAATGAAAAGCTCAGCCTTTCCCCGTCAGTTTCATATCAAGAATATTACATCTCATTGCGTAAAACATGGTAAAAACCCCGGTTAAGGACCAAGAGGTAGGCGCCGGACTGTCTGCCTCGCTGTGGCACCCGAAATCACAGCTTGTGTACTGTGTTACATATGGTGGTGCTGTTTGAATGGAATTTTCCAGTGATGAAACTCATTATTGGTTCCCAAAACCATGTGACTTAGAGAGATCAATGGACAGAGGTCACGTGGCAGTTTCCTCGAAGTTTCTATGTTGTCTATGAGAAAAGTTACAGCGTTTCAAAGTTTTTGAAGCGATTTTTTTAATGTCATCAACAACCAATTGCGCTGATGAGGACCGTGAAATATAAAGTTTATCCATTTTCCTCAATGATACTACTTTGATTAACGAAATTGCACAACGTTTTGTGTGAGAAAACGTTAAATTTCCAACCCATGGTCGGCCCGATTTCGCTGGTCAGCCCTCACCATGTTCCTTTTGCCGCAGTTCAAGGGCAGGTCACTCGCGTTCTTAGCAGCGTGTCGAATATACACAACGCGAGATAGTGACATACATGGGGGTTTATTTGCCCGCTGCATTCGATATTTGCATTGATTACGCCAAGAATGGCTTTGGAACTTTGCTATATTGTAATATTAATGAAACACGCTTATAAAAATTGAGTTCGTAGACTTAAAACTTTGCGACCCCAGTCTGGCTCACCGGGCGGACGATTGCACAGTCAACCGGGTCTGGCCGGAGTTGACTACGGGGTGGGATTGGGGAGGTGGGGTGGAAACAACTAGGTTATTTTTTTGAGAGCATTGTTGCTTTTTGTGGCTACAAACCGATGGTGTTTGATATAGGCCTAAGGGATATCAGCTTTGAGAGCACCAGACTAATTCATTTAGTTCAGTTCCCAGGCACATGTAGATCTAAACCAAGTGCCCTACACAGTGTGTAAACATCGTATCACGTTGCTATACTGCTAGACTAGCAATCTGCTGGTGCTAGTTAGGCGTTTGTAGGTCCAAATTGCATGCAGAGATAAAACTCAGCTTTGTAGTTCACAGTGTTCCTGAATAAATATTCAGATGCTTTTATGGAGAATATGGATTTTTTACTGTAACAGTAGTGTATCGTCTCTGCAACCTCTTATGTTTTACATCAATTTTTTTTTCTTACCAATCTCAGTATTTATTCTTGAAAATGATTCTATGTAATCCAGGTTGTCATTCTGAGTCAGAAAATATATAGTTTTGTATACTTATTATAATAGATAACTATGCGATTTAGCTTCTAAGTTGTCAAATCAGTCTTATCTGCCATCATGGCGGCCATATTGGATCATGTAATCATGATTATTGTGTAACACAGTGTAATCTTATAGTTCAGGATATACAGATTACAAAAATATCTAGCTAATAGTACCTAATGTTAGCGGTAAGGTTAGTATTTATTATTTATCCTATATCAAAGCATCAATTTATCCGATTTCGGTGCCATTCTCTCTTCGGTTAGTGTCTGTATTATGTTCACCAAAAACTGAAAATAAGTCACCCAAAAAAATTCATAACTCGACGGAAACTATCCATCCGATTTACAAACTTTTTTTTTCATTGTACTCAGCTGAATGAGCCCTATCTATTTATCTTCATATAAGACTTCTGAGATCACGTTCAATTTTTTGATGGTACCCCCTGCTGATAATGCTAATGCGCCAAAAGCCATATAGTCTACTCCCCCAACACCCTCCATCTCAGCGAGGCAGAGAATGGAAACATCGTATTGCGCCTGTCTGGTGGATTTCAGCTAGATCAGAGAACGTGTCATGTGGATGAACGGTCGATCCTGACCGTGCCATCCTACTCCTTATTGTCTGCTTGGCTACTGCCAATGAGGGAGACCGCAGAGATCAAACATTTTGTGCACGACAACAATGTCAAACTCGAGTCAGTCCTGAGTCTGGCGACGAGAAGGCGTCAGTCAGTGCACAACATCAAAGAAATTTAACCCCATTACCAAAAATATGGCTGAAGTTACTGTCTCCGCTTAATCGCTTCTCTGCTTAACCCTAATAGTGCCCTTCGCCGATATAATCGGAGATATAGAGTCACCAGCCCACTTGCAGCCACAAGCGAACTTCCCTTTATATTAGCTCCACTATCACACCTAGAACGTATTTTGTTGGCCTCACCTAGGACATGTGAAGATAACTGGATTGAAGGTGGCAAGAGGCACTCACTGTTGTTATTTATGGCAGAGATTAATAAAATGTTGTCAGGAAAAATGACCACGGTGCGGTCACTGGTAAGCCCTAAGTGCGGCCATCTGTCCTAGATGCGACTAAAAGCATGACCAAAGTACAGCCGCATGTAAATGTACAGGAAAACAAGCCCACAGATGAACAAATTGAGAACAAATGAATACAGACAGTACAAAGACCTTTTCGTAACTCAGAGATGAACCTTTATGTAACTGTACTCAGAAAATATGTAGACTAAATCTGCACAAAACGATACTCAGAAAAAAAACAACATACACTATTTTCAGTTTCCAAAAAGAAAAACAACGATCCTCAATGTTACACAAACCAGAGCTGCCAACTAGTACGAAATTTTCGTATTTCATAGGAAAATGTGACCTCAGTACGAAAATAGGATTCGTACTCTTCAAAATCTGAAAATCAACTGTCGGTATGAAAAAGAATACCGTGAATGCCTTCTGCAATGAAGTCGGGCGCTTAAAGAGCTTTCTTGTACTGAAAATCATCTCGTACAGTACAGTATACATACTGGCATTCCGTTATGCCGTAGAGTACACAGCAATATCGATGCTCACCCCCTTTTATTTCCATAGTTTCGCTTTCACCGGCACCGTATGGCGTGTATGTAAGGCCTATTTCCCGGCCGCACATCAAAATTGCTAGATCCAGAAGAAGTTTAGTTGAAACTAGCAGTCTCTTGCAAAGATACCAGTAATGGTAACCAGCCACAGAACGCTTTATGCTATTGTTCAACTCGTCTCCAGACAACACTGCGGCTTTTGGGGCTTTACTTTGATGCGACGAATCCCCTCAAGCGTATGCATTGTGACATATCCAGAGTGCCTATACATTAAAATAATAGTTGAAATAAAATTGAACTTGAACACTACCTGTGTAGGCTATATAATATTTCATTTGGTCTATTAGTGTATACTGTAGGCCCTCAAAGCATTAGATGACCTACATCTGGGATGAGCATAGTGTACTATAGTGTTGGCGTCCGGGTCAAGGTTAATGATCTTTACTGTACTACTAGATCTAGTGGGCCTGAAAGCGTGGGCTTTCAAAGTCCCAGTTTGAAAAGTTTAGGGCTAGCTCTAGATGGATTTCTCTTTCCTGCGATTTTTGCTTTATGTGTGGCCGCACCAAGCCCAACATAAAATTTAGCCTGGACTGGATGCGGCCACCCCTGTACCTCCCCAATTTACCTTATAATCATCTTGTTCTATTCACCATATTAAACTTTAAGCATATTAAGACATACCCACAATAAAACCACAGCAATAAATTCATGTATAAATGAGAAGAAATGTTTGAGTCAATCTACTTGAAAATTTCATTGAAGTCTGTTTAACAAAGGGCAAACCAAAATTTGCCGCCTCTTCCACTCTAATGGTAGGAGATGTACCGGGTGTAACCCAAACACGTTCTATTGAACTGACGGAAGTTACTCTGAAAATTTTGAGTGAATACAGTCCATTTAAGTTCTAGCTCTGTAAAGTGGCCGCACCTCGGCCTGGCCGCTAGGTGGGCAGGTGACTCTAGTCAGCCCTAGGGCCAAATGCCAGAATTCGACGATTTAATCGTCATATTTGCGGGACGCGATTTTTCATAGTTATATCCCCTTGACCACCCCGGGACTTATACCATTTCAACCAGAACTGAATAAACTTTTGAATAATACCTCATTTGGGTTGAAACGCTGTTGACACCAATGCAAGATAAAGAGATAGCCTAATAGCTGCCAGGTTTTTTATCTTGACGACAATGATAACGACAAACCTATTGAAGTTATAAATTTTTGGAAAGGGCATGAATGTATCTATCTAATGAGACAGTAAACTTTGGACTTCCTTGATTTTATTCATACATTTGGTGAGCCCACAGATGACAGGAAAAGAAAATTGTCGGCCATGTTGAATTTTGAGAGGTAATGTGATCACATAAATGACTTGAAGGTCACCAAAGGTAAATTTTTAAAAAGATCTTCCCGTTGCCTTTCCAAAAATATATTTTTTTACACTAGTATAATTGACTGGCACATCATGTAGAACAAAATAAAAACATACCCCTGGCCATTTGGACAATTGCACTGGGCGCTAATTGGGTTAATCGCCCACTTTTTCCGTGATCCCGAGGAGGGGGCGATTGAGCGGAGTCAACTGTATTATTAATATTATGGCACGGTCTCCCTGGACCTCAGTTCCTATAATCCAGTGTTATTCTAGCTTTGATATTCCATGATATTGGGAAGTTTCCTGACCCACTTGTGTGACATTGAGCACCAGTAACTTCACTATGTCCAGCAAAAAGCTCTTTCATGCAGTTTTTTAAAACAATAAAAGGAGATGGACCAGGAGGAAGAAATTTGTGTCAGCTGCAAATAAACAATAGACCTTCATCACCCACAACCTCCCCTCCTCCCAATTGAAGGGTGTGAGATTTTGCATTGTTCTGAAACTGAACATTCTGGACACCTGTCTTGTTCAGAGTATGTTTATGTCAATGACATCTGTCAGTGCAGATTGCCCATTATCCCATTAATGCAGACTCCATTATCTCTGCTATGTGTGGAACAGTAACTCTTCCATCATTGAAAACCATGTGATGAATGGCTTTCTCTTGTGTCAGTTGCTGGTTTTTTGGAGCAGTATGTTTTGGTGTTTGTTCTGCGAGGCTTAATTTCCAAATACTATTTCATTATGGCTGAATAAGAAAGACAGTCATTCACAAATGTAAGCACCATACTTCCATGGCTGTCTTCAAAGTTCATTCTCCTTTTATTAAGATTCTTGACAAAAGATTGACAAGGCATAAGCTCAGCTTTTTGAGTGTGCACCCCAGTGTTAGTTACAATCCTGTCTTTTGCTTTGGAATAAACTATACTGTAATGTGAGGGAAATGTTAGTCTAATGTATTCATTTTGTTATAAATGACACGCTTTTCTGGAATAGGGAGAGAAATTTTTTTCCTACCTTTAGAAAGAAAGGAATTCAGTGTTAAAGAAGAAGAAGAAAAGGAATGTGCTTTGTAGAACCTTGATGTCACAGTTGGGCTTCCTTTGTGACTCCATAAGCATAGAAGAGATTGTAAAGTTTTCACTAATAAGAGATGCATACCTGACTTTTGTTTGTGGATTTGTTTCTTAGACCATGCAGACCCATGCTGGAGTTTTCCGTGATGGACCAAGTTTGAAGGAAGGATGTGAAAAGATGGCCAAAGTGTATGAGAACATGGCTGATCTCAAGGTAACAGAAACATATTTGTAGATCAGCGAGAAAGTACACTTTGAGTATTTGAAAACCCTATAAGTGGAAGCCATTACTATGATTTGTGAGATTTTTAAGGTTTAACATTTCCACTTCGTAGTTTTATTGTAGAATGTTGTGTTGGATGCAGGAGGACACTTTTATAGAATGTCCTCTCTTTCGAAAATTTCCTATTTAATTTTCTGAATTGTACTTTTTCTTGTAGACAGAGTTTATTAGAATATTCATCTTTTGAGATGAAAGCTTTGCATTTGCAGTTTCCATGTTGCACAATGGCCTATACTATAGCTATTACAAAGCAGTTGGTATCAAAAGCACAACTTATTTTGATAATTGTTATTCTTTCATATTGTCTCAGTACTGAGTGCTTATATATTTTAAAAGTTGGCTGTCATGTGCGAGCTCCACTGCTGTCTTAGTACAAGACATGTTACATGCTCAGGTTACAGAGGTGAAATGGTGGAAGGCAACCATTTCTCATGAAAGTGAAGCTGTAACTGTTCCCTTTCTAATTTTTGTGATAAATATATATGATACTGCAGACAGCAACCATGTCCTCTTTGCTAACAGTTTTTCATCTCCAAGATAGAGTGTTAGTGTCTCCAGTGAGAAATGTGTCTGCTTATCCTTTTGAACTTGGTAGTGATTACCTGTCATAACATAACATTTCTGTTGTTTTACATTTATACTCACCATTGCTTCGCATGCAATTTGTTATGTTATTATGTACTGTAACATGGCTTCACCAGGTGTCTGACCATGGTCTGATCTGGAATACAGATCTAGTTGAGACACTGGAGTTACAGAACCTGATGATTAATGCTGTGCAAACCATTGTCAGTGCTGAAGCTCGCAAGGAGAGCAGAGGTGCTCACCACAGGGAGGACTTCCATGTAAGGAGATTAAGAAGTTCTGAGTTTAGAGGAGGGATTTGGGGAAGGGGGTGTGAAGTGTGGAGTTAAGAATTATTTGTTTGCCTTGATAACTCTTTGTTCCATAAGGTGAGAAACATCTTCAAAGTTTTTGTGAGGTCAGGAGGGGAAATTGGTTGTGAGGTCAGAATGTATTTCTCTTGGACTGGCATTAGTATCCATTCTGTGACTTGAATGTCATGTCTGAAAAGTGAATTTATGTATGGAGCATTATGACACTGACTCAGACATCAAAGCATGGCTTTAAGGCATCAATATACAACCCAGAGTAAATATGTGAATATCTGAAACCATTTTCAATTGAAAACCACATTAGTATTTTATTTGGTCATTAAAAAACTTGATATTATTCAAACAGAGAGCGTCTCTTTGTTGGCAGTTCATGATAAGGGATAATTTGGGCCCATCAGCAGGGAATACTCTATCTAAGAACTGTGTCATGAGATGATATACCTAATTGTCTTGTATGTGATGAAATATGTTGAAAACAAGACAAATAAAATGAAGGGATCATGAAGTACGTAGAATGTTGTACGATTTATGGAATCTGGAACTGGAAAATTCAGGCTTTTTGACCAAATCCAGTTGAGATCCTTCATGTATGAAATAATATAATTTGATACTGTAGCAATGTGTATTTCTGTTGTGTTTTTTTTTTGCAGACACGTATTGATGAATTTGACTACAGCAAACCTGTTGAGGGACAGAAGGAGAAACCTATAGAACAGCATTGGAGGAAGCATACTCTTTCTTATGTGGATGAAAAGACTGGCAAGGTATACACTAGCTACATGATGCAAATTTGCAAGAAATTTTACGAAGAGATAAACGGTAGGAGAGCATTGAAAGGTTTAAGATTAATTATAAGATAAGATAAAATAAGATAAAATTTAATATCCACGAGGGAAATTCCTTTCACAGTTGATACACATTCAACAATAAATTACATGTAGCTGACTTTGTGATAAAAAGATTTCTTTAATGTCAGTCAAAAAGTTGGATGTGTCTCTTTATTCCACGGGATTATAAAGAACATGGATGCAGGAGGTTGTTCACACTGCTATTATCACTGGATTTCCTGCAGATATTAAGAATTGAAGCTCTTTAAATAGATGAAACTTCAATGCCCTGGACAGAGGTTCGTTTCCTTCATAGTTTTGTGAGATATGCAGGGGGTGGAGTTACTCATTCTGTTTAGCATGAAAGCTTTCCTCCCATTTTGGCAAGTAATCACTGACAATACTAATTGAATTTAGCAAGTGAAAAGACACACCATCATAATTCAGTGAAAGCTGAACCAAATTGGAGGAAGAAGGGAATGGAGAAATTTTTTTGCCTTAAACGTTCTTAGAAGAAAGAGTGATGCTAGTGATGCAGTTGAATTGGAAGCAGGATATTTTGTCATCAAGCAAGCCTTCAAGAACTTGCAGGTTGAATCCTTCATTTCTGCAATTTCAGGTGACGCTGGCTTATAGACCTGTCATTGATCACACCCTCAGCCAGCAAGAATGTCCCATGGTCCCACCAGCTATAAGGAGCTACTAAGAGGTGAGAAGGAGAGAGAAAGTTTGGCTCCATGTGACTCTTTCTTTGTATTGATTGCATAGTGATTGTCTCTGGTCGCCAGGAAGTGGGTGTATACATTTGAATTATGAAAGAAATGAGTTGCATTAGGGTTAATGTATATTGTATTTTATAGTATATTGAGTTACAGAGCGTTTTATATCATTAATCATCCTTGTTATATTATCCTGTCAGCTCATTAATTTTGAAATACCTGCTCACAATAGAGGTGGTTCTCTTCACTGTCCGGAGGTGGCCGACTACTGGAGACAGCAATAGATCCAGATCTTTCAGAGACACTAGTCCAGTCATGGTTTTTAAAAATATTTGCACAGAGTTATAAGCCCAGGGATGCCACTCTTCCGAGAAATCTCGGAAATCCGAGAATATCTGCGGTTCGAGAATGCCATCCAAGGTCTGTCCTAGAACTCGTGACGACTCTGGGAAAAGTAAATTCCCGAGATCCGAAATTTTATCGAAAGTTTCGATATGGCTGCTGTACAGGTTGATCAGCATCTACTGCTGGCGTATGGCTAGATGGATTAGAATAAAGAAAAGGTCACGTCCGGTCTTAGTAAACGCGGTTGCTGAATTCCGAACAGTCGTGGAAGCGGTTATTTTGGTTTTAAAAACTCATTTGAAAAACAGAACCATACGAAACACACGAATTCGGCGTTACGCTTTCCAATGTCAGCTCTTATCTGCAGAAATTGTTGGTCTAGCTTCGGCAGCACTATAGAACTGGCTAATCGTCCGTCATTCTTGCTCGTCTTCCTTGGGTGTTGTGTGGGTTAGGCTGGTTGACTTGCAAAACACGTAAATCTGTGTTGATTTGCAGAGATAGTCTGAATCATGATTGAAAGCAAGAGATCTAAGTCGCAACACATTTTTAGGACACCCTAGTAGTATCAAGGGACGTTCCAAAATGAAGCTTTCTTTTACCAAATCACAACCCAGGTACTTGGAGAAACAAGATTTTAAAGCAGCCTGTCCTAGCCTTTGTGTTTAGAATCAATTTCTGACATTGAAAAAGAGCATGTCTGAATGACTAGTCAGAAGAATCAAATGAGTTTTGTTCAAACAGCCTTATCTGCTGTCTGATCCATTATAACCAGAGGTTGGCAAGTCTGCTTTCGATTTCTCTACTGTATAATTTTGTAGTAAATTTATGCATCTTCAGTTTTTTAAAGAGATAGCTTCATTTCTTTATTGTTTAAGATAGCTTCATTTAGAGATCAAACAAGATTTGGCTCTTTGAAAGTAGAAGTTTCAGATTAAAGACGCTAAGTCCACATGATTTCCCACGAAGCTGCAAAAGTTTCAGAGAATTTTATGAAAAGTGAGTGGCATCCCTGTAAGTCATAACAGTTTTCAATCTGCACAGTTTAAAGGTAGTAATTCTTTATTGTTATATCATTTCAGAAACAGCCCAGAAGAGTTGCAAATACTAAAACCCATAATCGTAACCAACTCTACTAGATTCAGTCATGGAAGCAGGAAAAGTGATGTGCATTACTTACTCACTTGAAATTCTCAGTTTGCTTATGACATCGTGTTGGGGTTCAGTGAGATTGTACTATTCAGTGCGGAGCAGTATTTTGGAGAGGAACTAGATACCTTTTTTTAGATTAAATTTTGTTCTGCTTTATCATTTCAATAAGTCTTGAGGTTTGTGTGGCCCTTGGAAAGGCTTTGGAGGTCTTTCACTTAGCCTGCTTCAGGGGCTGTTGACTTGTCCTAGCCAAGACCAACTGGTGCAGTTCTGCGGCATTATATCATAGTTGTACACTGAGATCTGAATGTTTTGCTAGGGAGTAATTTTTGGTCTCCTTGCTTGTATACAGACATTGCATGTTTAAGAGGAGAAGAAACTCAAGCAGTTTAGCAGGAGAAAAAGGAAACTGTCAGTCTGTGTTGCTAATGTGCAGGGTAAATATAGAGAATGTCAGGCCATTTTGCGGGAAGGTGAGGGGCTGTGAACCCTTGTGATATGCACATGTTATAATTGTCATATGCTCATACAAATTTAAGAGATACATATTATGAATTGCAAAATTTTGCATCACTGTCATCTTTAAAAGTATAGTTTCAGAAAAGGAGACTGGGAGAGAATACCAGTTCTTTTGTATCACTTACCTGTAAATGAGAATGTGTCATAAGGTCATTTAATAAAATATGTTTTCAGTTTCATGTTGCTTGTACAAAGGACATAGACTGTACTGTTCATTACTTGTCAGATTCTCAAGAAAGATGATCTGTTTCCTTTTTATACTAAAAAATGCACTCAACAGATGCTGCTCATAAAAGCACAAACTTGGAAAAAGTTTTGATATAAAGGTAAATTTTGCTTAAAGATGACATCAAGCATTTCTGTGTGCTAGTTGCTGTTATGCAGGTGTATTGTGTGGGTAGTTGACCCTTCAGGGTGATTAGGTTACTTCCTAAATCAATGCATTTCATTCTGTCATTGAATATTGATCATTTGTTTTGGTTCTACTTACAGTATCCTTCAGATATCATTTAAATAGTCAGCCAACCCACTCAGCAGGCTGCTGTTTTCTCATAATAGCAATAAGAGAAATAGGTCTGGCATAAAGTCTCCTCCACTGATGCCATCCCTTCCCATTTTATTCTTTGGGAGAGATAGTCTTCAGATTCTCTTTACACTTTGAGTCTCATTTCTAGAGCACAGCTGAAGATATTTTGAATGTATATTTGCTTATGATAGGCTGTTATTACTTTTTATTCTATTTCACTTTAATTAATCCTTGTGTCAAAGACTACGTCTGTGTTTAATTTACCACTACATCTCATGTTCTGTGACATATCTTCAGAAAGGACTAGTGAAAGTAGGACCTGCTGGTCTCATTCTCAGTAGCATACTGAGGGCAGTTTGTTTCATTGTTGGTTTTTTTTTCGGTAACCTAGCATTTACATCCACCTAGCTGACTAAAATCTCCTTTAGGAGAAACCTAGGTGTTCATAGAGACAGTCTTGTGCATTGAAGAGAAAAAAAAAAAACCCCTGTCATCATGGAGGGGAATCTGTTTTCTCTCAGGTATTCTTTTTTAAACGGGATTCTCTCTTGTGACAACTTTTGGAAGAAATACACAGCACACATGGGAGCGCTGAAGCTGTGAGACAGTGTATAGAGTTCTGGATTATCAGTGAAGGAAACCAGCTGTTGTTTGAAAAAGTGCTTTTAAATGCCTCAGAGATGATGTTTGAAATTTTACTAAACATTTACCTTTAGTTAAAATGTGTTAGACATTCAATAAAACTTTGGTAATTTCAGGTTCATAGATTACATGGATGTTTTTCACCTGCTTAGCCCTAATGTTAACTGACAAGCATGAAACATGAATGGGCAGAACACTGAAAAAGGCTCCTCATGATTGTCTGGGACTTTTTAAGCTTCTTAAGTCCCTGCTCCTACCATTCTTATCATGAATTTTTTTCGTAATTTTATATTCTTGACACTTTTGCCATATTGTCATGTGATATTTAGTTATGTAATATCTGTAATTGATTAGCTTTGTGACTTGTCTGAGGGATCAGTGTGGTTTTCATCATGTACATGCAGCACCCTGTTTCAGAGCGAATGTGTCAGGGTGCTTACTGTGCAAATCCAGTCTGCATTGCATGTTTTCTTTTTAGAGTTGGTGTTTCAGAACCAACAAGCTCAGTGGATGCACCCTTTGATAAAGTTTAAGAGTGCTGCCAGAAGTGTTGATTATTTTTTAGCCAGGCTTGATGAGTTGTTGGAAAGGAAGAAGGGGGAAGGAGGAGAGTTACATTGCTATGGAATGTTGGGTGAGTTGTCAGTTTTGTTCATTGTATCTGCAATGATTTGTGACCTGTTTAGTTAACAAAAAGTATTAGCAATGCTGTATGGATTGCAGTTATGGGCTGGCTAATCTTCTGATATTGGCAGAAGCCATTACGATTTTAATGGTAGTTTTCTGCCCCTGTGCCATTGTGTCATAAAAAAGTAATACATTTTGTGGATGAATCTTTCCCTTGGCACAAGAAACGGCATTACACTTAGGAATTTTTTTCAACAGGGATAGTAAGCACTCGATGCAGATTAATCATCATTAATCATCATCAAGACTCTTCAGTGGAAATATTGTAAATATGGTTAAATCAAAAACCAAAATAGAGTGCTACAAAAATAGCAGTTGACTGGCCTGATGTCATCAAGCCTTTGATTGGTGGTGATAGTTTGGCAGTGTACCTAGTTATGGCAAGGATGTCTCACACTAAAACATTTTTGCCTTTTTGTTGCATGTATTAAATAGGTGATTGGGACAAGTTGAGGAAGGTGGGTATGGGTGTTGATTCCTATTTTTGCTTTGAAATTCCTTTGGTTTTTGGTCATGATTCCACTTTGTGTAGGTTGGGGGGANGACTTGATTTTTTTTTGGCGGGGGGGGGGGGGGGGGGGGGGGGGGGGGGTTTGCAGGTCCGTGTAAGTAAATTCTCGTGGGGAAAAAAATTTAGGAGTTCTCATTCATTCAGGCACAATAAACAGCATGTTTTTGTATTTTTCTTTCTTAATGTAAATAACTTGCCAACTGTGAAATTTGATGAAATGTGGAATAAACTGTGTTTATTGATATGAATCTTTTGCCTTTTCATTTTACCACACAATGAAAAAAATGGAATTTCTCTTTATCTATCGTTATTGAATGTGCCGGCTTGCCAGCCCTGCCTCCTTCCTGTCACATGATCCACCAACTTGACTGCTTGCTCTCTTCCTTTCTCGGGGATGGGGATTCTCAAATTTATCTCAGGTTTTCTTTCCTTTCTCACTGCACGGTGCCAATGAACATAAATTGTTAAAGAGAGCCTTACACCAAGTATGCTAAATGCACTTGGGGTTAAAGGGAAAATAGTCTGGGAAAGACTGAGTCTGGTCTGAAGTAGAGACCATTATCTTTGGGTGCTGTTCGACACAACGACACAACGCGGCAAACTCATGTGAGGCCTAGGCCTATGCATTTCATTACGAAGCCAGCTACACGGTTGTCCGTGTTCTCTGTTGAATAAAAGCAGCTGCTGATATGCCAGGAGTTGAATGGGAGAACAGTGCAGCTGAATAATCCGAGCTTGAACTCAAGATCGAAAAGTCGTAGGTGGATTTCCACCATGGTCAGGGGCGGATCCAGAAAAGAGAAAAAGTAGGGGAAAGCACATTATTGATCTCTGGAGTCCTTTGAGTCTGTCCCTGGTGAGTTCTGTTCTAGGCACTTCGACGCTCGTGTCATGAAACCTGACAGAAATCAGA
This sequence comes from Ellobium chinense, assembly GCA_033807755.1. Lineage (NCBI taxonomy): Eukaryota > Metazoa > Mollusca > Gastropoda > Ellobiida > Ellobiidae > Ellobium > Ellobium chinense. Next base: position 546,654 of record JAWQUT010000116.1, on the reverse strand, counting down.
AATGGCTTTTAACGTGAATGGGTCAAATTACCTGCAATATCAATGTACTCAAAAACAATGAACATGACGGTCAAAGGAAAGTTTAGGGATTACTTTTAATACACGTGTATAATTTAAAAATAGATATAAATTTAGATTTAATATATTAATTTGTTCTTAAAAAACATTCTTCATTTTTTTTATATTTTTACCATTTTGATAATATTTTAATTTAGATGAAATAAGACAAACATATGGCGGTAACGTCGCGGAGGTTCACGCTTACTCCGCAGTGGTCACCACTACAAAAGATGTCCGTTCTTACATATTGGATAAACAATACCCAATTCTATATTCCATAATATACATGAAATTCCGCTGCCCTCCCTCCTTTTTCAATATTCATATACATGTGTCAGAGATATACACAGAGCCTAAATAAGAATGCTTCTTAGAGCAAGCGACAAGTGAAAAATGAAATTATAGAATTAGAAATTACAGCAATAATTATAGAAACAATGTGGAGGGCGGGTTAGCGAGCACCCGCCTTACCCCGCCCAAGCATCCGCCCCTGATAGTCATGTTGTAGATGACAGCATTTTATTCAGATTTTCGTTAGTTATCCCATCTGCAGAACAGTCCATAGACAATGAAAGCTGTTGATGGTGATCAGCTCAGCGCCTGCAAAATGGAAGCCTCGCTATATACTCCTCAATGATTTGAAGATGTTGAATTATCTTGTCTCCTGGGGTAATGATGATGTGAAATGGTGTGAACAGGCTACAAGACGCACATACTGTATTCACCCGAAATATTCAAGTACGTGCGCCAATATTAATAGACCCTGTATATATCCATATCAGATAGAGGGATAGTCTTTTTAATATAAACCTCCAGAAAAGTACTTGTACTCAATATAAACTGAATTGTGTATACGAAATATTAAATTGTCGAATATCAAGTTAGCTAAACCTTTGTAATGCCATCTGTTAAGCATGCGGAAAATTGCATTTGAAACCCTCAAAATGTGCACCAAGAATTGCAACATTTGCATACAAAATGTAAAATTTGCAAAAAAAAAAAAAGCTTCATAACTTTGCTGTATTTTATTTATCACCATGTCGCTTTGTTTCCTATGGTACCGTTGCAAAGTTGTAGAAAGCGAACATATTTTCTGTGTTCCTGTTGATGGAATATTGCGACGGGGCATAAAAAATGCATTGTTCAGCTGAAATCAGCAAAATTTGTACCAAATCTGCGGAAAATGTCTAAATTTTTTAAAATTTGCAGAATTGCAACGAAGCCTCAAAAAAAGCGGAAATTTGCGGTAATTTGCAACCGCAGTTTTCTGGAGGACATGTGATAAAAGCTGATAATGCGGTGTAATGAAGTGAAGCTCTGGAATGTTGACTTCAGTAATTATTTCAAAACTCAGGTGCTATACAAGTTTCCATTCCGCGGCATCAGTCTACGGTTTGTCGTACACTGAGCGGGCTTCATTAAGTCTTGAACATTTACTTCAGCTCTGGAGAAAAAAAAATTGTTTGGAAATGCTTGAAGCTACCGTCTTCTCGTGAGCCGCTGACAGTTGTGAGCTGGTATGTTCAGCATTTTGATAATGATGTATGGCAGCAGGCCGTCGTTTGGACTTCTGTGGGTTTCATTAGCTCGTAACAGAGTGAAACCTGCCAGATAAACGGAGCCATAAAATTCGCCAGCTTCAGTAACTTTATCAAAATCACCACCTTCACTAGTTCTTGACGAAAGCAACATACCCGGAAAAAGCTGGCCTGGTTTTTAACGAATCGGCCGCATTTTTTTGGTAATGAGAAATCTGACCTCGGACACGCAGCCAGGAACGTTTACTTTCATCCTAAAGGTTATAAACTTCAAAAGTGGAGGGAAAGAAAATAAGACTTACATATCTGAAAACAGAATGGTACAAAGTTATAGTGTATTTCAAATTCTCTTGAAACGCTCAAATTTCTAGGTGAAACTTTTCAATACAAAATGAAATTCTATTTTGCTTTTTTTTTTTCCCCTCTATTTTAGCGAAGGGAAATTCTAAGCTAAGCTGTTTACCGTATTCAACGCGTGAACGTGCAAATCTTCAAAAAAAAAGTATTAATGCAGAAAAAAAATGTGCTGAAGCTCCACAAGAAGAAAAAGACTAAAAATACGGATTCAAGATTTGTATGGGCATCGTGAAATGCTGTAAAACTGTAATTAAAGTGCCATAGCAAAAAGCCCAACCTTTTCGTTTCCTTGGATGTGATGAAGTGAGTGCAAGCCGCCACATAAACATACACGACAGCATAAAAAAAATAGACGACACTTTTGTAAATCAAATTGAGAAACTTTCATTCTGGCCACAAAAGATAAAGAACGACGGAAATATCCTTATGACATTAAAACATTAATCAAGTTTAAGGAATTAAAAAATTAAAATGTCATGCCGTGGCATTAGTATAGTTATGTCCTTTGTTGATGATCCATTGTTTTTTCTAGAATAATTAATACCAGTAATGTCCACCATTGGAAGCTCTTCCCAGAAAAGGCGAACTGACGATCTTGACCGGACAGTCTTGGCATGGTTGAACGGAGTGAGATGAAGATTTTGCGTGTTGTCTTCTTTTAAACCTCATCACCATAATAATTATAATTTGGACCGGTATGTCCGTGCTTCGGTCATTGGAATTGAGCATAACCACAAGGGGGTAGCATTAGATACCAGGCAATTAAAGACAGATATAAAAGTGAAGCCCGAAAGAAAAAAGAAAGATTCATATACAGTACAAATGACTACCATGAGCATATACAAATATACACACAAAAAAAGGAACATTTTCTTTTTCTAACATCGGAGTTGTATATCCCGTCAAAAAGCGCTAGAATAATCATGCTGATGTTCCTGATTACGGGCAAGGCTATAAACAGTCTACCTCATCATAATGATCCCACTACCAACTGTCGGTCCCGTTCAAAAACGTTTTTGGCGAAACTACTTCCTCGATGCTCCTGGAACATTTTGTTTGTATTTCGACATAACTGAGTATAAGCTCGAAGGTCTGCAGATCATTTTATCTTCCATCTCCTTTATAACCAGGGCTCTGAGTATAGCTGTTCCAGCCTAGGATTAAGGAAGCGGAAGGAAGGAAGGAAGGAGGGAAAGAGGGAAGGAAGGAAAGTAAAAACAATCAGAAATTCGAACTCATTTTACTTAAAGCTAGGTGAAAATAGCTTTATACTCTGCAGTGTCGGCTGTTTGTGGTTAGTCGTTACGCATCACTGACTCTCTCGTTTGCGTTCTCTGACTTTACTTTTATAACATGGCCTTGTGTCTGTGATACGAAAGAGAGGAACAGGTGAATTCTTTAACCTCTCATCCGTTTATGTAGAGGTACATGTACCTTGATTTCAGCAACAGCAGGAATCAGGCAGTGGTTAGGAAGCTGGACACCCCTTCCCAACCCTGTATCATCTGCATTCTCATGAAGGGAAAGGCAGATGTATGAGAGAGAGAGAGAGAGAAAGAGAGAGAGAGAGATCTATTTCACGAATTAACTCATTCTGATCTTGCGCAGTTTACGAGAGCAAGGTCGTTGCCATGTCTTCTAGTTTCTTATAATCAGAAATACTGTAATATCAAACGCGAACACGTATATCATTACAGTGAAAAATAGCCAGCTGATTTTGAACAAGGCTTTTCAAGCAAATAAATATGCAGCTTAATTCTAATAAATATTGTAAACGTATTTTGCACTGCACTAACTGCATAGATACTATTTAAAGATATCTCATATTCATGTCGTACAATTTTTGCTTTTGTGTGTGAGCTTTCCCTATCCTAACCTGCTGCCGGACATAGACCATTTGTCTTCTGACCTTCTTCGCTTAGGTCTGTGTTCTCATTAAAACTGTATTGTGCGCTTGAGTGAGCTTTTGATATAAGGCATTCAACTGGCAAGGGATAGGTGACAGCTACGGCCTTTGATGTGTACTCTTTTTATGTTGATAGGAGACCAGCTGGAAGCGAAATGATATATTCTCGAGAGAGTTTGGAATGTAAAAAGTATAGACTGGTAATGAGAGTTTGGTTTGGGAGTAATGAGAAACGAAAAAGCGTTTGTATTGTTTGAATGTATATGTGGGAGTGAGAGAGAAAGAAAGAAAGAAAGAAAGAAAGAAAGAAAGAAAGAAAGAAAGAAAGAAAGAATGGAAAAGAAAGAGGGAAACAGAATTGAGGAAAAGGAGGATGAGAAGAAAGGTTTCTGATTGGGTTTGAAATTCCAGAGATATGAAGATTATAAACGTTTCTAGTGGGCTCTTGATCGCTAAACTTGAGCGCGAAAACTTTGAAATTCATGAAGCGAATGTGTGAAACAGGAAGAGGGAGGAGGACAAAATAAAGAAAGACAATTTATGAACGAAGCTCAGGGGGTTGACAGCAGGGCCGTACATAGCATCTTTTCAGCTCCCGCAATGCACGGAGGAGGGCCGGAGAACCAGGAGGTCCCCAAGGTTTAGAGAGAAGACAGGGGTTGGTACATGAAGGTGGGGGACACAAGCGACCGTTTTGCGGATTGGAGTGACGAGGTAGTTACCGCCTTGGTCTGCATTCACGCTACGATGGTAAGTGTTTACTTGGGGAGAGAATTTATTGATGTAATCTCAGAGGGAGGATAGTAAGACCGAAGAATAAATGAAAGAAGGAGGAGAAAGTTAGCGGGAGATTAAGAAAACAATAATGTAATGAAGTGATATCAGTGGATGGTATTTATCTATAAACTGATTTTGTCCTTTATAAGAACACACTTTAGCTTTAAAAACTGAAAACGACTTCTCAGGAAACTTACTAATTTATACATAAAAGTTTGCACGTGATCAGTTATCATTTTGTCACGTGTATAATATGCATTATATTGTAAATACCATCCAAGTAAACCACCGACGTCTAATGAGATTTGCAGACATGAAGCGATTTTTGATATGATCATCACTCAGTTCCATAAATTACTATTTTCTTATCTCCCCCCCCCCCCCACCC
>JAWQUT010000116.1:509938-532162 GCA_033807755.1 Ellobium chinense | reverse complement strand
CACACACACACACACACACATATCGCTACACATTAAGAATTAAATATCATTTGAAGGCATTGTAGAAAGTAATTTCATGTAGGCCTATTTGTACGAGCTTTGTAACAAATTCATTGTTGTCTACAATATAAGATGCAAAGTACTTGGTTTTCTGATTAATCGCTGGGGTAATGTTTGATATCTTAATTTCAGATAGCATTAGCATTTAGTTATGATTCCGACACTGACTTTACACACTCTATAATACTTACGGCATTTGCGGTTTTCTGCTATGAAATTGAAAGAGTCAAGCTTACTTTTAAAAAGCCCATGTTCGATAAGTTTGATTTACTTTCAGTATTTACTCCACATGTCTGGAGATCCTGTCTGTATTGCAATGAAATTAGTCACACTCAACGCCATTAATTCCCGTTCTACTTTGGGAGTATGGGAAAAATTGAGGCGCATAGTGGAATTAAGCTATTCACCTAAACATTCATCAAGAATATTTGCTGCCGGAAAACGTTGCAGTTACGCGAATATAGCGGTAAATGTCTTTGCAGTGGATTGTACTCATGTAATATTGTATTGTAATGCAATATGTTGGCTTATGGCCTAATAAAACCTTTGAAATCTTGAAACTTTGCTATTGAGGGGATTGAGATAAATGAAGTTCACCTCAGGGAAAACGCTTCTACTTCTAAACAGTATGCCGTATTACGCTGTGAACACGACTGATTTGTGTCAGACGGTTTACTTCTTGTTTACCTTGACACCGGTACCTCATCTTTCCCCACCAACCTGTTCACCTCACTTTGATACCTAAGGAAACTTAAGGCATTTTGATGACTTAAACATCCGTGTACGCTGAAAGATATACATATACACTTTCGTTACTTTGAAAGTTTAGATACATAAAAAAAAAATGGCGCAGCAAGCAGTCAGCCATGACATTGAACAGCTGGTTTACTCATTTATCCTTCAGTGTGATGTTTGTGTTGCTAACTCCTCAAATCGTTGTATACTTGACATACGACGCGAGTTACACTTGAGCATGGTTTTTTTTTTCTGTTACGTCGGAAGAAAATTCTCTAAAATACAATGTAACACATAGTTTTTGTTTGTTGTTGTTGTTTGTTTTTGAGCTACTGTATTCTCATATAATTATTTTGAGCGTCGTTCAGAAACAACCTGTTTCTTACCATCTGGCATATGAAATGTGTCAAGGTTCCGAGCAAAACTCTCTCATGATGTTCATTTCCGTTCCAAAAAGCATTTTCGCCACATCAACTTGCAAGAACCTTGCAAATTATTAAGTCCTCTTTGGAAAATGTTTAAGTAAAATTTGTGGTCATCACTGAATTTGTGAGTTGACAGAAGTTCTGTTCACAAGGTCACATACAAAGCACAGTGGAAACTTGTAAATTCATTTCACAAAATCAAGGAAAGGGACACAATATGATGCGGTTCAGAAATCTAGGAGTCATTCTAAACAGATCTTTCCATAGGACAGAATGTTTTATCACCGGTCTTGATGATGCCCCGTTAAATACAATTAGGATTTTAGGAGTGTGCAACCTTCCAAGTGTGATTTGGTCAGTACAATTGTGATATATACGTCGTATACATCTCTCCAAAGGCCATTCATAGTAATCAGTCTCCTGTGAAATCTATTAAGAGGTTTCACTACTTCATATAGATATTACGTGGAGAAACTGTTGTTTCTTTGCGGGCTACAAGGGTGGGATGAGGGTGGGGAAATGGGGTGGGAGAAGGATATAGATCTTTCCAGCGATGAACGAAGTTTGTATTAACTGATCCATAAATAGATGTCTAAATTATTGTCCTCTGAGGATTCAGTATACTATTTTGCTTGATAATTTGAGTGAGATGCTAAGTAAGAATCGTGTAAGTATGAGAAAACTATTTCAAAGTGGACTGGTGTTGGCATGATGTTGTATTTTGGTCAAGGGCCGATAAACTGGACACGACTGAGTTAGTGGACCACTAATAGATACCAAAAAGTTCACGAGCTCTACTAATGAGTTCAGGAATATGATAATACCAGTGAAAATAAGTTTACTGGGACAATCTAGCTTAAAACCGGAAAATCATGGACGGCCTTGACATTGTGTGTCACTGGCTAATTCATTTTGGAAAATGAAATAAGATAAAAAAAAATACATACATGTATGACAAATCTTTCTCTGCAAACCATTAAGGAGCGTGAGCTGATTACTTGTCACACTTTACAAGGTCAAAGTACCCCTACGTTAGATGAACATGGATTTTCTCCTGCATACTGATGAAGTCTATTTACTTTTGTCGGGTATAGCTAAACCTCAAACCGTCAAGGCCGTAGTTTATCAACTCAGCAACTCTCGCAATGCTATGTGCTGCTGAGGTCGAGAACACTGGGTCGGCAAGTGAAACAACAATCAGTGAAATTCCGCCTCCCAAAAAAGTACTAGCTCTCTGGACTCCACGTCTACTGACATATGAGCAGTAGCAAACGAGAATAAAATGCTATTGTTAGCTGCTCAAAAGTAAATATTTTGAAGACTATAGTGACAATAGATGAGACATGGACTCACCGTTAAGACTTGGAATTCAAAGTTTCCAGCACACCTCCAGTTCCTCGACATGTGTCAATGGAGAGCACAAGAATCGGCAGGGGGAGCCAAAGGTGTCATGGTGAAAGATTACTTACCTCATGGTGACACGGTTAACTCACAGTTCCTTGCCAATCCCTCAATGAGGTAAGTATTCTAGAGAGAATGTGACCAAAACTTAGCACATACCTAAAACTCTATAGAGGAAATTTCTGGAATATTCCACATTTCTGTGTCATTCATAATGAAGAAGACTCTCAGTGTAGTAAAAACCTTTCATATCGTAACAAGAATCATTACTATTACAACCGTAAAAGCTTGACTCCTCGATGGAATACAGATTAGACACACACACACACAAATGCCCCCTTGCAAAATTTGACTTCTCCAAAAGTTTGAATATTGATATTCTCCTATACCTATCCCATTTTCCCAATTTGCTCCCTCCCCCTTCCCTCCACCCAACCAACACAAACAAAATCAGATTTTTTTTTCTCTTTTCCCGAATCTTGAGAAGGCAATTTAACTCACTGTGATAGCTGATAATCTTAACTGATTTGGAATTTGAAAATAACGAATTCTGAATGAAAGTCAGGCCATACTAGAATGGCTTGCGGGCGCGCACGCACGCACGCACCCGCACACACACACACACACACACACACACACACACACACACACACACACACACACACACACACACACTATATTGCTAATTCGGCGCTTACAAGCGTGACTGCGGTCATTTTAGATTTTCAAGGACGTACTATAAAATGCCAATGTAGCACAAAAAAAAAAAAAACGGTTCTTTACAACATCAGCGTTTTTCTTTCTCGGTCGCAAAGAAGAAAAATTGTTTATTGTCATTTTGTGAAGACCACATCCCTCCTCGAGGTCTCGCCCAATGTTTATTACCTCCCATTTAGCGTCAAAACAAAGGAGCCGTTATTCGAGCAAGGTGTTCATCACCCCAACTTTATTTGGTTTCTCCTCCAGGCACATGAATTATTTAAGGTCGCTTTTATGGCTTGACTGGGCTGACACTAACTGCTCTCTTAATATTCTTGTATTCGTTTCCCAACTCTTTCAACCATCATGGCCCAGATTCTTGTTCCTCCATTTCTTATCGTCTTTAAAAAGAACACCTGAGTGTTATAAGTTGGATAAAAGCACAGGAAAAGCAAACCGGGGGAAAAGTTAATGTTTTTGCTGAAAACTGAGTTGTGAATATTTCTGGACAGGTCAATAAACTGTCTATGTATCAGTGACATTCATCATGAAAACGATTTCCAAACTGATAGATATCATTGTTATCAGAATCATGAAAATTACATAGCATATGACAAGTTGGTTTCTCAACGGAAAATTGATTTCTCAGAGGAGTTTTAATTAGACCAAAAGAAGAAAAAAGGGGACCTCATCCTGATCTTGATTTTCGTAACTTTCAGCCAAAAAAAAAAATCGCTTAACATAAGATAACAACATCAAAACTTCAGCACCCGTTTCACACAGTTTTCCTGAATAGAAACAGTCTCATAGGGACTTTACTTGATAGGCAAATCAACTGTTGGAGTAGTCCTGTATTTAACTTCTATACTATGTGCCAGGCATGCGACAAGTACAACCATTTAGGCAGTATACCGACCAGATTGGCTCCGTTAGTTTGTCCTAGCTACGGTAACTCCTGGACTCTCCATGACATTCTTCTGACTGCGTCAGACCAGATCACGGAGTAATACTATGTAGTATTAGACGAATTCTACATCATTCCTGAGTTTTATCACTACATTGTTACCCACAACACAACTCATACAGAAACGCTTAGCTTGGGTAGCGTTCGGTCGGATGACAACCTCGGCTATCTCCTTATATTAATAAAGCCGTCTTGCGGATTCTTTGAAAGATGGCACTGTGAGTATCGATAACTCCGCCATCATGTCCTTAAATTGCAATGCTTGGAATAAAAAAGGTGCTGTGGAATGTCACTGGAATAGGCATAAATAATTACCCATGCAATGGCATTCTTTAGCACCGTTACAGTATACTATGGAACACCTTTGTATATCAACAATGGCGTCACGATGCCATGATGGTTTCAGCCCTTGCAGTTTAAATTTATTGAGAGGGACCAACATGAAGCAGTGCTGAGCTTAGTTGGCATTCAGGTAGATGCCACATATAGTGTTTCTTTTTCTTGCAATAACAGATCGTCTCGAGGTTACAGACTTCTAATTGGCTGAAAATAACATGCTGTTACATGCGTTAGGAAGACAGTAAAAAATCTGTATCATTATGGAGAATGGGCCCTAGATTTGTGAACCTACCTGCGAATTATTTTACATTCTCTCCTGATTTTGTAAATTAAACCTGAAGTTTGGGTCACTCGTTTCGGTTTCGGTGTGGCCTTCCTTTTTTTCGGAGCACTTGTCGTTTAGGAAACTGGTTAGCTTGTTTACACCTTTCGATATATCGGTTCGCAGCTCGAAAACAAACTGCAAGATCTATATTTTGAACATCATTTTTAATAAGCTTATTGAATTCTGCAAATAATTAAAGACGACCTAGAGATTGTGGACTTTCTTGCATGTGACAGTAGAGAAAACAGTTTATTGGTTCAAAGAGGGAAATTGGATTAGGCTTCTGTAACCTGAATTCAGGCCCAAGTTACGTGCTTCCTTATTTTTCACTTTCAATTGTTTAAAAACTCAAACCAGCCCTCTCTCAGGTCTCCCTATCCTCAGTTGAAGTCAGTTCCGCTTTTCTGCTTTTCGTAACTTCCCTCTTCCGGAAATCTAAAATAGAAGCTGCCTACACCCTTTCTTGTAACATGATTGATCCACCCTCTCCGCAACCCTATCACCTCGGTAGAAAGAAAAATCGTCGACGCCCATCTCATGCTCAGCTGCCGATTTCATTTCGTTATTTACTGCCTGTCGTAACTTGCAGAAAAAGCGATCTCTATATCGTTGTTAAATGGCACCAATTAGCGACAGCCTCTGTGATTTGCTGCGGTTGTAATGGATAACCAAGACTTGTAACGCGAATAGCAAAGGGATGCAGATAGAAAGGACTGAAAGATGAAATAACTGCACAAATGTCTGATCAGTGAGATAAAGTAAGTCAAAAACTGCTCGATTGTTTAGCGACCTCATGCAGTATATAATTAGATTTTACCCTTATGCAGCTTTTGGTGATTCTGTCGATCTGTGATGTGGGCAATTCCAGCAGAATGTTGTGTCAGTTACACAAATTTCTGAAAAGCTTTTGACTTTACAGCAGTTAGCTTTGGTTGTGTCTCACAAGAGCTGGTTAATTTTTTAAATACAAAATTAGTAGCTGTAAATACAGAGCTTTCCATGAATTAGCATAACTGATGTGATATTCTGCCAGAATTGCCCATATTTGAGTTAATAATATGATTTTTGAAAATTCGTTTTGTCTACTAGAGGCTGGTAACTTTTAGAGTTAGCTTGTTCAAACGAAACACCACCAACCAACCAACCAACCAACCAACCAACCAACCAACCAACCAACCAACAAAAGGACAAACAAACTCAGTCGGGTCAAAACATCACCTTCGTCACGGAGGTAATGAAAAGGTTACAAAACAGACAGTTTCTTATTCACGACAGCTGTCCTGCATGCATGGTCATACCCAGCACAGTGGACAGATTTTTAACTGGAAAGTTATTTAACGTCTGAGCCACATATACAAAATAATGTGCAAAGCGAAAAGAGAGAGATAGATAGATAGATAGATAGAGAGAGAGAGAGAGAGAGAGAGAGAGAGAGAGAGAGAGANTAGATTTCATTATAGTATCGTACAAACACACATTGAGAGAGAAAAAGAGATAGAAAGAGAGAGAGAGAGAGATAGATAGAGAAAAAGAGAAAGAAAGAGAGAGAAATAGATACATAGAGAGAGAAAAAGAGAAAGAAAGAGAGAGATATATAGATAGAGAGAGAGAGAGAGAGAGAGAGAGAGAGAGAGAGAGAGAGAGAGCGAGACAGAGAGAGAAAGAGAGTGAGAGAGAGAGAAAGAGAGTGATAGAGAGAGAAAGAGAGAGAGAATGAGAGAGAAAAAGAGAGAGAGAAAGAGAAAGAGTGATAGCGAGAGAGAGAGAGTGAGAGATAGAGAGAGAGAGAGGATGACAGGTTTTTTTAGGGGGGGGGGGGGGGGNGGGGGGGGGGGGAGTGGGGATTTTGAATATATGACTGAGCTCTGCGAAATCTCTCAAAAAGACCAGCTTTACAAGCGATCATCTTTTATGTTTTTCTTTTCGACAGAGTCCATGGTGTCGATCAACTGTCATTTGTACGAGGTAAATTACAAGAGACATACACAAAGGACAATGTCGATACAAAATTTTAGACTATATTGGTTCAAGTTTGGAATTCCTTTTAGGTCTATGGTGTGTATGTATGTATGTATGTATGTATGTATGTATGTATGTATGTATGTATGTATGTATGTATGTATGTATGTGTGTGTGTGTGTGTGTGTGTGTGTGTGTGTGTGTGTGTGTGTGTGTGTGTGTGTGTGTGCGTGCGTGTGTGAGGGGGGTGAGGGGTTGGGAGGAGTGGAGGGGAGGATGATGGGACTTTGATAATATACACTACTGTTATTATAATTACTATGAATAATTATGACGATTATTATTATCAATGTATACAGTACTGTGCGCGAACGATCCAAAAGACATATTGCTTAGTTATAAGCCGCCAGTAATAATAATGGAAAACAAACTCGGAAGTGTTCTTTCCCAAGCTTATCCAAAATAGGGCCATACACTTCTTTCTTTCAAGTATCAAAACCTGTTACATGTGGATTTCCAACTTCATTCTATAGTGAGATTGGTATATGAAGCTGTTCCCTAAAGGTCACTGTGGGGCAGAGAGCCCCAAACTAATATCTGACTGGAGCTTGGTAAATCACAGAATGTAACACGATGCTATACTTTTGAACAACGGGTTAAATTCTAAGCGAAAAATGGGCAAATGGCAAGAAGAACAGACTTCTTAAAACACCAATTCCCGACCCTTTCTCCCCCTGATGTCACCCACTTCAGCCTCTAGACTTGACCAGATAACTTCCTTCCAACTTGCTTTCCCCCTTTCCTTCCCCTTCCACACTCGTCCCTGCAGGAGAAAAATGTTATGATTGGAAAGGCATGCTTTAAAAAGTCTAGTGTGATCTCAAGTAATCGTCAAAAGTAATCGATGCTTTCTCCATTACCTTTAGCTGGAGTAATCAGCAATGGCAATTACTGAAAAACTGAGGTATCGCCCAGCATTAATGGTCGCACGATATCTGTTACTTCGTCTGTCTTTTTGTTTCTCTGCCATTTTGTCTGTCTGTCGTAAAACCACAAGCCTAATTGTTTATTTGTCTGTCTAACAGTAAAGGCCTTCGTGGCTCCAAGAAGTTAGTTTTCATCTGGTATTGAACTAATAAAGCTTGAAGACATTAAAAGGGAAGATACTGTAGTTTTAATGCAGTTGAATATTTATATCACAAAATAACAACGTTGAATCAAATCGTTGGCCTGTCAGCATAATAGGCTACTGTCAACTTAGCTAAGCCAAAAGCTGCCCTCATTGCCATGGTCAGATTTATTGAATAATAGTATTGACAGGTCACTGTGAACGCAATGCGGTTTCACTGTAATGCTAAATTTAAATCCTATTAACTCTTTCAGTTCCATTTTAGCCACCCGCATGAAATTAATTAAATTTACAGTGCGTGACTGAAGCAGCGCTATGATGAATAATAAGAGTTAACTGTCATCCCTGTTCTCACTAATATCAACATTAACGTTAGCAGCAGTGAAACAGCAACATTACCAGTATTTATAACAAGTGAAAGCAAATTTTATTTTTTTGGTAATCTAGCATTTACATCCAAACAGCTGTCTGCAACCGTCAGTAGCCGACTAGGTTTAAGATTTTCCATAAAACAAGACATTTACTATGAACTATCTCGGTACTGGACACAGGTCATCAGCCTTTCAGGGCCCGATGAACGACTTTTCCATGGATGCAGTTTTGGGATAGAAAATCAGTCATTTTTTTTTATCTAAAGTCCGCTAGAGCCAAGAAAGAGCCAACAGTCAGTTATTAAGGAACCAAGGTCTCTTTTAAAACAGAGCCAAAAATCTGGTACTTGGCTCCGAAAGAGCCAAGTCTGGCATCCCTGAAAAAACTTCGGTAAACCGATTACCGGTATATCACGGGAATGGGTCACTCTTACGCCGACAGAAAATAATAATAGTCCCCACAGCGGGTAATCTAGTCTCCCTTCAGATTACGTGCCATCTTTCTTTTTTTCGATAGTTCCTCTCGTGACACAGCCTTAGATGCAATACACTTGTGCATAAGGATACGCTGGATCTGTGAGACAGTGTATAGGTTGTCAGATTATCGGCGAGCAAAACTACCTAACCGTGACAAAGTCGCATTGTCAATGCTTGTAAATGGCTTGTAGTTGACATAATATGAGCGTGATGTTTGAAATTTTACGAAATATTTCAGATTACTTAAATGGTATTGGATAAATACAACAACATATCGGTAATCTCAGATTCATAGATTACATGGACGCTACGCCCCAGAAATTTGATAAAAGTATACAACATATTTTCAACAGATAGCATTGTTTACCACTATTCCTTCCTGCTTCTTGTTGTACTGCTCAGTCTAACGATATTATAGCTGTCTGTCTGCCTATCTGTCCATCTATTCCTCCATCCTACCGTTTATCCTGTCGTCTTTATGTGTATGTAAGTCTGTCTGCCAGCTTGTCTGCCTGTCAGTCTCTTTGTATGTTCCAGTCATCTGTTTGTTACTGTCTGTCTGCAGGTTTGTTTGTCTATCACTCCATTCTTTGCTACCGTTTCTCCCACGTTCAGTCTCCTCATTAGCAGGGATTCTCTTTGTTAATCGCGGACACAGGAGAATCCCTAACGATAGACCGGCAACTCGTGATAGAAACGTATCAATCCTGATTACTTGCCCACCGCTGACATGTGCGTTCAGTAAGGGGATCTAGTCGGACTACTGGGGATTCATTTATAAGTGCTGTTGATTTCTCTCCGAGTTACATCTGTTGTTGTGTTTCTCTCTAGTTGGCATTTTTTTTTTGTTTTTTTTTCCTTCTTGCTGCAGTGCTATTATTACAATACTCAGAAGAAAAAAAAAGCCAATTGAAAAAAACAACTGCCTTTTTATCCCCTCAGAAAAGAAACAACAACAAAAACAACGACGACAACAACAACAAAAAAAACTCCGGCTGAAGGAATGTCACTTCGAAAACATTATCAAGGATTACACGAAATGGGAAAACGAAAGTGCAATCAGTGCGTCTGAACTTTTGCCTCGTACTGAAATTGTTGTGAATTTTGTGCGTCTGGTCATTAGTCTACGGTCTATTATAAGTTTAATTCTGAAAAGATTGGAACATAGGCTGGTCTTTCCATCCACACTGTCTAAAGTTTCTAGGATAGAAAAACTGAACCACATAATTATTTTGATATTCATTAAAATTGTATCTGTATCACTTGAGATTTCCTTTTTTTCCCTCCTGATATTGTTTCTTTGTTTATATACCGGTGTTATTGTCGTGTTCGTTATCGTCACTCGGCCCACTGTCATACAGTCTCTGTAATGCAGGAGCTGTTGCAGCTCAGGCCCACCATTTTATGTAAACTGTTGACTGCTGAGATTATCGGATTTTTTAACTGCCTCAGTTATGAAATTGTTTGAAGGTCACTGTCTGTGCCCTGTAGCCTAAAACCTGATGATAGGATAATTTAGAAGTTTCATAGTGGTGGTTAATTCTCAGGGAGAGCTGAACAGATGAGAGCGCCTGTCATGCACTGCTGATAAAGCTTGCACCTAAAATGTGATGACTTTGAGTTTTATCAGATGTATGGTATGTTCAAGGCAGCAGTAAGCAATAGATGCATCTTGACTCTCGTAAAGAGCCCTTGGCTTCCTTTTCACGGAGACAAAGTTCTCTCCGCTTTAGAACGCAAAGAAAAAAGTTGGGGGAAGGAGGTGAGAGGGTAGGATGAGGGCAGATTTCTGTGATTTTGACGTCTGATGGCTGCTGTGGAACAAAATCCCCAAAACATCAGATCTCCAAATACTCATTTAGCCCAGAGCGAATACGGATGAATTTATTTTACCAGTTTTTGAGAGTTATAATCGCTGCCTTCAGAACCTGCTCCAAGGTCAGGAAAATTCATGACGCCTTTAAAAATATATATCCGTGACAAAACTTTCATGGGAATTAAAAATTTACGACATCTTGAACAGACACTTATAAGGCATAAGTATCATGGATTTATTTCGTCCATATGATCAGATGGACTATTTGATTATGTAGTCGATAGAGACGTTGCATGCTCCTTTTTGGAAATAGATAATAGAAATAGATTTATTTAATTTATGAAATTGATTAATGCCAACGTTTCTCGATCAAGATTTTTTTTACTTACTTCCTGACGGCTTGGATAAAACTACTGCGACTGTCTGTCTGTCTGTCTGTCTGTCGACGTTGACCTCTCCGTTCGTCCTCATGTGTTTTTTCCTGCAACTGACCAAGTTCCTAGGCATTTCAGATAATGTGCACCCTGACCTTTTCTTACATTGTCTGCTCTCTTTAAATGAATTTTTAGGTACATTAGGCACCCCTTCGACCTCTTCTTTTCCTCGATTAAGCTGTTGAGTGACTGCTGACACAGTAGAATCGATCCTCGAAGTACCGGTACGGTGGTAATGGCACATTTCTTCATCAGTCCCACAAAATACTCTATTGATTCTATACAGTTTTATTTATACTATGTGCTGTAATAGAAATTTGCTCTAAAGTGCTGACCCCTCTTCGCTCTGTCCTCCACCTACTCCCCCTTCCCCTTTATCCCCTTCTCTTATTTTATCAGTCACACTTCAAAGTCCGGGGCTAACACAAACCGGAAGTTAGTAACTCCACTCGCAGTTCTAACACTGTCTGGCCGATTGTAGTGAAGGGTTTTCCTAGGGATTTTCAAATTGTAGGCTATACGCGGAAGTTTTCAGATTTTGGGAAATCTCGCCATACGTCTTCAGACTGGTGTGTCGTTGACAGCTGTAAGTAGTCTCCCGTTCTCCTCCCCTTCCTTAAATTTGAGATGATGTCTTCTCAATATTTGGAAACTCTTGAATTACACTTTTCATAGTAATGTACCTTATCTAATAAGATGGCAGCTGTTGATTCTTAGTGACGAAACTGCCTCTGTGAACTATTCCTGTAAGTACCACAAGCCACTTTATGGCTGACGCAGATTCGGTATATCTCCCGGTTGGTCCTGCTCTGTTTGATGAAATGCACAAAGCTTCTACGTCCAAGTTTGCTCTTCAGGATGCCCATGAATAAAAGAGAAATTAGAAATTGCAATTGATTTCCCTAGCTTTCAAATTTTCTTAATCAAATCGTCAGTTTCGCCCCATAGAGTCGTGTTGTCGTCTGTTTTCTCGCTACTGTGTTTATAAACTCTTCAAATGGTATATCCCTTATCGAGCTTTCTAAAATCCTAGATCCGTCCCCTTCCATGATGAGTCGACTTTGCTTTTCGTATTCGTGCTAGGAAAGTCCTTACCTCATTACCTCCAATCTAAAATCCAGCACAGAAGAAGGCAGGAAGCGTCGTGGCTCTGAATCCATCTAAAAAGGACTCTAGTTGTTCCGTCTGAAAATGGACCTTTTGAATGTCACCGGAGACCGTCTCCAAAGAGACGGGAATGCGGTTCGGCGAGCTCCATGCAAAATAAAGCGAGGAAATCAATCTATCTGCATGAGGTAAAACATCGTATTCCAAAAGTTTGGTCCAGATCAAAGGCAATTATTTGTTCAAGTTTATGGGACGTTTCGGACAACAGTGTACGAATGCAAGTACTAGCCCAAAAATCTAAGCGCGTAAAAATTTGAAGAGAAATTAGAGCTCGATCTCTTCATGCCAATAGAAGGGCTGCACACCATTCGCTTTTGTTTCCGCACTTTGTTTCTTGTACAAATACTACATTATACAAGTACATCAATATGCGTGATACCAAATATGTAAAAAAGGCATATATAGAATTCGCCGTGATTACATTTCTGTGGTTTATCATGGTCGTAATACGTAGCCTACATTTATATTGTTTACCTTACCTTCTTCTCGATCTGTCTATAGAACAGGGTCGCAGCGTCCGTGTAATCTATGAATCTGAGATTACCCATGTACTGTTGTCTTTATCTAATACAGTTTTACTAATCCGATCAGTTTTGTAAAATTTTCAAACATCACCCTCATACTATTTCACCTATGAGCCAATTTACAAGCAATGACAATAGGGCCTATGGCTTTGTCAATGTACTTGCTAGTTTCACTCGCCGATACTCTGAAAATCCATACACCGTGTCACATATTCAGCGCTTCCAAGAGAGGAACTCTTTTTTAAAAATAGGTGGCAAGAAATCTGAGGGAAAAATAGATTACCCTCCGTGCTGACTGTTATTTTTTCTATTTGTGTAAGGGCAGTAAGATCCCTTCCGTGAATGGCTTCCCGGATTTTTCTCAGGGTTGTTAGACATAGGTCTTTCGGACCCAAATACCAGTTTTCCAGCTCTTTTTTAAAGCCCTTAGCTCTCAAAATCACTGACTGGTTCTTTGGTTCTTTTTTTGGCTCCACAGACTTGAGGTCAAAATCGACTGATTTTCTATGCAAAAAGTACTTATTAATAAACTTCTCTCAGACTGTATGGTATTTCAAGTGATAGGGCTTCTGTCATAATTGGAACAATGAACACGTATTAAAGATCTACCCTAAAACTACAAAGGCGAGTTGGATGTAGAAGCCAGATTACTTTAAAAAAAAATATCATCCTCGCTACGCCCCTGCTATAGAATTTGGATTCTCTTCGGTGTCACTGTGTTTCGGTAGGTCTGCAGTCCTTCCGTGTCTTAGTTTCCCTTGGGTGCTATTATTTGTTGAGAGGACCCCATGAGGAGGCGGGGATGGATAGAAGATATGGGGGGAAGGTAGGGGGAAGGGCTGGAACGATCGATTTATGACGACCAAGATACGATGCCGGATCATGCCGCATCAGGGGACAACTGTATGATATTAATCAACTTCCTAGGGGAAAGGAACAGAGAGTGACTGAAGAGGTGAAAGAAGGAAAATTGTGATAAAAACAAGGGAAGTAGGGAAAAAAGAAAGATGAAAAGAATAGAAGAAAGAAAATAGAGAAAAGGTGGACGGAAGATAAAGAGCATCTCACAGATACTGTAAATAGGACAAAGACAGAGAAAGAAAAACCACGACCACGGCGTATATGTGATAAATATTTGGATCTGCCCATTGATTTTGAACGACTTAAACATTTCGTGCTTCCTGGATTTTGCTGGCATAGAAAGCCACGCTTTGCTGCAATACTCCCATAAGTGCCTTTGTGGGATATGTCAGTTACATAAACAAAAGAGTTCAGAAGAACCATTTCAGTCGCCAGAAGTAGCTGGAAGAGCAAAGACTGTGCCTCTTTCCCTTTTCAAGACGTGCCTCTGCTGTTGTCTAGGTACTTTAAAACGCCAAGTAGTGTAGAGCAGAGCAGATCAGAGCGTAGCAGTGTTTGATCAGTTGCACCATAATGATTCGTGTATATTAGCTCAGATCTAGATCTACTTCAGTCATGCAAATAACATTTTAGAAACTACGTCGCAAAGCCATTTGGAAGAGACTCTCATCTCTTTCATCACGACAAATAAAGGTGCTCTGTGATAGGTTCATATTACATTATTGTTGAGCTGAACTGGAAATCAGGTATTATACAAGAAAGGACTTGGTATTACAAGTTAACGTTCAGCATGTAGCTCTTGCACTCTGTCGTGACCTATGGCCACAGGGGAAGGCAAACAAATGATCCCCCGTACTCACTACTGCGTTTCATTAGTTATATAATCAATCTCCCCGCGACTTCAAACCAACAAAACATTGAGTACGGTTGATAATGAAATTGTGCGGGCGCATGAGGTTGCCTCCAATTGATTGCATAGTCCTTGTCCAACAGATGTAGAGAAGATGACGATTGTCCCTATTTCATTAGTTTGAGTTATTAGTTGTGGGTGATTCTGGGGAAGAAAAGAAGAAAGGAGGGGGAGGAGGAAAGAGAGAGAGAGAGAGAGAGAGAGAGAGAGAGAGAGAGAGAGAGAGAGAGAGAGAGAGAGAGAGAGAGAGAGNGAGAGAGAGAGACAGAGAGAGAGAGACAGAGAGAGAGAGACAGAGAGAGAGAGGAGAGAGAGAGAGATCAGACTGCAATGAGAAGGTGGGGATGGGGGAGGAGCATCTCGTGAAAGATATCTGCACCATTACTATATGAGTGTGTGTATACCTATACATCTATACCATCATCACTGTCATAACAACTACTCTTGCCGTTACCATATCCAGTGTTAGCGATAGCAGTACTTCCACACTCAGCGCCATAACGGTGCTGTCACAATTTTAGCAGGTGCCAACAAATTACCACCACATATAGGATGGCACACACAAAAAAAGTTATTGAATCCAAAGTCCACTATCTTCGAGAACTTCAAAGAAACTGAAATGAAATATTGGGCACATTAATAGACATTTTTTTTTTCAAGTTTCACTAGTTGACTTTTATCTCAGTAGAAGATACAATGAAATACATGATATGTCATGAAGTGACTTGTCAGGACAAAATATGTACTTTAGCTGTGATATAACATTGATCTAGATCAGAGAATCTACACCTATGTAACAAGTGCAGCATTAGCAGGCAAATTCCATTTGCTAATGTGTCTGAAATACCAACTACATACAACCTGAATTATTGAAGATATTAAACTGTGAAATTAAGTGAAATTTATATTTGCCAACACATCGACACTATTATCGGTCAACATAACAAGGTTGCAAAAACAGCGGCACCTGGCATCAAACACAACATTAGTTGCAACAAGAGCAGCAGCAATGGCACTAATATCAGCAACAACACAGAAATAGTAACATTTATAATAACAACAATAAAAACAATTTCAATACCAGAAAGGCAAGAATAACATTTACAGTAATGAAAGTAAAATTTCCAACAACAGTAACAAGCACAGTGACAATAACAACAAGTGAGAGAACTGCAACCACAAGCGGCGCTATTAAATCCACCAAGGTAATATCACTGTGATTGTACAGCAAATTGAAACCCTCAGGGAGCGGCTGGTGTTAGTCTACTGTCTGGAACGTAGAAGATATCTGGGTTCGTTCTGGGTGGTTTGCCTCGGGTCTAATCGTTGTTGTTGCTACGACAAATCAAGTTAATTTGTTGGAGTTTCTTAATCTCGGAGAGTCATGGCGTGCAGATACCTCCTGGCTGTTTGTGTGTGAGTGGGTGGAGAGTGGGTGGAGAAGACAGGGGATAATCAAAGATGCCCAATGGATATTTTAAAATTTAATAATTCGGACAGGTTGGGGTGGGGGCGGGACGGTGGGAGTTGGGTGAGTAGAGACGGAGTGGCTGTAGAAAAGAAAAAACAAAGTGTGTTTGCAGGTGTGCCTGTGCATTGTGTACGGCGGGGGATGGGAGGGGATGATAATGGTAAGAGTCGGTCCATTTGTAGGCTATCTGTTCAGGGCAATTTTGTACGTTCCTGAGAACAGCAGGAAGAGATTATGATTGAGTTGTGAGGGTTGGGGGGGGAGGGGGATTTAGGAGTACTTGCCAACTCGGCATGATGTGTGTGTGTGTGTGTGTGTGTGTGTGTGTGTGTGTGTGTGTGTGTGTGTGTGCGTGCGAGCGTGCGTGCTTGCGTTGCGAATGTGGGTTCTCGAATATGCATGTGTGGATGTGTGTGTATGTGTTCTAAAGCTATGTGTGTGTGAATTAGTATGTGTGTGTGCGTGTGCATATGTGTGTGTGTGTGTGTGTGTGTGTGTGTGTGTGTGTGTGTCTGTGTCTGTGTGTCTGTGTTAAAGAAGCGGGAGAGAGAGAAAGACAAAGAAATAAAGAGAGAAAGAGAGAGAGAGAGAGAGAGAGAGAGAGAGAGAGAGAGAGAGAGAGAGAAATCAATTTAAATAAATGGTGGATGACCGGATGTACAAATGATGGGTTTCACTAAAGTAAAAATCTGAAGACGTCCACTTGTAAAAGAGGGTAATCTCATCGACCATCTTTGAATCTAACGCCTTTCCTGGGAGCCGTTGTCAAGCTGTATGGAATCTTTGACCATGCATTATCTTGTTCACGCAAGCTGCTGGTGTATATCGATATGACCATGTACACTTAATAACAGGTTGTATCTGTGTGTGTGACTTGGTGGGGAGGAGGGGACGGAGCGGGGAGAGAATGCCTTGGTATCTGATTATTATTCTGTCACATGGATTTAGTCTAGTCTCTAGCTGCTCTTTAAATGTGACCGGTCTTTTTCGTATGTAATACTGCTAAGATTACTGTTATCAGTCCTCATTTCCTCCACTCTCACCATCATTCTCTTCAACGCTTCCGTTTGCTGGTTTCACTGACTCAACCACTTAGTAATAGTGGTGGACCGATACTTGAATTGTTAAGTATCGCGATACTCAGCCTTCACACTCTAAATATCCGAAGTATCAATTCTATATCGATTCTGATATTTAGTTCTCGATAAATATTTTGACATATTTCGATTGGCTTTGATATTGTTGATACCCTTCTATAATTTTGCTACCTTTCAATACTTTCGATACATTCGATACCTATTGATATTGCTAGACCTTGCACTTAGAAAACCGGTAGCTAGTTTGGTACTAAAGATCGAAATTAATTTCGATACTTTTTGATATCGTAAGCTTTGCACTGGAAACACCTGTGGCCGGGGGGTAGTGAGGATCAGAAGAAGATGGAAATTAATTTCAATACTTTCGACACGTTCTGAAGGCTCATTGTCATTAAAAGCTCTTTGGCGAGACGTCCAAGAGATTGTGATTGTGGATCGAGTGGAGACTGAAATTACTTTCGATGAGTTTTATACTAGTTAGATCACTGTCGGTATGGTTCTTGGAGAAGAGGAAGGTCACTGTATAGGGTTAGAAGAGACAAGGCAAGAAAAGGATAATTTCGAAGACAAAATCGTACGGGAGGGGAGGAGCAGACAAAATGTTATTGTATAAATCGAAGCGTCGGAATTCTTTCGAAATTTCAGAGCTTGGGTGTCCATACTTAATCGAAATTCTAAGTTTCGAAGGTATCGATACTCAGAAACGATGTTGCCCACCAATATTTAGTGGACAACTATTCTTGCGACGTTCTTTGCTTCCACCACTCTCACTATCTGCGCCCTACATTTACAAAATCTACAATGTCTTATCTCTACAGGCAGTGGACTCTCCTCTCTCCATAATACCTTTCCCCACGAAACATAAGCTAGAAGCAGACCTTGAAATGTTTAGATCAAGACGAAAATGATTCCGTGCATTTATTTATCCGGCTGTGAACATCGTTGCACTCGTGTTTCTGGTTTAGCGTTTTTGTGAGGGCTCACGTCATTTATGACCCATTACAGGCTGTGGAGATTTGGAATGGGCTTGTACAGGGAGTAGGGGATGGGGGCGTTATTTTCCTAAAGAAGGTCTATTACCATCTGTCACTTTTCTTCTCGCCTTTCTTTTCTCACATATATTATACTTTCTCCATGCTACCCCTTAAAATTCTGTTTCTCTAGCCCTACGTCATTCACATCCACTTGTTTGCATCAGAGGATGGGATTTTCAGCTCTCTCGCTCTTGATGATGTCTCTCAAACGGACACTTTTTTGAGAAGCTCATTTTTGTTTTTTAGGGTCCGCCTTTTCACTTCTCTTTAATACAGCAGCAATGGCGTCAGAGGCAACACGGTTCATTCACACTGAGAGAAAAACGTGGCCTGTCTGCAGGTCCGTGCTCTGTGATGCCACAGTCAACCATTTTGTCGCTCCGTCTTCCCCTTCCCCCCTCCCCTACACGCACACACAGAGTGTCACAAATGGTTGGCATCTCATGTCTTCATTATATTTTATCTTATATATCCAGTACATGAGAACAATAGGTAATAAATAATACTATGCCAATTTTCAGAGGAAAAAAATTGTATGTTTGCACCGGTGCACAACTCTAATCTCTATAGGGCCCACGCAAAAACAATCTAGAGCAGATAACAAGGTAACCATGTCTCAGTTATTATTATTTCCACTATATCTCGTCTGGTGGGTTAATAGTTTAACAGTTGTAATTCTCAACAGTCCTTTGAAATGTTAGGACGATAAATCCTGGACAAAAGTCCTTTACTCTGTTCAGTAAATTGGAAGCAGTAGAGCAAGTAATGAAACTCTTCTTCGAGATTTTCAGAAATGACAATCCTGTCTTCAAATAATGTATCCTGAATTTTTTCCGTTTCTACAGGTAGTCTGTGGTATGCGGTCTATTTTCCATAATTGTATACAGTTCAGTAGTGCCGACAACAACAACAACAACAACAACAACAACAACAACAACAACAACAACAACAACAACAATAACAGCGACAAAACTACAACACCAACAACAACAATAGCGGCCACGACAACAACAAACCATATTCATAAAAGCTGATTTGATCCCAAAGTCATGACAATGAACGGACACTCTTGAAAATAATGATTGCGGTCAGTTCATCTGTAGGAGGAAAATATTGTTAAATACAATTTAAAATGGAGGAGTGGTAAGAGTATAGTAACTCGAGTGCCGTAGAATTGGAGATAATATTGCTACTCTCAAATACCGGTCTGTTTTTGAACATCCTTCTAGAATATATATACAGTATACATATATACCACTATCGGCAGGTTCTCACTTAAGGGGTGTGCAGCATGAGTAGACACTAACACCTGCATACACACATGGACAGTAGGAAAATGATTACAAAAACCGATGCAGAATATAAATTTAGAGAGATTGAATAAGGATGCAGTGACGTTCGAACCCTCGAACTGATTAAGTGCTTATAAACTCCCCCTTCGTCCTTCCCCCCTTCCTCTCTCCCCCCTCCCTTCCTCTCCCCACACACACACACACACCAACATAATCACTTCCACACACCCCGCAAGCCGTGCAAACACAATAATTTTGAGACCTCCTNCTCCCCACACACACACACACACCAACATAATCACTTCCACACACCCCGCAAGCCGTGCAAACACAATATTTTGAGACCTCCTGTAAGTAGATCTAAAGCGTCCTCCCTTGTCCTTTAATGCCTCCCTTCCCCCCCCCCCCCCNCCCCCCCTTTCGAATTTTCCCTTCCCACTGTGAGCTTCCTCCTCCTCTCTCTCCTTCTCTCTCTTCTTTTCTCTCTCTTTCTCTGTCTGTCTCTCTCTCTCTCTCTCTCTCTCTCTGTGCACCCCACCATCCCCTCCTAGGCGCACAACAGGTTCGGAAGCCCTGAGGTGAAAACATGTCTCGGAAATAACAACAACACGTCTTCCCGGATGATAACTCATGTAAACAGCTTTACACCGGCCATTAGATGAGGGAGGTGAAATACATTGAAGTGAAACTGTATGGCGTGAAAAGTCCTTTTTCCTCTATTTTTTTTTATTGGTTTATTGTATGAAAAACACACTGAAGCAAGAACGTTTTAGATAGTGATTGCGCAGACGTTACACACTGTGGTGCTGGTCATCGGTATTACTATCACTGGAAGTAGGCATAAAATGCTTTTTCCACAGTGGAAATGTCTGCTCACTACTAGTGAGCTGTCAGTTGTTTTAGGCATTACTCTGGCACTGAAATAGGAAATTCCGTAACTGCTGGTCATTTCTAGTCCTTGCACTTTCTATCGCACCCACTATCTCACTGACTCTTTCAAAAATTCCTATGTGACTGACTGACTGACTGACTGACTGACTGTAATTGACTGATTGAGTGACTGACTGGCTACCTGACATTGACTGACTGACTGACTGACTGACTGACTGACTGACTGACTCAGCGTACACACGAATGCAAACTCGCTCAAACGCACTCACGCACTTACTCACGCATGCACAGACACCCTCACTCACATTCAGTATCTCGGCCACCTTCCTTATTTCTTTTACTCCGAAATGTCAATCTCGTCTCTGCCGTGCAATTTATTTCTCCCATCGTACCATCTCTTTTTCTGGTTCTCTGTCGTTCTTTTACTGTTCCTTTCTACCCACAAGGTTCTGTCCTTGCACCCTCCTTTCCACAAGTATCACTTCCTCTCTCTCTCCCTTCCCCTTCCTCTCGCCCTTCCCGTCTCTTTCCCTATCCTGTTCCCTCTCCCCACGCCCACTCTCATTCCTCAGCTTCATGGCGAAGTTATTGACGTCCATTAACAAAGTGAAAAGTATGGACAAAATACCGTCTGGCCCCTAAATGGACAGTGACGACCCGCACCATTTCATCTTTCATTAAAAGCATAGAGTTATAAGACCTTGGATTCCTCTGTGCTCAGGGTCATATGTAACAGCAAGCAGCAGTCCATTTGCCCTTTGTAAATCAAGCCTTCATAGCCCTATTTCCAGGCTGTATTAATCATCATTTCGTTCCACCCTTTCCCTTCCGTATTTTTAACATTCATCTTACTTATGCATTACCCAGTCTCACTATGGAGGCGCAGCTTTATTCATAAACTGACTTCCGGGAGGCCAATCCATACTTCTAAGTTTGTCTGATGTTCTTGAGTTTGTGAGTAGCAGCTGCTAAAAAATGAAAACAGACACAAGACCAGATCTAATACATTTTTTGCTTCTATGCGTTAGCCGTGCGAGGAAATGTGCGCAGCGTCTAGATGATAGGTAGAGCTTTTGAAATCTTTGCGATACACTGGAAGTGGAACGAAAAAAATGGTGGCAATCATTTACATTTTCAGATTTGTTAGTGGAACTTTTTGTTAACAGCCTTGTTAAGAATCAGCGGTGGTATCTTTGCTAATAAATGAGGCAAAGATATAAGTGTAGCAAACGCCATTTGCAAGCTAGCGCACTCTTTTCTAGCTCATCCACATCAGTCGCAGCCATATTGGCTTGCTTAGAGACAGATACTTCCGTTCCTTAGAATCTCTGAGGATTTACCTACAGAATAAAAGGACCGTCCCTTTGGGGCACCCTTGGGAACCAAACAAACGTAGCCCTGAGCTTTACAAGGAGCGTGCGGGGCATATTGAATGTAGACTATATCGTTCGAGATCGTGAATCTGCATCATAAGAGTGGGTTTGACGAGAGCTAAAACGTGGCGCCAGACCTCATCTAGAGTCAGATCTATTTAAGGCAATTGAAGGATAACAATATCTGATCTGAACTGTGCGGCTAGATAGGTGATAGATGATGCGCCGCGATAGATGACCAGCTAAACGAAAAAAGTAAACTCTACTTATATAAAAGAAATCAAAAGTCATTTGCAGGCCCATAACAGCCTTTCATAACTGGCAGTCCACGACATAACCGTGGGCTATTGCGCTAAAGGACAACAGGTACATGGTACGCTCGCTGCAAAAGTTCTGTTGCTAGCAATTTTCAAGCTGGATTTTCACATTCCACACACACACACACACACACACACACACACACACACACA
>JAWQUT010000116.1:499938-504938 GCA_033807755.1 Ellobium chinense | reverse complement strand
AAGTAACATCTCTAAACTCTGGTTTAGCGAGGTGCCTCTGGCTGCGTGTCCCATTGTTACGGATATTATGTTTTGCGTGTTGCCTGCCGGCCGATCAGCCGACACCCGGTTACAAAATTTGACCGACATCTCACACAACTGGCACCGGCATGCGAATTTACTCTTTTGTCGAGCTCTGTTTGTAGTGATGTGAAGGTGAGAACTGGTTTCACCGTGGCGTTACAAGCGTTACAAACTGTGTGGAAAATCTGGCGGTCACTCGACCAGCTGCTGTCACACCTAACAAGGGGCATAGCAACCGGATCCATTAATTGTAATTTACGCACATAGATCTCGACTTAATGTTAAAAAGAAAACTCATGTTTTAACAACCCAGGAGATGACGAACAAAGTGTTCATTGAAGTTTTAATTGTGGACTTTACATGGAAAGCTGTACTATGACACGGGCAAATGAGACTATTTTCTGAATGAAGTGTAGCCGGCACCAGTTGCCTAAGGTTCTGAATATTTCTATTTCATAATTATGTAAGTCTTGAGAAAAGCTTGTTCCATTGCCGAAGAGAAAGACAGTGAGTGCAGTAGAATTACAGCATTTTGTACCGTCTTGTCCCAGTGCGTTCAAAACAGATTTAAAAACACCATCTTAGTAGTTTTATTGAAGTTTGGGGGCGGGAGGCGAAGGTTGGGGGTGGGGGAAAGGTGGAAGTTATTTACGGTGCGTCACTAATAGTTAGAGGTAGGACAGTGTAGTATTCTCTCATGAAGACTCATAACCATAGAATCATATGCCTTTCAAGATAATTTTTGTTTTGTCCGGTTTGGACACTCGTACTGATGCTTGTCTGTGACGCCGAGGATATACTAATACGTGTTTCTCATTATGACTGAAAAAGTGTGGCTGCTTAGAAGCTGAAGTGCGAATAGTTTCACCATCGTGTGGATGATTTTTTTTTCCTAACATTCTTTGACATCGCCATACATTTCCCACTTATCTGACACATTTGGCTTTCCTCGGGAGAACGTTATCCTTTCCAGTTCTTTCAACAAGTACTTCAAGTACTGTGGGCAAAAGTGCTAAACCATTTCACCCCACTTAAACTCAACGGAAACAGTCTTAAAGAAATAAGGACACACAATATTGATTGTCTTTCTGTAGAGTCTATCTCTGTACTATCCCAGAATTCACACTCTTTGTGAGCTGAGCTGAGTGAGGTGGGTAATGTAATGCCGTACTGTTTATCAACAGACACTTCCTAGGCAAGGTCAGAATTCAGACAGCAGCAGTGGGAGACTGCGATCTTGCAATCTCAAATTATCTGATATGTTCTCATCAAACCAGTTATAAACACCTGTTGCAGGGGGATTTTGCTATCTGGGCTAGAATGCTGATTTTATGTAAGGTGGTTCTGTGACATGAGCCTTCTAAGTGATAGTTGCTGAACAGGAACTCTGGCATGTAGGAAAGAACTTCGGTAAAGTTAGTGTTTCCTCAGCTATGTTTCCTCCCGCATAAACACACTGCGGCCACGGGAAGGGGAGGGGGAGGAGGAGAGAGAAGAGGAAGGAGAAGATCCTCAGGAAACTCGTCACAACAGCTTTCTTCCAATTTTCCGCCACTTTATGCGGGTAATAACTTAAAATTGCCTCACGTGTTTAGAAGGAATAAACAATTTATATCAAAAGCCGCAAGCAGTCTCTATCATAATTCAAAGAAATTTCTTATGAGTATGTGTTCACTGGCGCACACTGACACACACTCACCTACATAGTTACTGTCCTCGCATTAGAAATGTAAAACAACTTAACAAGACAGTTCTTCAAAGTTAATATAATAACAATTTTCCCTCGCTCGCCCCTTTACCTCAAGGACAAGGTAACTGGGAACACATTGCTAATTATCAGTTTTACTTTGCCTTAAGTCAGAGTCTGCTTGAGGTTTCGTTCCAAGACTTACCTCCCCTGTCGAGATCACTTTCCATTAGTGGAGAAGAGATAAAAGAGCTTGTCGTCTCTGTGATCTATGTTTCTTTTCACGTCCACTGTAATAGGCACAAAATTATGATTTACTTACCCATTCCTGCTGGAAAGCGGAAGGTCTTTATTAGGGGAGGGGAGGTGTGTGTATGTGTGTGTGTGTGTGTGAGAGAGNAGAGAGAGAGAGAGAGAGAGAGAGAGAGAGAGAGAGAGAGAGAGAGAGAACACTTGTTATTAAGAAAATTTGTGAGTACATTCTCAATGGGGAAAATAGCAAGCTTAATGACTGTAGCTACGGACGGCATCTGTGTAGATGTTTACATGAGGTTTAGTTCTGACCTATCTTTGCTGTTTGTTGTTTACTACGCACAGGTTTCCTAAACGCTTGCGTATGAATATCAAAAACCTCTGAGTTTTTGAACCAGCAAAGCTCGGGAAATCAACATATTTAGTTATCACCTTGTAGAGGAAAGGAAGAATGTTTTGAACGTCCACCACGATAATGATGGAAGCTATTTTAACAAAATAAAAACTTCAAATATAAGGAGGTGACTAAAGGAGGAATTTTCGAAGCAGGAGAATTTTTTGGTCAGGGCGTAATTAAATAATATCATCATCATCATCATCATCATCATCATCATCATCATCATCATCATCATCATCATCTTCCTCATTTGAAAGACATTAAAAGAATTATAACGTTCTGTCCAAACCAGCGAAGAAGAAATATGCTTTAATATTTAAAATTTAAATTGCACTGATATAATGATATAAAATAATTACGAATTTTCAAATCAAAAATATGATTCTCCATCAGGTTAAATACAGAATGGATCATCATCATCATCATCATCATCATCATCATCATCATCATTTGGAACACATTAAAAAAAATTAAAAGTTTTGTCCAAACCAGCGAAGGATGAAGAAATACACTTTAATACTTAAAACACAAAATGGACTTATACAGTGATATAAAATAATTACAAATTTTCGAATCTAAAAAGTGATTCTTCTTCAGGTGAAATATAATATCAAATGAATGGGTAAGAAGAGACGTAGGGTAAATGGAGTTAAAAGTGTTCACGGAGAAAGAAGGTTAAGAAAAAGTGAGATGGCTAAAAGTAGATATCGTATTACTATAAAAAGATCAGTAGAGTAGGACTATGACAAGTTCAAACTTAAAAAGAAGGTTGACATGGGCGGAACAAAGTGGGAAAAGGAAAACATTCTAAATAGCATATATAGCGAGATAAAACGGGTAAAATATGAGCAGGCAATACAAAAAACCTTACATTGGTTGTAAATAGTTGTCGTGAAGTAAAGGGAGGGTACATACGTACACGAAAGTACGGGTGTACACACACACACACACACACACACACACACACACACACACACACACACACACACATATCTCCGCTCCCCACCACACACACACACTTGCACTCACACAAGATGGGGGAGAGAGAGGGGGAGAGATCCAGCCCAATGGGGTAGCAATATTTAGGGTAGAATGAGTGGTACCTGCATGGGATCATCATCATTGTCATCATCATCTCCATGACATATTACATGAATAAGGACTCTATAAATAGTGGCTCTAATGATCAATCAAATCACAAAGTATGAAAAGTGTGAATAATAGAAAATTACTGGAAAACCATATAATCAAAAACTGATCCTGCAGTCTTTCTCACTGTCTTCATCGGTATCTCATGAGACAGGGATTAATAGCAAAGCTCTAATTAACTCCAGGTGAATTTATTAAATACATGAATTACAAGATATTTTGTATTATGATGATTTCTACGCCTCGCTCAGCTGAAATCTTACTCAGTTAGAACCCAAGGACTGCAAGTATGAAAGAAATATAAAAGCTTAGAAGACAAGAAAGAACTGATTAAAAATGAATGTAGCACAGGTGGTTTTAACAACTATATGTACATGTACGTTTCTTTCAGTTTAGACTGAAATTAAGGTTGGGAAATGGAAAAAAAAAACGTGTGGTAAGATTTAGTGAGATAAACTTGCCAAGTGAACCGAACTTAAAAACGAAAGAATCGAAACAAACTGGGAAAGGGAACGGGGCTGGAAATGGCCTCAAAATACCACCCTAACAGAATGATATCAAACATGGATGTCAGGCTTGGGAGGTGGGTTTGTGATATGAAAAAACGGTGGAGGAAAAGCATCAAAGGGGTAATGAAATCCCCCGGAAAACTACAACTGATGACTATTATTACACGAAGAGTGGGAGTCAGGGTTAAGGGGTGGGNGCGGGATTATGATATTTTATGATGGTCCTCATTATTATCTTTTTTAGCAAGCTAGCTTCAACACGGCAACAAGAATGACAAACATGACTGTAACAATATCAACAATCGAACTGGCAGCGACGACATTGCATCAAATTACAACCTCAAGAACTTGGTAAGAACGGTGTGGTTGGATGTTTCCAGGTCAGTCATAATGGGTGAAGCCCAGTCGCTTCCGAATAGTGTGGTTGAAAGATTTCTGTGGTAATTTACAGGCTCCTTTCATCTGTTCGCACTCTTTGTTCGTTTGTGTGGAAACTCCTCAAATGTAGAATGGGGAGAGAGAGAGAGAGAGAGAGAGAGAGAGAGAGAGAGAGAGAGAGAGAGACAGACAGACAGACAGACAGACAGACAGACAGACAGATAGACAGACAGACATACAGAGATATGCTTCAAGAACGATAATAATAGTGAAAGGAAGCGATTTGCTTTATTTATATATTATTTTGTTGGGGAAAGGGAGGGGGAAGGAGAGGGGCCCGAGGTAAACTAAAATAAATCCTGTCTATTACTGATCCTCATGGGATAACTGTATGTGTTGCAGCAAAAAGATAGCACAAGAATAACAACACTTGAAAAGAACTCATAAAATGTGTTCATTTTGCCCTCCCCTTAAGAAAAGAACCACAACAAAACAGCCAAAAATCCGTTCAGCAAAAAGAATGAAATTCTATAGATAGACCAAATCAGCTTACAATACTCAGACC
>JAWQUT010000116.1:468464-484920 GCA_033807755.1 Ellobium chinense | reverse complement strand
TAGTAAAACTAGATGTAAACAAACAATTTCAACTGAAAATACAGTGCTAACTGGTCAACTTAGCTCTAGTCTAGTCCAGTCACTCAGAGCCTCTTTCGACAAATGCTGCAACGGAGACGAGAACGGCTTTTCCCTGCAATTTGCCACTTTCTGCCACAAATATGGAAGCTTCTAACCCCTGTTCAATCTGAAGCACTGCATTCCAATTGCACAGCTGACTGGAACTGGAAAAGAAGATGGGGAAAGAGATTTAGAACAGTTTTAGCAGTTCACTATGTGTCCGGCTACTTCTTTCTTAAGGTATGAAGATGCCAATGTATTTTCCACTGTTGGCTATATTAGGTTTTACACCTCTCATTAACTTATCCTGGGGTGCCGTTTCAAAATACTTTCCACATATGTTGTTTAGCTCTTCCTCCAAATTTTGACACAAAGAAAAATGCGCCTGAACCAGTTAGATTTTGAGAACTTAGGCAGTGAAGCAGACAACCTTTTAGGCCTTTTCACTCAGTAAACAGGGTAACCTTTCTCATCTAGCAACAACCACAAATTTTATACCTGAGTGACTAAACCTCACCTATTCTGAGTCTACAGATATATTTGCACCTATCTAAGCCTTTGAAATTAAAATCCAACCCCTTCCTCCCCTCCCCATGGCCAATTTTCTGATTTTATAGGGACTATTTAAAATTGCATATTTTTATGCCAGGTGCTATTGGCATCTTCATACCTCTAATGATATCAAGCCTATGATGACCATAATTCATATTGATGGTGTTTCTGGTTCTCGTTGCTAACGGACAGGCTGTCCAGCTGACGCCTTCCATAAAAGTGATGCAAAATGTAGATAAAAGATCTTATCCAATATCCAGTAGCCTGTTCTGAGTGAAAGTTTCCGTTAATGTAAGAGGTATAGGTGGTACTCGAAGTTGGGTAGGAGGTGTTCTGCAGGTGTAACATTATTGTCGATCATGTAGGTATAAGTAAGAGCAATAGTAATAGATATCTAAGGAGCAGTGACTATTTGTGGTGGTCGTATTTATGGCAGTAATGGTGGTTGGAGCTGTGGTCCAATTTTTATTGTTCTCACTGAGGTTGGCAGAGTCATAACATCCACATCCGGCACCTCCTCCCCCCCCCCCNCCCCCCCCCCCACAAACCATTGCCGGGGGGTCCCTCCTTCCTCTTGCCCAACACTCGCCTTGCACCATCATGTTTCAGCCCTTTAGAGAATGCCAGAGATCATGGCTATGTATTTTGTGTTGCCAGCGAGCTTTTTACCCTTCTTCGGGATCCCCTGATCTGACCCTCGGTCCACTCCATAGGTTTTTTGCTATCTTCATAATACATTTGAAATTTCTTTATTACATGTTATTGTGGAACCACAACTGTAGAAGAGAGAGAGAGAGAGAGAGAGAGAGAGAGAGAGAGAGAGAGAGAGAGAGGGGGAGAGAGAGGAAAATTTTCGTCAAAGAAAAAATGGCTACTAGTTGTGATTGTTGGTTGGTGATAATAGCTGTATTGTCGGTGATGGCTGTGTTAGTGATTGTAGTTGTGTTGGTGGTGATAGCTGTGTTGAAGTGAAAGTTGTGTCGGTGATAATGATTGTGTTGGTGCGATGTTTGTGTTGGTGGTGACAGCTGTGTTGTGGTGATGGTTGTGTTGTTAGTGATGGTTGTGTTGATGGTGATACTGTAATGAGTGATGGTTGTTTTGGTGATGATAGCTGCGAAGTTGTGATGGCTATATTGGTGGTGGTGCTGTTCGTGTTGGTGGAAATCAATTGAGGAAGATAGTTGTGTGGGTGATGATGGATGTGTTGGTGGTGACGATTATGGTAATGGTGATGGTTGTGTTGTTGGTAATGGCTGTGTTGGTGATGATGATTGTGGCAGTGGTAATGCTAGTTGTGTTGGTGGTGATGTTTGTGTTGTGGTGATGGTCGTGGTAGTGCTGATGGCTGTATTGGTGGGAATGATGATAATGGTAGGGAGATGATTGTGTTGTTGGTAGAGGTGGCAGTATTGCTGGTGATAGCTGTGATAGTGGTGATGGCTGTGTTGGTGGTAGTGATTGTGTTAGTGATGATATATGTAATGGTGGTGATGGCTGTGTTGGTAGTGATAGGTGGGTTGGTGGTGATAGCTAAGATTGTGGTAATAGTTGTGTTAGTGATGATGGCTGGGCTGGTGGTGATGGCCTCGTTGGTGGTGATGGTTGTATTGGTGGTGATAGCTGAGATGATGGTGATGATTGTGTTGGTGGTGATGGTTGTGCGGTGCTGATGCTTGTTATGGCTTTGTTGTGGTGATAGTGGGGTAGAAATAGCCACACAAGCAACGACCACTGACACTGGCTGTTACAGTAATTGGAACTGACACATTCTTGAAATGAAGCTCGTTTGAGTTGTCTTTTCTTGAAAATTCATGAGTTTCTGACATTCGTTACCTTTCAAATTACATCCGCTCGTCCATATTTGACGGTCATTTGATTCGATAAGCTTGACATGGTCGTTCCGGGTAGGGTTGCTTCCCCTGGACAGGGAGAGCTCCTTAGGGAAAAAATGTTGGATGGGATAGGGATAGGGGTGAAGTATATTAACATGATTAGAGGCAACATGATCAAGGAGAGGACTGATGGATGGAAAGAAGTGCCTTCTTGGCGCTAAGCAATGAAAAGCGTTTTTTTTTTGTTTTGTTTCCCAGGGCTTTTGTCAGAGTGCCATTTCTGTTGTTTGAGAACTAAACAGTCAGTCATGTAATAGAAATACAGTTGGAGAAAGGACGCGAGGGCCATCAGATAATCACGGTTTATGCTGCTGTTCCAAAGTTTTCACTTTTTTTCTACCTCTGCATTCCCTGAAATGCCTTCAAGTTTGCTCTGTTCGTGAATTTGACAGTGCTCTGCAGGTCCAACAGGGCTCAATGCAGCATTCAAATCTGAAGACTTTATTCACCACTCTGTTGAATAAGACTTTCTTTGCTCTGTTATATTATCTCTACTGCCGGGCACCTAGTAGCCTCCCCTTATATCATTTCTTTGTCCATCTTTCAAAGTATCACATACTGCTGTATTATTGTAGTCCCATTATTGTAACACAAGAGTTCATTATTTGCTATATGACTTCTTGTTCATCGAATATACATTTCTCTTGATGCAAGGGAGGCCAGTCAACCTTTGTTTTGCAATGGAAAATTGCATGAATCTGGAATAGTTGAAATTCCTGATTACTTGTGTTTACAATAATTGTCAGTATGTCATGTGTTTGCGTCTTAAAAGCGAAAGTTCCTAGTTCCTGATAAGGACTTGGTCATGTACACAGTGTCTCAGGCAGACGAGAGTCCAGATTTCCGTTCAGACATATAATGTGTCTCTACATCAACGTTAACTAGAGTGCACAAATCTTTTGTAACATACGGTACCATACAGTATAATCATTCTGAATCAGTCTATAATTTACCCACGGTCAATGTTTATTAGTCCTTGTTCTCTTCACAGATCCCCTTACCCCACCCCGCCCCCTTGTATTGATTTGGTACCATGTTTGTGAAAAAGTCTAAGACATGCTAAGAAAAAACGTCATCAGTTGCCCTCAAGAAATCAGGTCGTCTGAACAGTGAGAGACGTTCAAAAGCCATCGATGATAAAAAGGTATCGATAGCTCCGTATCGGTAATCGACTTAGGAGAATCAAGCTAACGAAAATGCTAAGGTATTTGGAAAGTGGGCCGTAATAATTTTTTACACTTCTGAGAGAACGCAAAGGAAACGTTTTGTTTTAAAGCAAATAAGAATCAGTGTAACTTTGCAGCTGCAATTTTTGACGGAAAAAAATTGACGCATGCTATTTTTTTTGAACATGTCAACATGGGTCTTGATCTCATATCTCATTAACAACATGGTACTTTTAGTTCGAAAACGGCATAAGTCTGACTTAGGCTTATTTTGAAGTAGAATGACATGATATTTCACTATGAAATTGACAGGGGTTTGATTCATGTTCTATCATCAGTATCAATCTGTTGACACTTCCCGCCACCATCTCCTCCCCCTCCTATAACTTCCCAACCTGGGTTAAGATTGTTACTAATACATGCAAGAAAGGAGAACAGTGCTGTCATATATCATTTTATTGCATGTGTACTCTAAATCAGTTCATTTCTTTCGTTATTGCCTTCTGTAGATGCCGATTGTTAAGGTATTGTTTGCTGTGACAACTGTGACTCCAACCAAATTTTCAATCGGTATCTGGCATTGCACAGATGAAACATTAACATCTTTACCCGAGTGGTTTATGTAAGAATGCCACTAATACTCACATGTCAATGTATCAATACAATTTGGACGACTCTCACTGCCAAAATGACCGGTTCCTTCAGGGTAACCCGGTCAATTTCATTCTTCAAATGTCATAAGCTTTCTGTAGAACATGATGGGAAAAGGTGGGGGTGGGTGGGGTCCCTGTAGACCATGGGCTAAATACTTTCAATGTTGATTACAATTAGTTGCCTATTACAAAGTTTTATCTCTATGAATTTTAGGGAGGAGCGTTGAAGATGGAGTAGGGAGGACTATCAAGTGCATATTATCTAGTGAGAGACCAGGTATGTACATTATGCTCTGGAAGTGTGCCTCTGTATGAGTGTGTGTATGTGTGTGTGTATATGTGTGTGTGTGTGCGCGCGCGTGTGTGTGTGTGTGTGTGTGTGTGTGTGTGTGTGTGTGTGTGTGTGTGTGTGTGTGTGTGTGTGTGTGTTCGTTCGTTCGTTCGTTCGTTCGCAAGCATACGTTACGACAACACGTATATTATCATAGCTCGTGTCAAAATATTCCGCGGAAGTTTATCTCAAACGCTACCACATCCTTGACTGCATTTCTACATGCCTATGTGGATCAGTTTGTTTTAACAAGAAATATTTTTTTCCTCTTTCTCCTATGTTCATGATAATTTTTTTTTCTCATCAATCGTTACATAAAAATCCCAATTACCGCTTGGCGCATGCTAGTTTTTTTTTTTCACACATATCAACATGAGCAACATGGTACTTTTATTTCAAACACTTAGATATTGTACAAGAACGCGGCGTCACATGATGTAAAAAGATATTATCAAAACAACGCTAGATAACATAATGTATATTTGCACGGTCTCTCGCCAGAAAGTGAAAAACAAAAGTGTAGGAGGAAATTCAAATAAGTCAAAGATATGCAGTACTTTATAGAGCGTTGATTTAGATTATCTAAATCATGCATATCTTCAAAAGTACTGTAGCTTACTTTCTTACTTTAAGCTAACCTAACACAAAAAATAGCACAGAGCACAAAACACAGCGTCTACTGAAGTCCTCCTAAGATCAAAAGCGTGAGGCTTTTATAGTCAACTGAAACCGTTCATCCCCACGTGAAGTGTGTAAAAAGAGTTACTAAGGCTCGTGACATATAATAAGCCCTACAGAGCTCCCCTCAGAGCTTTAGTTCATTGTTCAATCTGACTGGGGGTCTTGACCATCGTCCAGCTCTGGTATGAGTAGCCTTCGACTGTGATGACAAATTTTCTGTAACAGTTCTCTGATCGTTCATGTTTCCGATATCATCATCGGCGATTTGGCGTTTGCTTCGTCTGCCCCTGGCTGGAGGTTCTGCCACCTGCACAGGCCCACCAATGTCACAATGTGCAGGTTTCAATCTGTAGATGGAGACATTTTCTTCGCGATTCCCTATTTGCAGTTTGAACGTTTTGTTGCCTGCTTCTAAAACGTATGGAGGTTGAAGTGGTTTGCGATGGGAATCGTGACGTATAAACACGCATTTTGTGGATAGCATGTCCTTGGGAATAAAAGTTGTCGAGTGTTTGTGTGTGGACAAAGGAACCGGGCGTAGCAGTTCTTTCAAAACTTCACTAGTGTTCAAAGGTGTGTCTATGTTAGGAACAAACTCACTGGATACTGTGAGAGGAGTCCCGTAGACCAGTTCTGCAGAGGACGTGTTGAGGTCTTCTTTAGGGGCCGTGCGTATTCCTAACATAATCCAGGGCAGTTGATCTATCCAATTGGGTCCATCAAGTCGTGCACGTAGGGCTTCTTTCATGCGGCGGTGGAAACGTTCGACTAGACCGTTGGCCTGAGGATGGTAGGCAGTTGTGTGGTTCATGTTTATACCACAGAGCTTACAGACATTTGTCCATAAATGTGAAGTGAACTGTGGTCCACGGTCGGATGAGATGTTCTCAGGTATCCCAAAACGAGCAATCCAATGTGTCACAAATGCCCCTGCGATCTCTTCAGTGTCAATACTTGCAAGAGGTATTGCCTCAGGCCATCTAGTGAATCTGTCAACTATAGTGAGTAAATGAGAATAGCCTTGCGATGGGGGTAGAGGACCTACAATGTCGATGTTGACATGGCTGAAGCGCTCCCTTGGTATTTCATAATCTTCTGAAGGTGCCTTAATGTGTCTATGAACCTTTGCTTTTTGACAAGGAGTGCAGTTCTTGGCCCAGGTATTGACTTGTTTGGACATGCCACGCCATACGAACTTTTGTGATATGAGCGGCGGGTAGCCCTGATGCCTGGATGTGAAAGCCTATGGATAACGTCAAAAGCTTTATGCTGCCATGCTTTTGGCACTACCGGTCGTGCTTTTCCCGTTGAATGGTTGCTCCCTGTGGTGTATAGGGTATATCTTTTAACTGTAGCGCAGTGTTTGAGGAGCGAAGGGACTGCACTTCGTCATCAGTCATTTGAGCTGCTGCCATGGCATCATAATCTATGCCTTCAGATATGACGCACAGGCTATCTGTCGAGCTTGACACCGCAGTAGCCCTCGATAAGGCGTCGACCACCGGGTTCTTCTTCCCTGAGATGTGTTGAATATCAGTGGTAAATTCCGAGATGGCAGTTTACTGACGCTGCTGACGGGCTGACCAAGGTTCTGAACTTTTGTTCATGGCAAAAGCCAAAGGTTTATGATCTGTAAATACTGTGAATGGTCTTCCCTCCAAAAAGTATCGGAAATGCCGAACCCCCAAGTGGATAGCTAGAAGTTCTCTGTCAAAAGTACTGTACTTTTGTTCGGGTGGTCGTAGCGGGAGGCTGAAAAAGGCGAGAGGTTGCCATTGACCGTTAATGTTTTGTTCAAGTACGCCTCCTAATGCTGTGTCGGATGCATCTGTGGTCAGCGCTGTAGGAGCCGACGTTTGTGGATGGGAAAGCATAGTTGCTTGAGCTAGAGCCTCCTTGGTAGCATGAAAGGCTTTATCCAGAGCATTAGTCCATTCCAACGGTGACGATTTTTTGGGATGGTCTGATATTGCTTTGTAAAGGGGTTGCATGAGGCCTGCAGCTGATGGCACAAAGCGGTGATAGAAATTGACCATTCCGACAAACTCTTGTAGAGCCAAAGTTGTGGTGGGGGTTGGAAATGACCTGATGGCTTCTACTTTATTTGGCTAGGAATTCTATGACCTAGGAAATCAATTTCCTGAACGCCGAAAATGCACTTGTCTGGGTTAACCACCAAACCGTATTCTTCCAGTCTGTCAAAAAGTGTTGGCAGGTGCTTTTTGTGTTCACTCTTATTCTTGCTTGCAATTAGAATGTCGTCTAAGTACACAAAAGTGAAATCAAGACCTTGGCATACAGTGTCCATAAGTCTCTGAAATGTTTGAGCGGCATTCTTAAGGCCAAACGGCATACGAAGGAATTCGTAGAGGCCAAATGGTGTTATTATTGCTGTTTTGGCAATGTCCTGCTCGTGGACTGGGATTTGATGGTAGCCACGAATGAGATCAATCTTTGAGAAAATCGTGCAGCCTGCTAGACGCGATGAGAGATCTTGAATGTGTGGAATGGGGTAACGATCTGGTGTGGTGGTACTGTTCAACCGTCGGTAGTCCCCACATGGTCTCCATCCCCCATTCGGTTTCGGTGTCACGTGCAACGGTGAGGCCCATGGGCTATTGGAGCGACGTATAATGCCCAGGGCTTCCATGTTGTCAAATTCAGCTTTGGCAACTGCGAACTTATCAGGTGCGAGGCGGCGTGCATGTGCATGCACTGGCGGACCAGCCGTTGTTATATGGTGTTCGACTGTGTGTTTAACTTTGGCATGAGAAAATGTTGGCGTGGTAAGCGCAGGACGATTTTTCAGCAGCTGAGAGAATTCGTTCGAGTTGTCTGTTACAACAAAGATGTGTGGAGCTGAATGTTGAGACGTTGTCAGAGAGACAGAGGCATATGTGCCACTGTGAATGAGGCGATTACCTTGAAGATCAATGAGCAATGAGTTGGCTCGAAGGAAATCCGCTCCCAGGATAGGTCTGTTGACCTCAGCCAGCGTGAATGTCCATTCATACTGGTGTGATCCTATTTTGAGGGACAGGTTGCGTTTGCCATAGGATTTGATAGCTGTACCATTAGCAGCTGCCAATGGGCGGCCTCGTTGTCCGTAGCGGAGGTCATGTGCTGAAGCTGGGAGGACGCTAATTTCTGCTCCGGTGTCAATCAAGAAATTGCGTCCAGATCGTCGATCGTAGGCGAAGAGAAGACTGTTCTTGCCGCCGGCCGCCAAGTTGTTTATGGGCGGCCGGCTGTCTAGT
This sequence comes from Ellobium chinense, assembly GCA_033807755.1. Taxonomy (NCBI): domain Eukaryota; kingdom Metazoa; phylum Mollusca; class Gastropoda; order Ellobiida; family Ellobiidae; genus Ellobium; species Ellobium chinense. The sequence goes on along the minus strand of JAWQUT010000116.1, from coordinate 476,325 downwards.
TTTCCGAAGCCTTGAATTTACATGGGTTTCTGCACTTCGTCGCCTTAACACCGAACTTTCGATGGTAGAAACAGATGTCAGATTCTGAAGAGCCCTTCGACGAAGCTGACGTGTCCGGTTGGTCTTTCTTGTGTGACTGCTTTGAAACTTTGTATATTGCATTAACTGTAGCTCCTGTCGAAAGAAAATGTCTATCTGCTGCCTTGGCTAAGTCCCTGAGAGAGGAATAGTCTTGCTGTGTGACTATCGATTGAATATCGGAGGGTAGCTGGTAGCTGACGTAAGAAGACCTCTTTGAACAGGAAACCTGGTTCCTGTCCAGGTGGGACTAAAGCAAGCATTTTATCAAGCAGTTCACTTGGTTTGGAGTCGCCCAATCCGCCGATGTCTAGAATACGAGACGCAGCTTCTCTCTCCGATAGTCTGTATGTCTCGACAAGTCGGTTTTTAAGTACTTCGTATTTGTTCAGTTCGGGAGGTTTAGTCAGGATGTCGAGAACTCTAGTAGCGGTGCTCTGATCCAAGGCGGCTGTGACATAGCTGTACTTGGTTAAGTCACCTTTAATTCCTTTTATCACGAATTGCGCCTCAGCTTGTGCGAACCAGAGTTCAGCGCGCTGTGGCCAGAAGGGTGGGAGTTTTACTGAAACAGCGTTAGTTTCGTCTCCCATAATTACTGAAGGACGTGAAAAACAACCTGACGTCGGGGTCACCACTGTAGCTTACTTTCTTACTTTAAGCTAACCTAACACAAAAAATAGCACAGAGCACAAAACACAGCGTCTACTGAAGTCCTCCTAAGATCAAAAGCGTGAGGCTTTTATAGTCAACTGAAACCGTTCATCCCCACGTGAAGTGTGTAAAAAGAGTTACTAAAGCTTGTGACATATAATAAGCCCTACAGTACATCTCGGATTCTACAGTGTAATGTAGCACATCTAAGTGAACGTGGCGAAATCGCATCATTCAATGATATCAAAATCAAACTTATTAAAAATCGTTCTCCCTCTTTACATTATGCCCTTTTCTTCTACGTCACATTCAGGCATGGTCCAAGCTGGTAGTGTTCTATCAGATATACCATGTTTTGATGTTCTTACAGTTGGTCGTCAAATGCTAACAATATTTTTTTTTAAGGTTTCTCGTTTATGGTATAAATAGCACGAAAGGCAGGAGTCCAGATCTTCTTATCCCAATGCGTTGGCATTCTATGGCGGTTATTGTAAGTTCTGATATTTTATATCTTTATAATCAGTAGAATATTAAATGCGCAAATCCACCCGTGCTCTCCTGATAGAACTTGCGAAAGCTTACGCTAATACCTAGACTAGAAGCTGTGCCGTTCAACTTCAACCCTGATTGCGCCATTATACTACTACTTCATTTGCGTCATGCAGTAACAAAACAACTCACCTTCAGTCTTGACTCATTTGTCCAAATAATCAGAACATCATATGACAATATATTGCATTAAAACGAATAAATGAGACTTGCTGCAAAGTGGAGAGGAATAGAAGTTTATGTACTGCAAACACTTCATGAGTTATAATCACAAACACGTGTCAATAACTATATGATGGTGTGAAGAGTTATTTCTTAATCAAAACAGTCGCCAAAATAGTTTCGGTAAAGACATTTTAACCTAGAGGACCACGCAAAGTGGTAATAATTTTTGTGAAGAAATATTTGGGATTATTTTGGAATGAGCTATCTATAATGTTGATCTAGTAATGGAAATATTGATGAAATGTGACTGAAGCCTTCTCTTCTAGTAGCCGGTACTCAGGGCTGCTGAGGCTAAAATGCGTGTTTTGTTTCTAAGGGTGATTGCGGTCTTAAAAGTATTATTTCAATTCGAGTCAGCGTTTGTCCATAAACCAGATCGCAGATGCCAAAATCTGACTTTTACCAACAAATACCACTGTGTTATATTGAATGTAATCTATTTCATGTATTGTTCGTGCATTTGGCGATGCAAATACATGGAGAATCTTCGTCAGTGTCTCCGTAAATAAACTAATCATGTACTATGTAAATTGAATGCTTTTGGCCTAGTGCCTATAATAAACTTAACTGAAACTGAAACTGAAACTAATCCCAACCGAGGTTTAGACCAAAACGCTCATTGGAGGGTCCACCGAAAGTATAAAAGTTGGGCTTTCCCAGCTGAGTATATCTTCCACTGAGGTCTTCCAATGAGGCGAGTCGTCGCAAACAAGGACCTATTGATGCGAATTCAATAAAACGTCTTTGTATGGGTAATCTCTCTTAACGACTTGAATGTATCGCATTTCAGTGACGTAGCTTTCTAGCCATGAATAAAATGACGTAAATAGGTCTCTCCAGATGTCCATCAATCTTTCCCGACTGTCGCCGGTCTTTTCCGGTTGTCAATGATCTAACCATATGACGTAAAAAGGAAACGCTCTTACTCGGAGAGCGAGGGAACAGAGACAACACTTCTAAGAAATGTTTCGGCCCTTTGACTTCTTGACACTCTAAAGGGGCTGGGCCATACTTAGGTCATGACTCCCAAGTGTCCTTCCGTTGATTTTTTTCCTCGCCCCGGAAGGGATTTGAACCCGCAACCTCCAGTTCTTAAATTCATTGCTTCATATCATCTCTGCCACCATGAAACCATAGTGGAAGTTGCATTTTAGGTATAGTTATAAACTTACTGTGTAACATTCCACTGTTACTACGCTTAGTCCATATCCATGCTGAGCTTTTTTCCGCAGTCTCTGCCAGATCATCCAAAGTACGTGATTGTGCCCGTCCTCGTATTCCGAGCAACTTGAGTAGGTCGTAGACCGAGGTGCTCACCATACCCCTTTCCCCTACTTTCACAGCCATTACTCTAGCCGTTATTCCTGCTCTTCTTAGTTCGAGAACAAGGTCACTGTACTTGGCAGCTTTGTACGCATGCTGCTCGTCCACCCTGAACTCAAACGGCACTGTCAGCTCAATCAGCAACATCTGCTTTGTGCTTGCACTATGATGTCTGGTCTCATATTGGCTGTTCGGATTGCCTCAGGGTACGTCTGACAGCCCGGCAAATCTACTGCTACTTCCCAGCCGTCCGTACGATCCAACACTTGCCACCTGAGGGCTGGCGGATTTGGTGGCGGACCTGCTGCCGGTTGCCTGTCCAGCACGGAGGAAGTACCTTGGGACAAACTTAGCTATTTGTCTCTTATTTGTCTCTTGTCCGGCCTTGTCGACGGTCTCAGCTAATACCCACAGGACTTTGTTGTGGCGCTATGTGTACCGCCTTTGTGCCAGTGCAGGTGACGTAGTTTAGTGACGTGAATGTGGAATTCCTTGTCAGTATCTCATGTCTTGGTCAAACCAGATTATCTAACATAGAAATATCTTGCTCAGGTGAGAAATTAAGATCTATGTATTGCTGTGAAATGTTAACAAAACAACTGCATATTTATAAATGATTGTTCCTCCTTCTCTCCATCTGCATCTTTTCAAGTACTGTTTATTATATTCTCCATTTCTTCATCTCAGTCTGCCTCCACACAAGCTGTCAGAGTCTCTCTGTCTCTGTCTGTCTTTTCTATTTAAAATTCAGTTCAACTCACTTCTCAGCCTCCACCTAAATGTCTGTCTGTGCATTGGTTCTCTCCTACACACCCCGGCATCCAGGCAAATTCAGTTACGAACTTCATCAGAGCGGAAACAGAAAAAGCCTTTCATTTATGCCCGTCTGATTCTGTGTTCATTTTGCACAGATGTTTACTGTTCAGCGCCCCAGCATGATATTAGCCAAAATTAGTCTCGTTAGCCGTAAGTCTGTAATCCTTTCGTATGCTAACCTCTGCTATGATCGATGTAAACGTCGGCGTCTTTCACAGCAGGAGACAAAGGTTTTCAAACCTTCAGCTGTGGGCAGCTCCGAATGTTATGCATATCAGTGATTTATGTCTGTGGCCGCTTGTTACGACCCCTCTTCTTTCCACCCATGACTCTAGATGTTGGAATAAGTTAGAGAGAATAGGGTTAATGTGAATAAGAGAGAGAGAGAGAGAGAGAGAGAGAGAGAGAGAAGATGCTGGAAAAAGAGAATGTTGGTAATTTTCTATTGATTGCCACGAAGGAGAGGGAGAGGACATGGAAAGGGATCAGAGCCAGGGAATGTAATATGAAAGAGGAGGAGAGGGAGGTTACACTTGGGGTACACACGTAATTTAGAAACCATCGCTTTCAGGTGAACCTCATATGTATGACAATGCTAATTTCGGAATCGCACGAGGGTATCATTTTAGAAAGTGAAACTCACGATGTTAACACAGTACTCTAGTTCTCGAGACAGAGGAAATGTGAGAAATAATTTGTAATATCAGCATAGTCAAGTAGTTGATACGATTGTGCACATTATGTTTATCATGACACTTCATCAAAGTAGAGTACAGATCTACGGGGGTTCCTGTTGCATACGATGTGTTAAAGTCGTAGGCCCAACGGTGGAAACAAGAATTTGATATGGGCGCAAACAGAATTTCTCATTTTCACCTAGAAATTACGGATAGGGCAAATTCCTTATAGAAGTTTTAGTATAGCCCATTCAGACTAAGCCATGAGCAATGTCTTACAAAAGCTGGCTCATTGTTACAAACATTTTGTTATTTAAGTGTTAAATACAAAGCATTGCTGTGTAAGACTTAATGCAATGGCTGTAATCAGCAACCAATCTCAGGGTAGTGACTTCCTTAACTCGACCATACTATGGTTATGTACTGACGTAACAATTTCATTGCAAGAAAGTCCTGACCTTATTAGCATAATTACAGTACGCCTCATTCATCTTACGTCATACACATTGCTATGGTTTTCATAAGCGAGGATTGCAGACCCTCAGATTCCTGAAAAGTCCTACTGATCCCGGTTATTGTGCCCATGGTTTCCTCTGGAAGGAGCCGGCGTCGCAGGTTTGTCAGACAAGGATAGTGGAGTAGCAGGTGCTCAGCTGACTTCATGTGATGGGTATATTGCCGACAGTTTGGTACATGCAATGAATTGATTCTGTTCAGGTGTTAACTGATTGGTGTATGGTCTATCCTCTGCCGGAAAATGAGGATTTGATCGGCCCTTTTAAGTTGATGTAGTGAATTAGTGGATGTTGGTTTTGTCTGGTGGCTATACAGGGCGCGTCCAATTTGTTCTGTGGCCCATCGACTAAACCATTCTTGTCGATAGTTGGTTCTAAATATTTGCCTATAGATTTGATAGGTGTACTGATCATGATCTGTGACATCACCACACTGCACACGTGGACGAGCAAAGACCCATACTTTTCATCTACGTGTAGTTTAGCCATTTATCGAAGTTTCCCCAGAGGAATACGTGGGTACTTTTATGCATCACATATTGAAAGAAAATTAGAAGGTTTGGATGCTTAATGCCGCACGAAGATCGCTAACGATGGCCAGGAACGAATGCCTGGAAGGATTAAACTGAGGATTGAACTGGTGATCCTATAAGTCAAATTGTGGTGATTTACTCAGCGCATCCCACGGTCTGTCCTTCTAAGAAAGATGCAGCAAGATCACAGTCGACTGTCGTAAACGAGTACATTAGTACCACGGGACAAAACAACCTCCAAACATTAAATTTTGGTCTCGAGCGAAAATACACAATCAGCAAAAGATTACGAAACATTGTTTATTTAATAAAAGTGTAACCACATTAGCTACAAATCCTGCTGCATTCGATAAACCTTCGACGCTGTATCTTGCTTTTGATCAGGATATGTATAGTATTGAGATGAAGACGTAGAACATAACTCCCCAAAGCTGGCATCAGATCAACTGGTCCGTGAAAAAAAAAAAAGCCACAGCCAGCTGTTTTTTCACCAGGAAAGTTATTGCAGTCTGCGTGGAAACGACTGATGATAGCAATGTTTATCTTGCATGTACGTTACGAAGATAAATGGTTTCACGTCATTTCTAATCGATTATAGGAAGGAAATTGTCAAAACTTCAGAATATAAATTTCGATATATATCCTATGGTGAAAACTACTGTCTTGATTTTTGAAAATGCCTTGTCTGGCATTCATTTTGTCTATAGAAGAATGGGCATTGACGCTAAGAAAATGAGTATGAAAACTCCATCAACTATTCCGGGGGGTNGGGGGGGGGGGGGGGGGGGGAGAATATAACTTCAAGGAGTTAAGAAATGTGTTGTGGACGGTGGAATCATAGAAAGGATGCACAATCGACCATCTGTAAAGTTAAATTTAAATATTTCAGGAGCGAATATAGCACATTCAATTTATTCGGGAAGTGGGCGTTGCACATTTACGGTACACAGGACCATAATAACCATTCTTACACACCCGCAATCCAAGGCGAAGAGGTCAGAGAACAGAAGATCATGATAACTCGAGTCCAGCGACTATGCCATGTTAATAGATACATCTTGTCTCTCGGAAAGGAATCGTGAACTCTTGCCAGCAAACTCTTGCCAGAAAGTAACTTCTTTCTGCTTCAGAAGGCACAATCTAGATGCGACGTTAGATATCCGCAAATTTGATATCTAACAGACNCCCCCCCACCCCTTCCATTTCTTTTTCCTCCTTACTGATCTCCAAATTCACATTTAGCACAGGGCGAAGACAGAAATGAAGTTTTATTAGTTGCTGAAGGTTGTATCCGGTGTCTTTAGGCTGTGCTCCAAGGTTAAGAAAACAAAAAGCGTGACGCATGTAAAAAATTGTAAAATTATAAACCTTTCCGGAGATTGAAAAGATACGTCTCCTTGATCAGACAATAAAAAGCCCATTTACAGTGGAATTATTCCGTTTCATCTGTTCAGATAAAAATTTGATTACCTAATTCTTATAGACATGTCGTACTCTGTATATGAAATATATTAATTCATTTACGAAACAAATTAGCACCAACGATTTTGGTTTACTTATCCTCTTTTGTACTTGATTGATTAAAATAGTGCGACTCCTATTACTTCCAGAATGCTGAAAGAATTGCCAGTCATAATAATCAATAATTTATCTTATAATCAGTATCCCCTGCGGGCATCTTTCTCTTTCTAGAATTCAATAATGTGTTTTCTCTATGTCCACGGAGCCTTTATTGGCCGACCCGCCGCCATCTGGTATTGTCTACAGCCTAATAACCTCCTCCACGTGAGCAAAAATCGTTGAGTTAGTGGTATTGCGTAAAGACTCGACTCAGCAAGATCTCAGCACAGAGCAACCGGAACTTGAAAGTTTGACGTCAGTTTGTGTCAGGTATCTTGTTTTGTCTTTCTTCTGTTGGAGAGCATGTTTTTCATATGGCTGTTGATGAAATTTCCGTTCATTTAGTGTTGCCATCTCCTCGAAATTCGAAGTTGCTTCCGTTTCATGAGGGTAACCGGATGTTTCCACATCGAGGTTCTACATGATACGGTTAAAATCGATTCTCAGTCCGTTGTCTGATGGGTGTGATCGTGCTGAGTGAAATGTGTGATCTGTTATTTCCCTGTTGATATTAAACCCCAAATGATCGGATGAATTACACAGAGATAAACCCAAGCTCACGACCAGGCCCTGCTGGAGAAGTGGGGACGCTTTGTATGATTGCTTAAGTCAGTTATACTGTAGTGTGTGCCCCATTACTATGTACGTTGAAGATTAATATGCAGATTTTAGTAGACCGGATTCGTCAGGACAAATCAGTAAAACGGAACAATATGAATATGTGCCATGCGCTTAACGTGATGTGTAGATAGGTAGATCTTTCAGTGTTGGGGAAGTCAACTCCAGAAGAGGAGGAGAGAAGAGGAGAGAGAAAGAGACAGAGAGAGAGAGAGAGAGAGAGAGAGAGAGAGAGAGAGAGAGAGAGAGAGAG
>JAWQUT010000116.1:424204-436860 GCA_033807755.1 Ellobium chinense | reverse complement strand
TCTGGATGAGCATCCTCCCTATTCCGTATCCCCAGGGCAGCCCAGACTGGTGTCCCTTCAGCTCACCCCTGCCTCCGGGGCCTGGCCACTCTACCGCTGGGCACTCAGCTTGCTTCGGACTGTTGCGAGATACCCTTTGAGAGACGGTGGTCTTCCTGTCTAATGCAGTCGGACCGCCTGGGGTAGAGCTCGCCCACCAGATAGGAAAGGGTGCGATGGTCCGTGGCTCCCCAGCTAGGGCCCATCAATGACTGGCACGGTCGCTACGCCGTCGGGGATGTATGGCCCTAAGCACTCGACACATGCCTCAGCTGTGCCGTTGTCCCTATGTCCCCCTCGCCCATGATGGCGAGACGGTAGATTCGATTCCGACCGCAGGTCGATCAAGCAAGACCCTTCGGCCATCTGCGAGGACCTAGATACGTTGCCCCGAGGGCCGATTGGCCTGTATCTGTGGCATAGAGCCCCTCAACATTTTGCCGATCACGTCCGGTAACATTAACCATGAGCGCTGATCGTTTCCAGTTGCTACCCCGTGGAGGTATGTGAGGAGATCTTGGGCCAGGCCTTGCCATCAGCCAGGCCCCCCCGGTTCGGACACCGGTCGTAGTCTTCCTCATCCCGCAAATACCGCACTTTTGGGAGATTCGGACTAGCGGTCGCAAAGTGTCGTCGCCGCAGCAACTACGAGAAATACCAGCTTGCACTAATTTACATTCAGGACAAATAATTACCTAGCCCTAAGTTCTATATTTTATACCATTTGAGAAGTTTATGAAATGTTATTCTAAGAAATGTGTGAAGTGTCTGCTGACTATGTTAATTATCCCTTTATTAAAAAAAAAAAAAAAAAGGTACGGAATCATTAAGTTCGGACAATGTGTGTCTGTCTGCATAACTGCAAATATAGAAAATCACAGTTATCGAATTAGATAGCAGTTAATTTTACTATGCATAACACTTGCCAATTTTGAATGTTGAGCAGCCTGATGCACAATTAATAGCACTTAAAATAGACGAATTTACATCTATGAATTTTGAAGATGAGGCTTTCAGTTGGAGTTGTAGTTTAAATGTTTTGCACAATGGATGCGGACTGGTGAACAACCATTGAAAATCCATGCAAAGTAAGGTACAAAGGTCTTCTAATGAAACATCTTTAATAAAACAGTGTCAGAGGTTACCAGCACATGCTCCTTTTCCATAAAGACACCACCGAGACTGATGCACTTGTCCCATCGGTGCAAGGGCGGCTCCTACAAGATTTCACAGTCAAGCGACTGTAGCAACCCTTGCAGTTTTGCAGCAACACCGTGTTTAATATTGAATCCTTCCAAGATAAATTTCATTGGAGGAACCAAATAGCCCGAAGAAGTAAAATCAGAGCTATGCTGTGAACAGGATAAAATATTCCAGCTGTATCGGTGGAACCAACATTCTGTCAAGTTAGCCGTATGTGACATGCGTTGTCGCGCAGCAGGATGAACCCCATACCAAGACATCGTGTTGTCATTGGACGAAGAGCTTCCCTCAATCTGTCCATTGTTTAATACTCGTGTGGTATTGGCGTTAACTATCGGAGCATGCAGTATGATGCACAGCATCCCTTTGGCATCTCATTATACAGTTGCTTTCTGGGTAAGTTGTATTTGGGGTAAGGGTGTCATCATGCTGAATGACAATTAACCCCCCCCCCCCCCCCCCCCCCNCCCAGCACGGTCAACGTGACTGAAGGATGGGCCTAGGGATATAGTCAGGAGGTTTTACTGCATCCATTGCATTGTCCTTATTTGGCTTCTTCAGATTATCCGGAGAGCAGTTCAACATTGATGAGGTATCATGCTTGAGAGCTCTTTTGTACCGATGGGAGAAGTGCATCGATCTCTGTGGTGACTGTGGAAATATAGCGGAGTAGTGCCAGTAACCTTATATTTGTGCAGCCAGATCCTACATTATGGCAAGAAGTGCATCTATGAGAGCATGAATTAGTAAACCACACCTTTACAAAGTTTTTGCGAAAGTATGTACACTGTTTTATTTGTATTAATAATACATGTCGCATTAGTAAATTAATGTCAGCATCTTACTTTTCGGACACCCCTCGTACATATGATGATTTTTGGGGAACAACCTTGTACAACACGCACCAAAAATGAGAAGTTTGCCCCCTGGTCATGTAGGAAAAAAGAATTTTAAAATGCATGTCCAGGCTCGTTGCACAGGGGCAACGAGATGACTTTTTGTTTCAACTGTTAAGTCTCCACGGTCCCCTTTACTTTGTGCTTTCTCTCTCTTTCTCTTCTTCCTTGATTTCCCTCTGTCACTACGGGCGTATGTTTATTCCCGTTCATTTCCTTCTTTCCAGTCCTGTCGATCACAAAACTGAAAAATGTGTCAAAAATTATTGTTTCACGAGCGGATTATTGACAACAAGACCCAAAATTGCTCGTAAAATGATAACCAAAGCCGTGCTGTAACCCATCTCACCAGGTGAGAACGGTACGCCTGGCATTACCACATGGGTCTTAATGTGTGTTTTTTGTTTAACAGTAAATTGAGAGGCATGGTTGTAAACCATATGGCAATATTAAAGATCTTGCTCTGGGTGGTGGGGTATACCAAGTGAAAACGATGTATCGCTAGTCATTTACTGATGGTAAAATAGTTCAGAAAAACAGCATCAGGACAATGGAAGGTAAAGTGGAAATGCTTCACATACTAAAAATAGAAATCATAGCCTTTCGCTGAAATGACGGGGAGTCCATAAAATACACGTGTTGAGCAGACATGGATATTCATTTTTGATTGTAGGAGTCTGGCCGGGGGACATGATACATCTCTAAATAGCGCACACAGCGAAATGTTGTGAATTGTTTTATGATTTCTTCCAAGCATTGTAGATGTGAGAATATAGCCCCACATCTTTTATAATTTATTGTTCTAGATTGTCTATGTGTAACCGGGTGGAAAGGCAATACAGTGTATAGTATTCTTTCTCGTATATTTAAGGGGCAGGAAGGTGAGCTGAGTTTGATAATTTTTCAGATGTTACATATTATTTTAAGGAAGTGTGTCACCAGGGATTTTACCAAATTACTGTGAATGATCAAATTTGAGAAGAAGGCCGAAAAAAACCTACACTAGAAAATTTCTGTCCCTGCCGGGGATCGAACCAGGGTCTCTCAGCTTGCAAGTCTGAACGTGTTACCACTACACCACAGGGACGCTAACTTCACAGCAATTTAATTCTTAAATACCTACTGCCTGAATCGGTCCCTAATTTCCACCTGCGAACCTAGTGTTCACCCGTGACCCAAACACACTTCCCGACTGCTCACATATTATGGCAAAACAGTCTTGTCTCGTGACGGTGTTAGTAAGCTATAGTCTGTAAGGTGATGCTATGGAAGCTGTAAGGTGATGCTATGGAAGCTGTCTTGTGTATATATCCGCTCTTATTTTTCTTGCCCTATAATTTTACCGCATTATTAGATCGATGCATTAGTGATGCGTATCTAGGTAATAAATCGTTTGTTTTGATTGATAATATAATCAGATTTCCCACTCAATTTAGATACTGGCGACTGCCAGGGTTTTAAGATTGTTTCTTGAGTGCTTGACACAGCCAGTATTGTTATACAAGGAATGGAATTTATATGGTGTGGCGTCCTGAGATAACAAATATCGCAGTGTCCATTTATGACAATAAAGTTACCCGGGGTCGAAAGAGGTCTCTGAGAGGCGAGGACTCCATACGATCCTTGAAAGACGATGGGCTGTAGGGCAACTGTCCTATCTGGCCCATGGATAATCTGGTCCTTCCATGCTGCCAGAGACGGTGAATCATTCTGTAGTCTTTCTGCATGTTTCTGAATGTCATGTCAAGCACTTACTCCCCCATAGTGCAAAATCCGGGTTATTCTGGCCTCAAGTGTAAGAAACCTGGTGATGTGTACTTATCCGCATCCAAAATTAGACCCGAAATAAGAAAAGACTAGTATGCCAAATGTTTTTTCCAAGGAGCTCTTGAATTCTGTTCATAAGGCAGTATGCTCACAAACCGGAATATTTTCATTTGGTTGTAACTTTCACAGGAACATGCGAACTACTTTGCAATGAAATAAGAGTTCCCTCTGTATGAATGTTTTCCCTCTAGCCAGGAACTTATTTTTTCACCTGTCTTATCCTGCAAAGGCAACTACAATGGCTTTTTTTGCTAGTCCTCTTCAGCAGGCAAAGTCAGTAAAACAACTGCAATAATTACACTGTTAACATGAAAGAGCCGTACCGAAACCTGGCCTGAAAAAAAGCAGACTAGCTGGTTCGTCTGAGCCGACCCTAAAACCGACGAAAATGAGCGACCTCTGTGAAATGCAGTGAACATTTGACATCGCTATGCCCGAGACCTCAAAGTTATTCAGACACCTTTCGAGCATTATGACCTTCCCGTTCATCCCTAGTACGACTGAGGTACCTTTCAAAGTTCCCACCTTGCACGGCTCAAATTCTCCTCGCGGAAGTTCTCCAGGGATTATGTTTGTGTTTATGTGCCATTTGGTGTCTAATCAAGTGCATTTCATCAGCCCCACTTCAGTGCATATGTCTAACACAAATAGACAACCTGTTCTCGAGTATTATTCCGCTGATGAAGAGATTCGGTTACGATGATTCTCAACAAATCCGCAATATACTCTATATCTCAGGATAGGTGGATCCTCTATTTTTTTGTGTAGTCTAGTCTATTTCAGCTTCATGTCGCCTGGAGAAAATGCGTGCATGAACTCAAGCTTAAGGTGCAATGTGCGATAATAACTGTTGAACTATTGTTTCTGTGTTATGTGCAAAAAAACAGAGTTGATGGGCTATGTGTTATTCCCTGATTAAAACATAAATCCACATAGTAATGGTCATTCAAAGTGCTTGATTCCCAGATCGTAATACAGCAACTGATCCATCATCTCCATCATCCTGATTTTATGAAAAGTTTGTGACATGCCCAAATATAGTGGGAGGGTATGGAAAGTATTACCTAGGTCTAAGTATTTTTCTTCCCAAATAATTCATATATTTCTAAACAGTGTGGCACGAATAAGCCGACTATATCTTACCAGTTAACATCGACTGACTTGAGAGACTACTGATATTTAACGGAAAACCCTACTGTTTCGTTTCTATAGAAAAACCAGAGGGCTTGAAAATGAAATACATGTACATAGAATACTTTGATATTGCTTCTGTCATTTTCAGTGATCTGTACCACAACAACGAAAACCTTACTCATATACTATACTAGACAATGCATACTATTCTAGATCCTTTATTTTCAGGCTATGTGTTCTTCCTTACAGTCACGCACTCAATGTATGTTATCAGACTCCCTCAGCCGTCCTTTGAATTGCCTTCTGTATATGTTGTTGCTTTATATTTAGCTAAAAATGTTCTTTTCTCTTTTCTTTCGTTAACCACTTTCTTATCTCATCAGGAGAAACAATCTGGGATTGGGAATATTTTTATGCGGTTTCTTAGCGCGGTAATCTCAACGTATTACATGATTTGAGTTATCTCCTCTTGCCTCAGTGCGCAAGACTAGCAGCCTGGCACCATATTCAACACCCAGTTGGCTTGAAATCACACACCTTCAAAACATTTTCTACAGTGAAATACGGTTATCAAAATCCATGATAAAAAGTATGAGAGATGCGCTTTTGTCGCTGAAGCAGTATTTCTGATAATACGTTTAACCTTGCGAGGTGGTTACCTGCGAATATCATACTCTAGGAATAGGCGTGTATTACTGAAAAAGATATCTACAGTTATGGCAGTATTTTACGAGTAGCATTATTTTACTATCTTCCCACGTGTGCAGCCTTGCCCTGTGTATTATCTCGGAACACTGTGGTGAAGCTCTATTGCCACATATACATAACACTGCTCATGAAGAATTGTGGGAGGAGAGGGGAGGGGGGGAATGACGGAATGTTGTCCAGGTTTGGTGTTTGGTGATGTGCCTTAACAGATTGCTTATTGGCTAAAATATGGTAGGCGATGAGAGGTGCTGGGATGGGAGGTAAGACTGAGAAGGGTCAGGTAAGATAGGCTATTGAAGGATTGGGGAGGAAAAGTTAGGGTAAAGCTGAGAGTAAGGAAGGTCAGGATGGAATAGAGTCAAGAGTCGCATCGAAAGGGAAAAGGAGGGTCATGAAGGGAGAGTCTGACAGGGCAGCACAGGCCCCGGCAAAATAGAATAGCCTACGGCATAGAACATGGAAAGTAGCCAGGAAAGAAATATACGATGGGACGACTTGGTGAGATGGAACAAGGGGCGAAATGCAAAGAAACAAATCCCAGCTGTGAAGAGGATCGTCCTACCACTTGAACACCTGTTAATACCATCCTTCTCTACTCTCCATCTACTCAGATCGTACCCCGCCTTCCATGCTTCGCTTTTACAACCTTAGCGACATCCATTGCAAACTTTTGATAACCGCTGTTTTTGAACGTTTTTATATTATAGTCGAACAAGCTAAGCAGGGTGCGCTGACGCAAGACACGGGATGTTTCGTAGTCATTCACTTCTGCACACATACAGAGCAGTCATAGTCTACATCTCGAACTCACACAGCAGCTAATGCTACACTCAACGAATGCCTTATATATATACAAATTGCATAGGATTAAAAAAAAAAATCAAATGCACTCAGAAGTACATTATAATGTGCCTTTAGTGCCATTCCGAGATGCGCCCTCTGGCAAAGATCGTCGCCTTCTTTTATGGCACTGGGCTTAAATGAATAAGCCGTCCATTGCACGGAAATGCCAACCGCGTTGATAGTAAAATTCCTTTTTTTTTCATTGTTGCGAAATATCTTTCAACAAACGCTGTTATTACCCAAAACACATTCCCTCTCCCATACACACACTTTATCACGAGAAATATTGCACCCAAGTGTTACAGTAATTGTTGTCGTATGACTGTTTTTGTTTATTCATGCTCGGAAATAAGTTAAGCCTCGGAAGGACACTGGACTCTGTCAGAATCACTGGGAGATATTTTTATAAGTAGGAACACTTTTTGAAAGAAATTAATGTTTTATGAAATTCTTGGACGTTAATAAATGATAATCTTTTTTCTATAGCCGCACAGATCTTTTGCACTCCCACTCCCCCTTTTTCTTTCTCTGATTGACCGCAGTCACTACGTGGTTAGTATCTAAGCGGTCAACAAATCATGCGTTGTTGTAATGACGAAAACAGAATTCCGACTGTTATAGCAAGAAGTTATAGTTATATATTCACTGGGTTAGGTTTCTCAGCTTCAAAGAATGGTAACTTCGAATCACGCCATGGAAGTAAAGGTAAATGCACAAATTTATTTGCTCTATCTACTGTGTATTGCCAATTGCTTTCACCAAAGTTGACCAATCCGACACAAGGAGCAGTCACTTTGCGGCACTTTGGAAAAAATTTCCACTTGCGGACATTCCATTTGCAATACTAAATTTTTAATCAAGTTTAATACCCGATACTGTAATAGATTGCTGATGCCTTTTCCTTGACGTCTCCAAATTGCTTTTCTTACAACTCCTATTGTATAGATAATAATTCTGTAGTGCTCTTTTGTTCTGGTTCCTTTAAGGGAACTACTCTTTTATTGTAGATTAAATGTATGAATGTCACCGTATGCAGGAACCCTACGTTTAATTTACGAACTGTGTTGACTACAGTGAACACTACTTGTGTGTTTGGAGTTTCCCGTGGTTAACTCAGGTAAAGTTTATCATGCCACTGCTTTCTGCGCATGAAATGATAGGGGGAATAAAAAAACCGGTCTTCTCACGATCCCGTAGTATTTAGAAATATAAGTAATATAATTATGATTGTTTCACATATATGTATAGTATCGATACAGAGTGCCGCAAAATGGTTGTGCTACAAAGTTTACCAGAGGGCTTGTCGGAGCAACTTATAGTATGTGCACTTCTACTGACCCAAAACAGATAGGTTTTGCGCTGTGTCTCTTCGTCTGACCCCCCCCCCCCCTTTCCCTTTTCCCTAAACACCCAGTCTGGGCCTCAGGTCATTTCCAGAGTAACAAAGGTCAGTTCATTGGCAGGAACTATCCTTTTCCAGCACCTGGTCCCAAATAGTGCTGCTTTAATTTAACGGAAACTGGTCAGAAAAGTGACAAATGCAATAGGACACACCACAGCTAAAGTCGTTAGCCCCCTAGACAGAGCCAAAAAAAAATAGCGTGAAAAATAATATATCATCCTATACAATTCAACCCAAGTGATTTCGATAATAATGCGCCCCTAGTCTTTTTATTTATGGAGGGGGGGNGGCATATGGTTAAACCATTCATTTTTCATCAAAACTTTAACGATTATTGAGTCAAGTTCAAACTTTGCAACAACAAACTTTTTATGATATGGAAGATGAACAAAGTAGATTTCAACCTGGAATGCAATGAAAACAAGAATGCTGCTCCTGAAAATATGAAATACTTGATGAGTGCAACATACCGCACAATGCCGGAAGAGAGGATTATGGACTTTCTGAGTGAATTGAGTTAAAGATTTGAAAATACGTTTTTACAAAATATTAACAGCAAATTATAATAAAAGATTCGTCCTGGAACATTGCTATCAAACCATAGTCTTTTTTTGGAAATGTTTGTGTCGATATGAGACATGATGTAAGACATCTTAACAACGGTGCCAGTTGAGAGAAAGAAAGCATTTAAAGGAGGGAAAAAAAGACATCTGCATTGACATCCCACAAGCTGTGACGAAGGCTCCTTTCTTACACTCAATTTCGTTAAAAGATCTAATGCAAAATTAACTTCGTCCTTTACAAACCACCCTGTTGCGGACTGACCAGAATGTGATTCTTTTTTTTTTTTTGCGATAGTTTAAGCGCTCTGTGGCCACTTCCTTTCCGAAATTCAGAATCCGGAGCAAATAAAAATTATTTAAGAGTGATGTCTGCTTTATCAGGAAATTTTTTTTAAAAGCCGTTAAAAAAACGTTAGGATTGTTTTATTCATAATGGCAGTCAACATGTATAACTTATTTGAAGAACATGATCTGGAAAATGCATTCTAAAGTTGATTGCGCACCTTGTTGGGCAGACTATGTGCAGTTCAATGAGATTATCAGAATTATCTGTATCATTGCTTCAGCTAGTCTAAATACGTAGAGGTTCCACACCATTATCTGAACAAATGTCAGTTTCACAGCAAGAATGGAGAATAGCATTCGTTGTGTGTATATGTGAGTGTATGTGTGAGTGCATGTGTGTGTATGTGTGTGCGTGCGTGTATCTGTATTTGTGTGGAGGTTTGGGTGTGCATATGTCTTATAAGTGTAATTGTGTATACTTGTGTGTGTGTGTGTGCGTGTGTGTGTGTGTGTGTGTGTGTGTGTGTGTGTGTGTGTGTGTGTGTGTGTGTACTTGCACAGGAGCCTGTAACAGTAAGGCATAATCAGTGGTAGATGCGTTGTTAACTTCTTTGCAGTCCAAACCACCGATTTTTTTTCTCACTAAATAAGTTGCATTTCAGGTATTCACTTCCACTGTTTTCACTTTCGCTACCTCATGATTGTAACCTTGAGTCTCCCATTTTTACTTCTAACGGTCACGATCACATTCAATATTAATTTAATCTGAGGACATAGTCGATCACGTTCTTTACACTGTTTTCTGAAAGCATTGCACAGCCAGTCTAAATGTGACACACTACGGCGGCCTGGATTCGGATTATTCTGGTTCAGCCATATGTTAGCAATGGGCCGTCTGTCGATTCCTCCCTTTTCTACATCAACAGCTGACGAATGCCAAATCATAATAGTATTCGACTCGATCCAGACTGTGTCGAAGCCCAGAGCTTCTATTTCTGCCGGTGTTCGATTGCTATATTGAGACATGTTAGTGTAGTCTGTTAGTCTGTCTGTCTGTCTGTCTGTCTGTGTAAAAAATGTTCTCCTGTTATACAACCACCTCCCCTCTCCCTCAACCCAACACACACCGTCACGCCCCACTTTAGCAAATCCACCTGTAGACAGTATTACGTACATCCACTGCCACATGGATATCTCAACTTGAATCCGAGGGTCAGCACATACGAACCTACTAAATCAACAAGTGTATCTTTCCCTAATGCAATATGTGACGGAAACGAAATAACAAGGAGCCATGCAGCTCAGAGATAGAAAACACTGTACACATGCTCGCTCACTGTCTCTCTTAATACGGCGTTTGCTCTTTTCTCTCAATACTTTGACAGCTGATCCCTCCGTTCCCCCCTACCCCCCTGCAAAAAAAAACCACAAAAAAACAACCCAAAATGACTACAACAGCAGCAAGAACATACATAATATTTGTCAGATTTTTTAAATCGCATTAACCCATTTCTTATTAACTGTTACCATTATTATACAGGATACACTGGGCAAGTATAAATAAATAGAGAAAGATTCCCCAACACTTAAAATTGGTTGTACTGGAATCAAGACAAGAAAGTTATGCAGTCGACGTGGACCTGAAAGAGGTCTTTGTTGTTCTGTAAATTTTGTTCGTTCCATCCTCAAACCGCCTTTTGTCTGTGTGTTTTATTCGTAAGACATCTGTGTGAGATCATAATAGACGTGGACAGTGTCAGAAATACTTGGGTTTTTACAGAATGGCCCCCATATATTTTTCTTTTGGAAATCTTAGAGATGTATAGAATTCGTCTCCCACATTAAGAAGAATTTTCATTGGAGACCTGGACCACACGAAGGTCATGACCTTAAAATATTCTCATGTTGTTTCTCTTGTGGTGTGAAAGAATGGAAGTATTTCAACCCTCAGCCTTCGTTTATCTGATCCAACTTTCGGAGCTCTTTCAACATCATGTGACAGGTTCTTTAGAGCCCCTAATTTCGTCTGCAAACTGTCTAACAGAAAGGGATGAGTGCAATATTCGTGGACTCGAGAATTCGAATTCCTCTAATCTACGGATCTGTTGATCATTGAATTGTCCGAACGCCGAACGAAGATTCAAACAGACGAATCAAGGCAAATGGAAATTAGTCGAAATCGAATCTAAATCGACTGGATTTGGCGAACACGAATGATTGAACTTGCATCATACCCTTCGTTTCAATTTAATTTTTGTATAAATTCAAGTTACATAATACGTGGCAAATGAACAATATAACATAATTTACACAGATGACAGATAAGCATAATGCCATAAATGCGATATTACAGAAAATGCCTAACAAAATTTGAGCTCTTCTATGTAGCGAGCATCTTACTTCCATTTCCAAAGTCATGACTCTGATTCCGATTAGGTCTAGATCTATTGCATATATAGCTTTGAGCAGATAGAGAAAAAAAATAACTGTCTGTCTAAGGCGTGTTATCAAAATTTCCCTTTAACTTTCATGTCACATTTGAATAAGCCTGGTATAGTTTCATGTCTTTATGTATGTTAAAAATGAAACCGGCACTGCCTTCGACAACAAGCCTCAAAAAAATATTCTATCCCTTTGTGCTCAGTTCATCTTCATTTTCTCCCTGCGCTCTTTGTTGAACATCGACACTAGTCTTTCACATGGGTTTGTATTGCTAGGTGTATGCGAGACAAGGGCTGGAGTGGATTTACAATGCTCAGAATTAAAGTGATCTAATGGTCATTGCCCTTAAAGCACGACTTCATAATGGTGACCACACCGTAATGTTGTGACCGGATGTAGTATTTCAAACACTTCTCAATAAATCATTTCAAACGCTGAGAAACATTTCAAAATTGAAATGCATATTTGAGTTTTGAAATATTTTCCAGCCTTTGAACCATTACCATGCCCGAACGCACAAAATTCCAGTTTCATCTAGGCAGTCTGCTTAGCCAATTTCTGCATTACTGCTCAGTCACTTGTTTTTACATCCTCTGCTTTCTCTTTGCTTCTTCGTGCCTGAATCGATGCTTTAATCTTTAGTTAATTTGTTTGATGGTGTCGTAGAATGAGGCTAGGCATTTATCACTGCAGTTCTTGAGAATAAGTAAAGGCTCACAATAATATGATAGAGAATCATTCCGCGGTTCTAACCATGGGACCACGCTACATCATTGTCATATATTTTGCATCAAGCATCGTGATATACGCTTAGACAGACAGACAGACAGACAGACAGACAGACAGACAGACAGACAGACAGACAGACAGACAGACATACAGACAGACAGACAGACAGACAGACAGACAGACAGACAGACAGACAGACAGACTACATGAAACCACCCTGCAGGTTGTAGGAACTGATCAAGTCCAGCGGAAGACGTAGGCTCTTCGTCGACTTGTTTGGTCTGCTCCTATTTTATATGAAAGTGAGAGCTTAGAACTTTGAGGAAGCAGCCATTTAATAAATATCAATCGATTTCATTGTGAACACTCGAAGCTGAGAAGAGTTCTTCGTCTGAGTTAGGTGGACGCCATCTTGACATCTTCACGTACAACATGCACTTCACGCTTTGGAATCTTAGGGGCAGAAGAGGACGCTCACACCCATCCACTCACATACAATTGGTGTTTAGGATTATGCGCTCGTTCATAACATTACACAATTTTTGTAATACATACATCTTGAGGAAAAGAGGCTGGTTTGTGGGG
>JAWQUT010000116.1:358019-402560 GCA_033807755.1 Ellobium chinense | reverse complement strand
AAGGCACATGGTCGGTGCATTGTACAATCCTTGTACTATATTTAGAAACATGGGAGACATATAATGTCGAAGGTATCGATTCCATCGCATAGGAATGCAATAGGCCTTTTACAGCAGTATCTGTAATTTGCTTATGAGCGCCTGTAGTTAAGATATATTTCTTTTTTCTAATGGTAAATATTTCGTAGCATTGTGTGTTTTAGGTAAGTATTAAAATCTTGCATTTTATGGACAGGTTTAACAGATTGATATTATTTAAGTCGAAGTCTGCTTCTCTTCTGATGGAGATAATTTCCAAGACTGAAAATTAAATCGTCACTGGATGTTAAGAGTTAAGAGTCCGGAAGGATTATGTCCTGTAAAGTGGCCGAAAGGGACTTCTGGGAAGTTTAAAATACTCTCTTCCCTTGCCCCTCCTCCCAACACATCTTTTTAGTGTAGAGATAATTAGGCTTCGAGAAAGTCTTGCTGAATCACATGAGCATCAAGACGTGTAACACTGCACTGGTTTAATATCTGAAACTTGTTCTTTTATCTGAACTTTACACGCAAAGAAATTTTCTTTCCAAAAGACGCTAAAGACATCAAATATCCAGGAAGGCCTTCTACGTCATCATCATAGCCTGTCATCATAGGGCTAGTACACATTCTTTTTCGTGGTTGATTTTATTATCATTATTATTGTTTTCAAAGCCCTATTATTTTTATTAGGATGCAGCGTATGATGACTTTGCTAAATTCAGAGGTCGTGTCAGGATCTGTGTCGTTGAATTGAATTTTCTGAAAACGTAATGGCGTAAAAATAGCATGAAACAGCTTACACCTAGCGCCTGTCATGTTTAAAGCAACTTGAAGTGAAGCTCGAAGAAATAGTCTCTCTCCTTGTGGTGGTCCACATGACTCCAGTCTGCCGAAACATTAGAGAAATTTCTTCATTTCCCTTTCTGTTCACCAACAAATATCTTTAGTTAACTATAGGGCCCAAGGAACGATGAATAACTTGCCATCTGGCAACTGCCGTCATGAATGACCTTGACTGATAGATTTCTATTTCATTTCACAGCTGCAAAAGAACTAACAACCTAGGAACCTTTTGACTCTGCTAGTAGAATGAAGCTGGTCAGTGTCCACAAGCTGGTGAGGGTTGAGAAGTGGTGGGGTAGGGGATACCATGCATATCATTCCCACTGTACATGTGAACTTTGAGATGTGTGTCATAAAATGATCCCTAGAAAAACCTTGTGTAATGACGGATTAAATAACCGTTACCTCCACGTTTCTAGATACCGCTGTAACACGTGCAAGATCTTTTAGCTGTTGTATACTAATGAAAATTTGGGGTTCCATGTATTCTTGAACAGGGTGCGTTTTTGTTTCTTTCATATTCTTCTCGCTAGTCTTAGACAGCCAATGAGCGGAGTTTCGATGCTTTGTGGGTGGAGTTTAGACGTTAGTTAGAGTTAGACAGTGTACAAATTGGATCAGTAGGTTGCCAGACTTGCCCTGGCCCTGTCGGAATTTTCGGCTCTTTTCAAAGCCCTCGGCTCCCGACTAACTGACTGGCTCTTTGGCTCCTTTTTGGCTCCAAAAGACTTTAGGTCAAAATTCTCTTTCCTGTACAAAATATACTTGCACTTCTCTCTAACTTTCCAGATATGTTTTTTTTTCTTTTTTGGCTCTTTTCCATATGCGATTTGGCTTGGCTCGAAAAAAAAAGTCTGACAACCTTGATCGGAAGCTATGGCGGCATTCATGTGGTTTTTAAATTTGCCGTTGGCACAAATTAATTAACTTCCTGTTACATGCGATCTTTGAGGATCGTCTTTGTGTTGGAGGAGGTTGTGGCAGAAATCAACGGTGATCAGAATGCTAATGAATGAGGCCGAGATATATAAGTAAAGCAAAGACCACTCGAGAGTCAGTGCATGTCTCCTGTCGTTTCATCATAAGTCGGAGCCATCCTGGCTCCATTGATAACAACTTCCCCTCTCCGAGGGACGGCCCTTTTGACTTAAAGTACCTTACCTCATCCTTTGTCTAGCGATGTGATTAAAACATGTTGACACGAGCGAGTGCTACCGGAACATTCCGAGGTAAGTGAGGTAACTTTTGGTAATTCAGGTTGTTGGTTATATTTTATGATAGGCTACATTGGAAGTCGCCTGAATCGAAATCGTTAAATCCGCAACGCCGTTTTAGCCTCGTTGTGTCGAGTTTTTATAAAATATTATTACAAATACACTCCACTTTTCACGAAAGGAATATAACTTGAATACCTTTGACCCGAACAGTTTTCTACGTTCAGTCAATCGATATGCACAACCTGATCTTCACTAGTTGAAGTGATCCCACGATCTGATGCCAGAAGTATGACAGTTAACATGAATGGGTAGTGTAGTGAACAGGCGTACTCTTTTGCAGACGACAGCAGCTGTGAGACAGAAACAAGTATATCCCTCCGTGCAAATCGACTTTAGGTAGACACTCTCTAATGGCATTTTTTTAACCAGTGGTAAAGTCTTATGATGTGTTCTGTAAAATCATATTTTCTTCGCTCCGACAACCAGTGGTAGGCTACTGATGCATCACTCTGCTCCTCCAAGTGGTGGAGAAGTAGTAGTAGTGGTGGTGGTAGTAGTAGTAGTAGCAGTTGTTGTTATTGTTGTTGTTGTTGTTGTTGTGGTGGCTGTCGCTGTTACTCCTGCTGCTGCTCCTCCTGCTGTTGCTGTTGCTGCTGCTGCTGATTGTCGAGCCTATTCCTAAATCCTCCACCGGGAATTAAAGTCTGCGAACCCTAGATTAGTCTTGATCTCTGGTTGAGAAATTGATTATTCTCTGGACAACACATTTACCATTTCTGAACTGGGTTTAGATCTAGACTAAGCTCTACTGACATTCCACCTCATGATAAAAATTACTTTTTTTAAAAAAGGCATTGTAAGCATTCATCATATTGACCAAGTACATCGAGATATTCCAAATCTAGATCTTGATAAGGCTCAGATTTTCTAGCAAGTCGCAAGACAGACCAACCTGAAATCACGGTAGATCTAGAGTCTAGCTCTTCCCACCAGAGGAGAGAAAATGGAAGGAAATCTATCACACAATAATTTGTCACATTTTAACCTAGTTCATCTAATTCAAAAAAAAAAAAAGACAGTTTATTAACTTTGCAGTGATAGGAGATAAACATCTGACAATGATCTAGATCTAGTTGATTGAGTAGTCCAGACTTGCCTAACTTTATTCTGCCATGGCTATGTAGGCCTGAGTTAAGCGTATGGGCTAGGTTCAGACGTAGACAACTAGACAGACTGCAGAATTTTTCTATCGGCAAGTTTCAAGAACTTTACCCTCAGTAGTTTTCTCCTAGAACAGAGATCTAGNTTTTCTAGCAAGTCGCAAGACAGACCAACCTGAAATCACGGTAGATCTAGAGTCTAGCTCTTCCCACCAGAGGAGAGAAAATGGAAGGAAATCTATCACACAATAATTTGTCACATTTTAACCTAGTTCATCTAATTCAAAAAAAAAAAAAAAGACAGTTTATTAACTTTGCAGTGATAGGAGATAACATCTGACAATGATCTAGATCTAGTTGATTGAGTAGTCCAGACTTGGCTAACTTTATTCTGCCATGGCTATGTAGGCCTGAGTTAAGCGTACGGGCTAGGTTCAGACGTAGACAACTAGACAGACTGCAGAATTTTTCTATCGGCAATTTTCAGGAACTTTACCCTCAGTACTTTTCTCCTAGAACAGAGATCTAGATCTAGCACTAAAGTAAAGGACCTTGCTGGGCCCGGCCACCACCCATTCGTTTTCGGTCGTAAACACATCCAAATCTAGTTTTGTGACAATAAATTTATGAATGTTTGCTTACTCCCTCCTGCTGTTTGTAAATATCTCCCGAAAAGAGACATTTCCGTTCAAGCTTTTCAGAATGCGCAATCGTTTGCTCCATGTACCAAGTTTACAAACATCTATTGATAATCCACCTTAAGCACTCGCAAGATTCATTCGTTAGTCAAACGTGAACTGAACGTGAATGAATAGTAAAAATCTTGGTTCGTACAGAGTTTAAGAGTTTATTCGCGGTTAATTTACCGTATTTAGTGGCGAAAAAAATGTGGCGAGTACACTTCTGTTACTGTAATTTAAATTATCGGAAATAATATGCAGTTTGTGCTTTCTAAGGTGGAAAATAGGCCCAGCCTCCTGCCCCCTCTCCCTTCCTTCCCAACCACAAAAAAAAACCAAACAAACAAAACGGAAGTGATGACTTATTATCATGAGCAAATCTCTAGAGTCTACATAGGGAATACCCTGAAACCAGACTTTGCACATCGATCATAACGCACGCCTCATGCCACCGACTATTTTTTGGTCAGTGGGAATTGCTCTGAAGTGGTGTGGGTTTTGAGACCTGTAGGTGACCATGGGAAAGCAAATCATCCCTATGAGACGCGCATCGGTGCGTTATTATTATGTAGCGTTGGAAAACACAAGAAGTTGAGATTTGTGGAGCGGGGGCAGATGCCATTTCATTGCCATCGTACACATGGAAAATAAAGGGAAATATCTGTTCTCATTACCTCTAGCTGGAAAGTTCGGTCCTCTCCATTAGCCGCAAACAAATGCTCCACTTTCATAATAACTATTTTACCTTGGCCTTTCTAGCACGTGCATAATATTCTGCCACCTTCATTCACTATAAATATTTGTCATGGATGAATGCACTGCATCGTTTTGTGAGTGGCGGCATTCACCCAGATTGCCTCCTTTTTCCCTACAGTGGCAACTTCAGGCAGTCTCGACAATAGTCTGGGTCTGATTTAGGCTAAACTGGAGCTGAACCATCGGAACTTTTTGGGGATCATGACTTCTGTACTCCCAATGACAAGAAACTGTCGGCTATTCATATATATATATATATATATATATATATATATATATATATATATATATATATATATATATATATATATATATATATATNTATATATACACTCATTAGGCCATGCCATCAGTCAACATCAATCATTGTAATAAATCTTCAACGGTCCTGGTGTGAGTCCCTTCGTTGAATAATATACGAGGTTACAGCCATAATGTCTGTGATTCACGTCCTGAACAATAACAACAGCAGCAGCAAAAACAACAACAACAACAACAACAACAACATCATCAATAGCAATAGCAACAACAACAATAACAGCAATGCTAGTACTATTACCATTAATAATAAACAAATAAATATAATAAATAGTATTTATATAGCGCTTTACTCCTTCGGAAGTCGAAGCGCTGCACATTTAAAAAATGTCTTTCATCCACGAATGCAATCTTTTTTTCTTCCACGCAATCACCTCTATACACACACAAATGCGCACGCGCACGCACGAACACACGCACACAAACATCGGTGCGGGCGCGAATACACACCTCATATATGTATATAATATATATATGTATATATTATATGATCGCACATACGATACACTTACTCTCTGTATAAGACCGCCACCATTTATGGTTTAAATTACAGCACAGGCGTTACTGGCGAGCTGTTCTAGCCTATTGGGTGAAACTCACCTTCAAGCAGCTCTTTAATAAACATTGAATGTGATTTCAATTGATGATTCGAGACTGGGGAAATTAGCCTTGGTTCCAGTCCACCGGTGATATCATGTAAAATTCGCATATTTTTCCAAAGAGAGACTCGGGCGCCTTACTACCTCCACGATTACGGTAAATCTAGTTGCTTATTTACAGTTAATTTTATTCGATGTAGTTTGACGGAAGTTTAGATTTCAGTCATAATATGGTAGCGCAGACCTTGAAACACCTCTAGACATACAGTTAGGTAGAAGGTATCGAGACTACGTGTCGTACTTTCAACATGATCACGAGCTTAAATTTTGAAAGAAAAACGAGAAAAAAAACCCACCGAAACTTTATTTTAATTTCAATAGACGTTTTATTAATTATATGCACAAAACAGTGTAAACATAGAAGCGGCCAGCAGTGGCGAGAATTCCTTCCGAAATGTTCCTGCGCTATTTGTATGGCAACCACGTTTCAAAATAAACAGGTCTTTAACATGTCAGCCGTTGATTTCTGTCAGCAACCCATTTCATTTCAGGTCTAGTGTATATCTGGCTTAGATTATCTCGTTAAAGAAAAACTAATGCATTCCTTTGATTTCGAGGACAGTTGTAGATGAATGATAGATGAAGCAAAAATTTGACTGATTAGGTACATGGGTAAGGCAGAATGTGAGCGAGAAAAGAAGGAAGGGAATGGTGTTGGCTGATTGTCTGAGTAAGAAGATGGATTGATGGGATGAATCAATAAGAAGAAATTTTCAGTTGAAGATAAGAGAGAAGAGGATAGGCAAATGAACAGACAGACACGATGACATAGGGAATGATAACCACACGCCCACTCTCATATTGCGAGTAAGCAGAAAAAGACTGACAGAAAGTGACAGAAAAACGAAAAAAAAAACCAACAAACCCACTAACCGGACATCATCATAAATCAGATTTTACCGACCGGTCACTCACCCAAATCGTCATGGCCAATGCAATAAGCGACAAAAATAAATATCTGGCATCACAGCATGTAACCCCATTGCGGTAGTGTGTTGGGGACATTAACCCGTGCGGACGGGATGTAGGTTGTATGTTACAGCTGATTGTAGCGCTGGGGGACCAAGAGAGCGAGGGGATTACCGAGGCAATGACGTCTTGTTGTGAAACGTTTCTGTTGGTGTTGATCAATGATATCAGATTTGTTGTTACAAAAGCATGTCCATGTCACTTTTACCTTTTCTGGAAAGAAATGTGATACCATCTTACAACTCATGCTCATCATAGATCCTCGTCTGTAGAAACTCTATAACAAATACCTCAAAAATACTTTACCTTCTTCTTCAGTATGCATTTACATTTAAAATGGATTAATTATTATTTTATGGCTTGCGTCTTGGTACTCAGTCGTAGTTTGCGTCAATTGACAACTTGCGCATTAACTATGAGATATCTTGCTATCATCAGAATTACATTAACTCTGCGTTTTGAGCGTTATTAAGGGCTCATTCAGCACTGATGCACTAGTATAATTCTTACGATAGACTATAATAGTAAAATATCCCAACGTTAATGTGCAAGGTCTCAATTTATAAGTATTTTTTTCCATGCACATGGGCAGAGATCTAGCACTTTTTCTCGATAGTTGTGGATGATGTTGTAGCTTAGGGAATTTCCGAACTTTATGCGCCACGGAGAAAATTGAAAATAGAGGTGTGTGCCTGCAACTGCACGGCAAGAAGGATGAGACATAGTTTATGGTCAGATGGAATCGGAATCAATGTTGTGCACCAAATGCGTAAATCTAATAACACGTGTGGAAAGTCATTGTTTGTAGTCATATTAAATCTACCTGACGTCATCGCCTAAGGATGATTTTCTTTTCAACAGTATATTATCATAATATAGGTTTAGATACTAGATAAGCAAATCGACCGAAAAGTGCTGAACAACTGCCAGTCCACAGGATATTTAAGAATTCAAATGCATGTAAATAGTAATTGAAAACGATAACTTAAAGAATATGTCCAAACTCTAAAGTCATAATGATATGGTTTAATCATGCATAACTGTAATAGAGAGGGCTTAGTAATTATATCACCAAGTTCGATGTAAACACAGAAAATCACAGGCTGGCCATTCCATCTATTAAAACTGAATCACAGTACGATGCGTTCAAAACAATAGTCTAGGTTGCCACATAATTTTATATTTTTTAAAACTACTTTCTTCCAGCTATTGAGTTTACTTTCTTCGCGGTCTACTTTCTTTCCTACGAAGAACGGCAATGAATTATTTTCTGGCTGACATTTTGCTGGGATCTCCTTCTGCTTCCCCTCCCACACCACCATCATCACCACTGTCAGCATCGTCCTCCACCATCGCCATCACCGCCGTTATCTTTAGTTTCCCCTTCATCACCACAAAGCATTTCTCCCACATCCGCATTGCTTTATCTTCACTCAGTCTATATCTCTACCTCAGTGAATTGTCGACGTCAGCACTGTCAGCAAATACCGCTACTATTATCAGCACCACCTGCATTATCAGCATATGAGCACCCGTTAACAGGCACACACCAGACGTGACCCGAACCTTGTTCAAATGCCTGCCTATAGTTCAAGATCCAGTCTTGCTACCTCTCTCCTTAATATACCACATCTCCACTTACAGAGAAAGGACCTGTTATCGCTTTCCCAGTATATCTCCTCAACGGATGGACTGAACTTTCAGCTAGCATCACTTGCGTCTGTGTGCATGGACAAAGCTGCAAAGGCGATTTGGAAAACAAACTCAAATCTCAATGGAAATCCGCACAGAACTTGCATTTTAGCCACACAGATTTGACACCCAAATCAGGAATATTTGGTAGAGAACAGACTTGTGAACTTATTGCCAAACATCTTTGTGAAAAACATGTGAATGTCCCAAAGTCGTCATTCATACTATCCACACTTTTTTGGGACCGATCTGAGTAGTTTGCAAAAGTAGACGCAGTAATTTTCATTTCTTTATATCTTTATTGAGACAGAAAAACCTGTAGATATTATATATGCAGAAAAAGAGTAGTTATGTGGAAGATCAGGGTCAATCTAGATTTAGACTAGATGGCGTGAAAAGACAAGCGTTGCTGCGGTGAAGTTAGGCTAAAGTGACCCGAATAGACGTACACAAACCCCAGTGTCGTTTTCTTTTCGTGCGGATGGGGAGATTGTTGTTGTTGTTGTTTATAGGTCAAGACTGCGGTCTAAAGTAGAGAAATGTGGCAAAGACCCATCCAGATCCATAATCGGATACCATACTTACATATGGATCCAAAGATTAAGTCTAGAGGCTCATAACTCGACTTGTCAACTTTGTATTCTTCCTTAAAAAATTCAGAACGTATTCTATACAGTAGGAATGCGAGTTCCTACTTCTTTTCTCATAAGCACGAACTCATAGCCTCTATGTGTTTTCGATCAGTTGATGAACTCATATCGCCGGTATTTCCATGCCATCGAGACGGCATCACTAAGAGTCAGCTTATGCCAACTCCGTCGGTAGCGCCGCCCTTTCAGAAATGATTTGACAGCAAGAAACTGGGTTCACGCGCAAGAATTAAACGTTCAGATACTAATTCTCTGTATAACACAGATATTATGTTTGTGTGTGTATTTATGTGTGTGTGTGTGTGTTAATGTGTGTGTGTGTGTGTGTGTGTGTGTGTGTGTGTGTGTGTGCGTGCGCGCGCGCGCGCGCGCGGATGTGTGTTTGCTGATGCAAATGTAGGTGTTGCTGTGTTTCGCATATTCACTGCACGGTTTTCGGCTAAGAGTGTGTGCATCTGAGGTAATGTAATTATGTTTAAACGCTTGTAGCCTGCCTATGAGAATTCTGCCATACAAATGCAATCTATTATTATAATCTGTACGTTCCCGACCCTTAGAAATAACAGCAATAAACTAAAATGGGATCTAATAATAGGACAGTCATTGATATTTCTTACTTCATTTTTCTTTCATGATTTCTGGCTTTGAACATCATTCAAGACCTTCGTTTTCCAAGCAGTAGCCATCGACTGTTTAACCAGCCTTTACTAGGCTAGAGAAACGCAAGACAGGCCTATATAGCAGCTGGTCGTGTATCGCTTTCGCTTCGGACGTTTGGAAAGTAACGCTGGCAGAAGTACCACCATCCTTCTACTCTTCCTCTTCCATTTTCCTATATCTCCCCCTACACCCGCAACACTACGGCCATCGACGAGCATTACTAGTACCAGCACCAATAATAACAATAACAATAGTTTATATAGCCTTAGTAGACAACTACATAAAAGCAACGTTTACATACATAATATTATATACTAGCATAGACACCCATTCTATGAATGGGACGTTGGATGACAAAAATAGGATTATCTGCTACATGAAAGTCTTGCTTTATTACCATGATGTAAAAGTAGCAATATAGTACACGTGGCACTACTGGATGGCAAAGTTTACGGGTTTACCCGCTGATATGGTGCTGGACGACTTCACAGAACAAAGTGTCATCAATGAATGGAAAGCAGACTTCGAAATTTCAACCTCATCCTTTAAAAACGATGAAACTGAGCGAAGCCTGTACATAACTAATGGAATCTTGCACCCTGTGTGAGCACACACTGACACTAGTCTAAATCTCTTTTGTCGAATTTCATACAGGTTACCAATTTTGGACCCGAATGTTACGTGTAGCAGATTATGAGTTTATTGCGTTCGAATTTAGCGTGCGAGCCCCCGTTCCAGTCTTATAATATAGATAACAGAAAGTTCACATACCGCTTTAAAACACGTTGTGAATTGTGAATTTTGAATCGAGTTGGATCTTCGAACTGGTGTCGGCGTGTGCGTTCAAATTTCCAGTGGCAAACGAAACGCAATATCTTTCTGGTATGAAATTTTAAAGTTTTATTTGGAGTCGACGAAATGGCAGAATGGGTGCCGGAAACAAAGACAAAGAGAAAAATGCGGCACAAACTTTGTAAATTGATTAATCAAATCTTGCAATTTCCGTGAGCAGACAGTGATGCTTAACATTCTGTATCGGATATTGTACATGTTGACGTTTTCAGCCGAATTTTACAAACAGCGGTTTTGAAGGTTATGCGTTAGGAAGGGAGCGTGCCACGCCCCTGATCCAGTCTTATAATATAGATAAAGAGATAGGAGAAATCGAGAGCAAATACATTCCGAAAATAACATATTGAGAAGAAAATATTTTGACGGTATCTGTTACATAGGATCAGTAATACGAGCCACAGCTTCTTCCTACGTTCACTTTCACCTGCTATTCTGCTTCCTCGTCGTCTTTCAAATTATCTAATTCGAGAAAATCCTGCCACCTACTTCATTATCTGAAACGTATCTTTGTTATTGGACGAAAGAAGAATTACCATCAGGGCCCTCACAGCAACATTAGTATCACTGCCATGTAAATAACAACATCATCGCCAAACAACGATTTTCGTCAACACCAAGACATGCCATTACTCGTAGTATTATGACATCCACCATTTTCTTCAGTCCTTCCTTATTCCCTTGTCTGTGTATGAACAGCCCAGGCATTACTTCCTTTACCAAGTGCATACCTCAATATCTGATCTTAGCAGGCTGTCACTGGTAAACTCTGTATCTTCCTCTGCAGAAACCTCAGTGACTAAACGCATATTTCTTTACCCCTTTTTGGAAAGGAACCCTTTGGAAAAAAAAAAGCAACAAATTCATGCATTGCCATATGTAAGCACTTATCACCAATCCCACCTCTTTTTCCCCACATCAAGTGGGCACGTGCCCAAAGTCAGCTTCTCCGTGCGCCCTTCGCTAGCGTGCCCCGCTGGGTCGTCTCATGCCAGACAAATACATTGACGTGGTGAATGCGTGAAACCATAGAACTCTCGTCTCTCCTTCCGATACTGCCCTCACTATTCCATGTTATTTTCACATTGGCTAAAACCTTTGAACTCTTTTAGCTCTTCTTATGGCTCAGACACAGACAGACAGACAGACACAGACAGACTAATACCATGGCCACTACAACTACAACAACAGATCCACCATCACCACGATGACCAAGAACATTATTCAATCGAACCTCTTTAGACTGTTTGCTGCTGGAACAAGAAAGAGGACACTTTTCACACTGATCCACAACCATAAACAGAAACTACTTTATAGTACAGTATAGCTACTACTGTCGTTATTACCACTGTCAACACCAGTGACATCACCAAAAGATTAAGATCAGCGATGACCTATATGAGGGCACACCCATATAGCTTTTATCTGAGCCAGAAGGGAGTATTCCATAGTAACGAAGTTGGCACGTACTTACTTCTTCTGTATGTAATCACCTTACAGCTACATCAACGAATAGCGTTTCAGAGACGACAACTTTAATCTTTTATTATAAAAAAAAATCTGCCTTTTTATGACGGTTTCGTTGGTATCAAGACGCTGACCTGTGAGATAGTTTAGAGATCAGGAAACTGAACAGAATCTAAAGTGCCAAGTCCGGATAGGAAAATTAGATGGGTTTCATTATAATCTTATTCGTCTGCCCTGAGTGTTGCCCGAAATGCGGCATAAAGTCGTTCGTCCTTGCTTGATGCTGAATTGCATAGCTTACGTTCTAAAGTCTGATCCAAAAGATATCCCAAACTTGGTATGTTCTGTATCAAGCAAGATGCAAGCATCATGTTCTCTGCCGTGTCATTTAAAGATGTGGTTATGTCGTTCTAACCTCTTTGAAAAAAAAATACTCCCATCAAGAGGAAGGCAGCAATGAAAAGTTTAGTTTTTCACATCTTCATTCTGATCCACAACCATAAAGAGAAACAATTTTACAGCCACCAGAGATCAACCACTGCCACCTGGCTTTAATGCCTCCATAAATTTCAAATAGTGCTGTGTATACTTCATACTCTGCTATACAGGGAGGTCCACTGTAAGTCGTACTGAAATTTTAAAAAAAATAGAAATCCAGTTTCTCTTTCCATTTTTCTTTGAATAAAGTCATCTGACCGAGAAAGAGCAGACTTATTTTTATTCATTCTAACTGAAATGGACTGAGCAATCATGTGACAAAACACAAACAGTGGCGGCGAAATTGGCAAAGGGATTTATCACTTTACAGGAGAAACACTGTTGCTTTCAAGATGTACTGCACAAGATTGCAAGGCAAAGGATTTCAAAGGAAATGTGTATGAATTTGGAGTTCGTTGCCGCCGGTAAATGTTTATTTCAGTGCTTAGATCATGCCAATTAGGTCTATGCAGCGATTCCCCACAGGGACACATTGACACATTGCAATAACAAATGCATCATTTTGCACTTTAGCAAGCAATCGGCATGATCTGCTGGCGTTTTGTTTTTTTTAATCAATTGGAAATTTGCGCAAAGATGGGTTCTCTTATCATAGTAAGAATTACATTAGTGCATCGGTGCTGAATGTACATGCAGAGTTAATGTAATTCTTAGGATGATAAGAGATCCCATTATTATTAATGCACAAGCTCTTAATTTTTGGAATCATGTGAACGGGCTGGTTATTCCCATGAAGCATTCCAATATTTAGCAGTAATATTTGGGTTATTCGTATAGATGTTACCTATAGCATAATATTATGGCCACCAATAGTCATGCGAATTCAAAGTTTAGACAGGTGTAAACAAATTACTCTTACTCTTTAACGGCGCAAAATGTGTTTCATTACCCACACGCGGCAATGGTTCTAAGTGCTTTGAAAACTGACATGCCAATCATGTTAACAAAATTTATGGAAACTGTAAAACAGACTATGTGGGAAAAATGTGAGGTGAATGCTTACTGGGATTAAATGTTTAATGCAAACTGTGAACTGTTAGGTATGGTGTTACGAGATTTGATAAAAAATCTTGACCTTAACCAGAAAATTTTGAATTATTAAAAACACCAGGTGCTCTGAGTCACCGAGTCTTCCAGAAGTCCCCCCCCCCTCCCCCAAAGAACTCAGGGGTGGGGGGCTCCGGAGTTGCAACTTAGGCATAAATAAACTCCTGGGGCTGGACGGGTGGTGACCACCGGACAGTGTTGATGGCGAGCGTGGAGTCGTAACTTATCCCCGCTTAGGATCACCCTGTGCCGGCAGGCCAATGACTGGGCCTATTTTCGTAGCCTCTGAGTGCAATGAGGTCCTAGCTGGCTATCCCGACTCGCCACTCCACGGGGGTAGTCTGCGTTCGAGGGGACGTGGGATAGAGGGCCACCCGCCATTAAATCGGTGGCTCTGCAGAAAGCCCCCGTTCCTCCGAAGGGTCCAAGACTACGAGCGAGCACAATCACAAAGCTGAAATTACAAAGGAATTCATGACGTACTAGAGGTATCATCAGAAGTGTCATTACCAATGATATGGGGCCTGCATGCTACCTCAGTTTGTGACTCGATCAGTCCATAGGGCAAAGAAAAAAGATAAAGATCCCGGACCGGTTTGCTGTTGCAAGAGAGCGGGATGGCGGGATGCTCACTGGATGAACACCCACCCTATTCTGTATCCCGAGGGCAGCCCAGGCTGGTGTTCCTTCAGCTCACCCCTGCCTCCGGGGCCTGACCACTCTGCCGCATGACACTTAACTTGCTTGGGACTGTTGCGAGATACCCTTTGAGAGACGGTGGTCCTCCCATCTAAAGCGGTCGGACCGCCTGGGGTAGAGCTCGCCCACCAGATAGGATAGAATGCGATGGTTCGTACCTCCCCTGCACGAGGCCATCATATATATGACTGGCACGGTCGTTGAGCCGTCGGGCATGTATGGCCCTAAGCGTTCGAAACATATGCCTCTACTGTGTCGTTGTCCCTATGTCCTCCCCGCCCATAATGGCGAGACGGTAGACTCGTATTCCGACCGCAGATCGATCAAGCAAGACCCTTCGGCCATCTGCGAGGACCTATATACGTTGCTCCGAGGGCCGATTGGCCTGTATCTGTGGCATAGAACCCCTCAACTTTTGCCGATCACGTCCGGTAACATTATCCATGAGCGTTGATCGTTTCCAGTCGCTACCCAGTGGAGGTAGTTGAGGAGATTTTGGGCCAGGCCTTGCCATCAGCCAGGCCCCCCGGTTCGGACACTGGTCGTAGTCTTCCTCTTCCCGCCGATACCGCACTTTGGGAGATTCATACTATGGCAAAATGGCCTCACCGAAGCAACTATTGAAAACACCAGTTTGTATTATCTCTTACGCCTGTCAAGACACTACATCATAAATGTATTTTTCTTTTCAACTGAGGACAGATTCCTAACTTAGCCCAGTGTGCGTATTTTCAGTAAAAAAACAACCCAGCAGAAATACAATATGATTGTCAAGAGTAAGCCCTAAGGATAACTCTGAGACTGAACGCATGGCGCTTTACACTTTTCAAGGCTTTTCATTTCCATTCATCTATAAAAAATCGGCTCAGTTTTGTTCAGTTTTGCACCACCCTCTTACAGTCTGGAACGTGTATTAGCTGGCATTCAAATGAAAGCATTTTCATGGCACGATCTTGGATGATAGAACAGTATCTTCTCGAATAAAGCCAGTTCTTACGATTTCTTGCAGTTTGTTATGGTGGATATCCATCGCATAGTAGTGCTCCCAGATACCCATTTCAGAGCATTATCCTGAAATGGATATAAAAAAGATACAAATGTTGATCAAGAAACCTAAACAATCAAGAATGTTGATGCTTGATCAGGACTGTCCCCTCCCCTCCCCTCTACTGACATCTTCAGGGGAATTAACAGTAGCTGTTCATTGTGCATTCCAACGTATCTTCACATTCAGCTGCAATGACTTCATCTGATTATATGCGCTATCCATTTCATATGCTGTCTTGTTGTCTGTTGTGTACGCATATGCGTTTATGTACCACGGAAAAAGCCATGGTTTAGTTTGTCTTGATTAACTGAACGTATCCCTCTCTCTCTCTCTTGCTCTCTCTCTTTCTCTTTCTTTCTCTCTCTTTCTCGCTCTCTCTTTCTGTGTGTGTGTGTGTGTGTGTGTGTGTGTGTGTGTGTGTGTGTGTGTGAGACAGACAGACAGACAGACAGACAGACAGACAGACAGACAGACAGAGCGAGCTAGTATTGCAACTGAAGAGGAAACATAAAGGGGGTGAGGGAAAAGTCAATTAGAGGTATTAAGTCGAAGTATAATATTACAGTTTGACAAAGCCGTTGGTTTGTTCTAGGCTCGAACTGGTAGGTCGTCAAACAGAAGTGAGACAAGCCAGTTAAGGAGCTTCTGTTTGTTATTCCCAGACAGGAATAACACAGGAATGGAACAGCACAGGATCAGGGAGATCAGAACTGACTTCCCATGGGTAAAAGAAGGCTCAGACATTTGCAGAGCTCCTCATTTTTAACTTCTCAACTAAGTCGTGTTTTCCCGTGAGCTCTCATTGGAAAAGAGGAAGATTGTTTGAAAATTTTACTTAATTTTGTATCTGTTTTTAAAGTAACAGTGGTAAGGCAAAGAAACGTATAGCTCGTTCACGATGAAAGTAGAATTGAAAAAAAAATTCTTCTCTCAAAATGCGATGACCTATCCAAAAGAATTTTTGCATGATACTTTTAGATAACTATACATAACTGTTTTTTTTTTTCAACCACATGGTTTCAGTAATAAAGATTTTTCGCTATATTTTATGTTAATTATATCAAAGACTGGAAGACCGCGATGATCGGAAAAGTTATAGATTTACTATATCATGTACGGCATAGGCATGACGTCATTACTTTTTGTGGTGTTTGCAGCCAAATAATCATAATTATGAGGGGCATGGAAGTGTTCTTTATAGCTCCATGATGAGAGGTGATATAAACATAACTCAGTACTTCCGTTTTTTAAACTGAAATATGACGTCTCTTAGTACGTAGCCTAGATTTATTAGATTTATTTCAAACGAATGTGACCCTCGCAACACATCAGTGTTTCATTGTAATAATGTACTGTCAATCCTACTCGGAAAAAAATGCCACGGAAGGGTCACTTTCTCGATGACGTGTTATTTGTTATGTTTTAAACATTGTCATTAGTCTTCGACATTTAGATTTTGCAATTTCCAAAACATCGGAAGTTTATTACATCGTTTGAAATAGGAGATATTAACTCGCACATACATAAAGAAACTGCAATACCGATAATTTAAGAATTACCGAAAAAAAAAAAATCAAATATAGTGATGGCCAATAAAACGCCGTTATGTATTTTAATTTCTAGGGTATTTTGAAACGGCCCCTGAAAAATGTATTTCAGTTAATGTAAGTATGTCAATCTTTCTTTTGCTTACTGTTTTCGAAGACGACAGAAAATTATGAAAATCTATCTTAATTGATTAAAATTTCTAATTAGGTACTGTTATTCCGAGAGTGCATGCAAGAAATCAAAAGAAAAAAAATTGCCAAAGTTATCGCAATTTTTCAATTCTACTTTTTTCAATTCTATGATACGCTGATTTTCTACAGTGACCATCAGGTGCTATAAAACTATATATCAATATCACCGTAATTAGTACTCACGCATCGGAGGCACAAGTCCCTTGAGCCGTGAAGAAGGAAGAAGAAAAACGGGATAAAGGGAAATAACAAAAAAAGAGTACAGCAGATCAGAGAGAGAGAGAGAGNAGAGAGAGAGAGAGAGAGAGAGAGAGAGAGAGAGAGAGAGAGAGAGAGATTCTCTTTCAGTTTTTTGTTTGATGATCTGATCTCAGGCAAGGTTTAGACNAACTTCTATAAAAAAAAGGACCAAGAAGAAAATTATCTTAATATTAATTATTTTGCGAATGTAGATAACAGACTTATCACTTTCTTAGCATATTGCCATGCAAATAATTTCAATAGGCAGTTTTTTTTTACTCTTTTTTTTGCAGTGAAAAAAACAAAAAAGAGATTGCCAAAATGTAATATATATATATGAGATTTGACGATATACATCGTTTTAATGACATATTTTAGTTGCCTATGAAATCTAAATGTGAAGTTCGGCCAGTGTCATGGAAACTGAGGTATTCAAACATGACAATAAGTATATTAGCAGAGGCGGATCCCAGGAAAGAGAGAGAGAGAGAGAGAGAGAGAGAGAGAGAGAGAGAGAAGAGAGAGAGAGAGAGAGAGAGAGAGAGAGAGAGAGAGAGAGAGATCTCAGGACCTTCTTAGACTGCACGACCACCGTGGTATGTCTGTAAAATTTTAAGATTTTGTAGTGTTGAGGTTTTGTTGGAAAATATTTCTTGTTTCTGTGACTATTTAATGATGTGATCATTTTGATATTCTCTACCTGGGCAAATTTTAACAGAATGTTGTTCTATCTCCACTTTAAAGGTCTTGGAATGCCTTTTATGTTTTTTTTGCCTAAAACCCCCAGTAAAATCAAATAAAACATGATTAAAATTTACCCCGAGTTTCAGCTGAAAATAAAAAAAAAAATTAGAAGATTTAATCTCTCTTTCTTTGCTCTGCAGAGTGTTAATTTTATAATTCCAATATTAACATACTTGACTCGCGATATATGCAGCACAGCACTATCCTGAAAATAACTAACTAAAATAGCCCCAGACTGTTCCATTGGCTTTCCTATTTTTTTAGTTTCCCGGGGAGGAGCATGCTTCAAGATCTCCCAGTCCCGAATAATTTTAAAGAAGGTAATTTCATACATATTTTTTAATTCCTAAAAACCAATTTTAAAAATAGACAAATCGGGCTGAAAATTTTCTCATAATTTTAGAGTGGAATGACCCCAAATTCCTCCTTTTGCACAAATTTCCGAGGGGGAGGGGTGGGGCAAGCGAGCCTTTGGCGCACATTTAGCCCCCCTCCCCCCACTCCCAGCCTGCCTTCCCGCCTTGATCAACAACACACACGACAACACATCTGCCTTTTTCTCTCAGACATGACTCAAATGCATCTTTAGTCATTCTTAAAGACACTAATAGATACAGAGCCAGGATCTCTATCGCCGTTCTTTTTTTGCGAAGCCATTTGTAAACAATTGACTTGTCATTCCTTGAGTTTTGGCATTAAGTGGTATCTCTGAATACCTTTGTGTTCAAATATGTCACTATATTATATAAGCTTATTATATGTTAACTAAAATATGCTAATGATTTTATTTATGCTAAAAGATCAGCATTTCTGAGATTATTTTGCAAGATTAATCATGCGGCGTTCGCCTGACTCTTTTTTGCGGCAGTCTGTGGTAACTACTTCGACTTGCCATCTACGTCATAACCACTGGGAGGTACACCATTCAATTCCAGGTTTATTTAGAGCGCTTCTTAGACACGTGAGTTGTGAGTCAGCAGACAGGCATAATGAGCGGTACCAAGTCTAACAATGAATAATTATATATGAATGGCTGTATACTTCCGCCTTTATAATCTGAAGGAAGAAGTTACAGTAGCGTTGTACCCTTATTGCCTGCGTATGAGATTCGGACTTATCTGGCTTCAATTTCAGTGAATTTACACTGCTTCCGAGCAACTTACTCTAACGCTCGCAAAGTTATTGTTCGCAAGCTTCCGATTATGTAGACTAGGCCTAATTATAATACAGCGGTTATGATGTCACTTCCCCGGTTTCGTTCTTTTGCGGTGACATCGAAAGATATACAGCGACCAAAGTTGTAGGGTTGTTCAGTCTTTAATATGTGCACTCTTTATAATGCCATCGCCCTCTGATTTTTTTTTTCAAATGCTTTTATTTACTCTAATTTTCCATCTCAAGCAAAAAACAGGGATGACCAGTCAATGTTCGTAAGCAAAAAATTTAAGAAGTGATACATGATGCAACATGATGCAAGATGGAGGGGGCGGGGAGGGACTCGCACGAGGTAATTACAGCCCTTATCAAGATTGCAGAAAAGTAGGGACGACAGAATACTCTTATCGGCTATTAAGAAATCAGAAATTACCAGCAGCAGCACAGGAATGGGTGGATGGATGGATGGATAGATAGATGGATGGCTGGCTGGATGGCTGGATGGATGGATGGATGGAGGGATGGATGGATGGATGGATGGATGGATGGATGGATGGATGGATGGATTTTTTGATCGGCTGATCGAATTGAATGTCTTTGAAATATTGCCTGGCTTCAGTTTTAGTGAACTTACACTGCTTCCGAGCAACTTGCTCTAAAGTTTGCAAAGTTGTTGTTCGCAAGCTTCCGATTATATTATAATTCGGTTATGACGTCATTTCCCCGTTTTCGTTCTTTTGCGGTCGATTGCTCGTGTGAAGTTCTTGCAAGGGAGCAACATAGTTTTCGTGCCATACCTTGCCAATATATTTAACCCATATTCCATCTTGGCCTCCGAAAATTAAAAGAACTACATCCGCTGACCCGTACTCATACAGAGTATTTATTTTACTTTATATTAGTTTATTTCTTAAAGTTTCTCTTGGCTGCTGCTAATATTTCCAAAATTACTTAACACGGGACTTTTTTATCTGAGCATTAATGGGCTCATATCTGCATATTTTCATGTAGGGTGACTCACAGCTTCTACAGAGTTGTACACTTCAGAAAAAAAAGAGATTAAATATAAAAATTATTATTAATTAGTTCAGAATGTCAATATGTAATACGCACCAAGCTGGAAATAAGTGACCTTTAAAGTTTCTTTCCAGTTTGCGACCTTTGAAAGATACATTTTTCACTACTAGACAGTACGACAGTGAGCAGGCGTTGATTGAGAAATTAATATTTGAAAGTGTTTGTTTGTTTCATTCGCCGAGTGAAAGCAAGTCTGCACTGTTCTTGTCAGAACCAGTCGTAATGTCACGAGACTTGGAGCGGGGTCAAGTGTGTTTCTGGTGTCACTGTTGATAGTTGCCAAGGAAATAAACCTGAATTAAAAGAAAGAGTAAAATCAGAGGTCATTACATGAACGGTTATGTTTTGTCCTCACGTTCCGTGTATTCTTGTTGGAATAAAGAAAAAAAATGCCGAATGCATACATAGACAATAGGGGAGAGAGAGAGAGAGAGAGAGAGAGAGAGAGAGAGTAAAATTAGATCATGAGTGACGTCGGACATGAGACTGTCTCAGTAAACATTTCAGACAGATGATTAGGAAAAAGCATTGGTGACGTCAGCAATCGTCGCTTTTATTTGTAAAATTTTCTTAGGTTCGGTGTCTGGGCTTTCGTCAGTTTTTTTTTTTCTTATTTAAAGTGTACTGTGCATTTCGTTTTCATGAGATGATATTAGCACGGCAAAGGTTATATGTTAATTAATGTGTGGTCTTGCGCCATGGAGTCTAAATTGTTTTCATACCGTTTATATTTTCTACGTTTTTTTCAACAGAAACGTGTGTGTGTGTGTGTATGTGTGTGTGTGTGTGTGTGTGTGTGTGTGNGGTGGGGGTGAGAGGAGATTGTGGTTGGAAGAATACGCGGGAAAAGGGTGACGAAGAAAAGATGTGAAATCTGAGCTTAGACTTTAAGACCGGGCGGTTGACGTGTAGAGTTCTTAAGTAAGACACTTTACTCCCCTTTGCCCATTCGATTCAAGTGGAGGGAGACAGATCGCTGCATCGCGGAGGACCAGGAATGACATTTTGTGTGTGTGTGTGTGTGTGTGTGTGTGTGTGTTTCATTTGTAATAATTTATATTTAGATATATGATGTGTACTATTCTATGTGTTTGAAGGAGATGTAAAGCTTTCTATGGCATTGTGAACCAACTTTTTACAGAATGAATAAAAGTCCTAGTTTTATGACTTTAGAGGAATCATGGAGAAAGCTATGTTGCGTAAACTGGAAACGGGAGACCTTGGCAGAGAGGAGAAGATAGATAGATAGATAGATAGATAGATAGATAGATAGATAGATAGATAGATAGATAGAGAGAGAGAGAGAGTGAGAGAGGGAGGGATATGAAGGCAAGGAAAGAAAACAAGACAATAAAGCTACGAGAACCAACACAACGCAAAATAGGCTGAGACGAAGAAAGGAACAGACGGAGAACGAGAGAGAAAGAGATAGAGAGATAGTAAGAGCAAAAGGGACGTGGGCAAAGAATGCACAGATGATACCCCCCTCCAAAGAATGATTTAAGGAAATCCTTGTCCGACGCTCTGAATCTTCCGTTCTGGGAATAGAGTAGAATGGGGTGTCTGCCATTTCCGCCATTATTGTCACGTCCTCTGGACACGGGAGCTTCCAGACGTATTACTTGATAAGCAAGCCATGCGTGTAAAGAACATGCCCAAGTGAAAAGATCATTGCGGTCTGATTTGGTGATGGGATCTTTCTGTTTCCTTTACTGCATTAAGGTGATGAAGGAAATGATTGAGCCGAGAGACATAATAATGTGGGTGGAGCAAGGCAAATAGAGGGACTGGAGGCGGCACACAGCCACATGCATTAGAACAAATAACATGGAATATGACAAAGGGTAGACATAAAAATGTGTGGACAGAAAACCTCTTATAGGGGTGTGGAAGTGAGCGAATGAGCATGAGTGCAAGAGAACGGCACGTAACATGTTCAAAAAATTAAGGACGATACCCTCTGCCCTTGCGCATGGTGGAGTGCTGGAGATGGGAGTGGACGGGCGGGTTGAAAGAAAATAAGCTTTATAAGAGAGCCATATGTTAGAATTGCCAATGTCGCAAGTTGTTGCTGTTGTTTGCCAGTGCATTATTACAGTGTTCATCTAGACTTAATTATGGTTCCAACCATGCGTCTTTTAACATTCTCTTATCCTATTCGAACTCCAACAAGGAGAAAACACAGGGAGAAAACGCAATTCTCCTCCTGCGCGCAATCAACAGTGCAACAACGTTAGTACGAGCAGGAGCTGCGGCAGCAACATTAACTATAGTGCTGTTGCTATACGACCATCATTATCGCCACCACCCCCACCACCACCACCACCACCACCACCAACAACAACAACAACAACAACAACAACAGCAACACTTCTAACATTGTTGCCACACGCCCTATGTTGCTTCACTTCTTTCACAGCTACAACCATTTCTACCATCTGTTTAATTATAAACGTCATTAGGATCATCATTATTTGGTGGCATTTGCGTCTTGTTATGTTCACTATGTTCCACCCTTCTTCCAGTTTGTTATAAATTCTCTACAAAGGAGCAGTAGATCTAACAACTTTGGCACGCCAATTTCCAGCGGATTCTCTAGGAAACCAACATTGAGACGTCATGATCAAGAAATAAGGTCATCAGTCGCTTTTGCGACGTCATGTCTGGAGAACTGGTAAAACCGATAAGTCTGTACTTTGAATTATCCCGTGCGAAAACGATTGCACCTGCCAGACCTACGTATGTTTGGTTCCTGCAATTTGACAAGATGGGAAGCCACACCTCTTCCTTAGCAAAGGAAGTATCAGGCATCTAAGCAAGCTAGGATCGCTGCGACTTCGCACCACTTAAAGAATCACTGAATTCCATATTCGCGGTAGAAGCATGGGTTTTATGGACATCTGTGACAAGATGTTCACATCGTGTCATGTTAACCCTCGGTACACTCATGAAATGAACGCTGAAATATTCATGACTAGTTAGTTCCTTGTCCACTATCCCTTCTCAAAATCCAGCGGTCATCATGGACAAAGATTCCACCTTTCTGAGATACACTTTGACTTCAGGGTGACAACATCATCCGGCATGAATGCTGGTGAGAAAACCTGGTTTTAGGAATATTCCATATCTTGTTCGAGCGATTTAGGAAAGCTAAAGTGCATGCTTTAGTGAATAGATTCATAATACAGTCATGCATGTTCTATGAAATGAAGAGGACGGCCACGAGGCCCACAGACCTCCCCCGTATCAATCCGACCTATGGAACTTATCTGGGCCCATTAATTGAGAAGAGATGTTGCCCGTTTGAACACAGACTTAAACTTTAAGCAAATACTGCAGTTCACATCGCCGGATGACCGGATAATGCAGCCAGCCATGTCAGAAATATTGAATAGGTCCAGATCACGCGAATACTTCCTTTGTTAAAACGTATAGAGTTTAACACCCCATCTGAAACAGGCATTACATTTAGCCACATCAAGAATGTTTTCGTCTATGAAATCTCCAGAAAGCTGTAAACTAGGTTTCCCTAAAAGCAAATCCAAATATTTCTGATAAATGCAACTTTTCTCTTAGCTACGCACAGATAGTGTATACCACCGTACAAAGCTCACGTCACTTACATTTGTTTGCGTAGAAGCTTAGAGCAATATATGACCATCCAGGAATTTTGCAATTTTAAGTCTGAAGTTGTTGTTTTCAGAGATTAAAAAAAAAGCATGGAATGAAAATTCAAGTATTATAGGAACAAAACAGCCTGAGCGTAAAAAATGAATTTAAAATTACTGACTAGCATAAAACATGAAGTGGCAAACAGTTCTTTCTTAAGTGCAGTATTACACCTCGCTTGAAACATGGGTTGCGTTTATCAACATCAAAAGTGTTTGCGTCCACGAAAGTTTCATGTCAGCACGTCATATTCCGTGAAGGTGTAAGCAATCTTATTTCACCATTTCGTGTCGGCCGAGTTTTTTATATAACTTTATGAAGAAACCTTTCTTATTTCAAACTCTGTCAATATTA
This sequence comes from Ellobium chinense, assembly GCA_033807755.1. Lineage (NCBI taxonomy): Eukaryota > Metazoa > Mollusca > Gastropoda > Ellobiida > Ellobiidae > Ellobium > Ellobium chinense. The sequence continues at coordinate 378,349 of JAWQUT010000116.1, read as the reverse complement.
AAAAAAAATAGTTTCTAGTTAAGGTTGTCCCCGCAGCGAATTGCGATTGCAAATTATCGCAGATTTCCGTGTTTGTACGGCCTAGTTGTAATTTTGCCAATTTTCGCAAATTTAGGCATTTTCTGCAAATTTGGTGCAACTTTTGCTGAGTTTGGCCACACAGTGCACTTTTTCTGCCAGTGTCGCAATACTGCGTGAACGGGAACACAGAAAATGTGTTTCATTTTTACATTCTTGCAACATTTTAGTAGTAAACAATGTGATGTGGTGGTAAATATAATGAAGTTATGAAGCTATTTTTGCCACATTTTTTGGAAACAAAAGAAAAATGCATCCCAAATTTGCAGGTCTTGGTGCACATTTTTGGGGTTCGAAATGCAGTTTTCTGCAGGGACAGTTAAGGCAAATTGAAAGAGCAAACTTAGACCAAGACTGATCAAAGCGAACCGGGGATAGTCCTAAAAAGTTAAGTTCTCTCATTAGAGAGCCTAATATTGGGTTTATGTACTCTCATTAGAGAACGTAGACACTTATCATGTAAGGCTTCATGTAAGTCTTGTACTGCTATATTTTGGAACACTTTAACCAATACCATTGAGAAGCGACCTGTCCAAGGGGATTATTTTCCTGAGAAATCCATCCCAAGAGAGCTCACGCTCTGGTCTTCCCCTACAGCTTCTCCGTCAGCTCCACGGTGATTCGACTTAGTCACGGCCCCACCCGGAAAATATAAAATAGCATTAACAAATTTTGCTTTCACCTCTTCTTTTCACCTCATAAATCGTCACCGTCTCCTAACACTGTCGTAATTGATTTTTGGTAAATTTGCATTTACGACAGTATTAGGGGACGGTGACGAAATGGCAAATCATGTACCTAGAAATATACCAAATTGCAGAAGCTACAGTAACACTTTCTACATTGCAAAAATAAAGTTGTAATATATCAACCAAGCAAACCAATTTCCACAGGTTTTGGGTTACTTCATTCAGCCACATTAAAACAAAGATCCTTAAAGATCTTTAAAAGGTACCTGACGTGAACATATCATAACAGGCTGTTACTTTGTTAGACTCACAGTTCCTCTGTTAAAGGCGGTTCCGTCTTTAATCCGATGAATCATAATTGCCAACAGCTACAGTACTTCTTCAGGACTATGTCGCAAATGTATTTCACATCTCCATTTTAATAGTGAGTAAACATCAGTTGGTTGCTGATGAACTGTGATGGTCTGAGATTAATCCGACTCTTTTTTTAGTTTTTGTAAATAGTTTTTAGCCTTTATCTGAATGCTAGTTGGACCAGAAGAGATACAGGAACACTCGAATTGAAACTTGGGTACTGAACAACTGTCAGTAAATGACTTGGTGGTTATGACAAGAATTGCGTAGTCGATTGATTGTCTGAGCACCGAACTAATTATTGATTGTTTCTATCTTTTCCTGTTTCCACAGATAAATTCTACCCCATTTGAATAGACCTAGGTCGAGATTCAAGTACTATCTGAAAGGATCCCAGAGATCAGAGTTGCTGTTGCTGATTTATTGCTAAGCCATCAATTCATGAACTTTGGAAGTGGACATCCAGTACAGGAGTCCGTGCTGAGATAAGAAAAAAAAGGGCAATATGTAATATTTTTACATACTCTGAATGCCAATTACTCGATGTTTGCCTTGCTGATAAATTTACAGATAGGGCATGCAATTTTCATCCTTCATGAATGCATTTTGTCAGTGTGTAATTTTTGGTAGGTTTGAATTCAAATACAGTATTATATCCTGAGAACAGATAAGGAGAGACACACAGAATGATGTTCAAATTCTAGGAAAATCTTTATGAGACTCCTCTGACATCCTTTACCAACGGACGTTAATTTCTGTTCCAAGAAACGACTTTTAGAGAAATAATTGGGGAAGATCTTTCTGGATCGGTTTGTGACAGTATGTAATAGTATGCCAGAGCAACGAGTTTAAGAGATAACTGTACGTCAGCAGTGCTTTTCTGATACAGCCAATTTTGCGTGGTGATCTCACTGCAGTGCTGAGTGATGTTCCAGAGCTGGGCTTAGTAAAATAACAAACACGGCATTCACGCAAAATACAAAATTCACTGAACACGTCTGAGACACAAATGCAGACATACCTGATACCAGACAATAGGAAGGAATTTGACGTCAACACCAGCATGGGAACGTCAACCAACCTCACAGGAACAATAATGAATCTGTCCCGAGAAAATTCCGAAGAAGACAACGCTGCTTTGATGGAAATTAATAAGCAGAAGGGCGAATTGCTGATTCCGGCCATTCTTTATACAGTAGTGCTCATGGTTGTTGGAACAGTCGGGAATCCCATTGCCATTTGGATCTATGGCTGGAAATGGCAGAATACAACGACCAGGTAAACTGCAAGGCACTTTGCACGATGTCGCCATGCCTTTATCTTTGATTATTCGTGATTCTTCGTGACTCCTCTTCTTCTTCTCATTATAATATTCTTATTATATTATTCTTAATTAGACTTACTGTTATTTATACTGTTATTTATTCAGTATATCCGCCCCTTAGCCTCTGTGTGGAAGTTTGGGAGATAGAGGGTGGGGTTCTATGAATCTGTTGGCCGCTCTCAGCGTTTGAGGGTGTGCTTTTTTTACATTAAGTTTCGGTGACTTGTAAATAACCTCCACACGTCAGCAACATTTCTCAACGTTTTGCCAGAATTGTTTGCGTGGAATTGATTCTGCTGCTGGTATGTTTAATTTTAGAATTCACACCTACATTCTGTTTTCGTTTGTATACTTTGTCTTGCCCAGGACCTATATACGTAGGAGGCCACAATCTACAGGAAGTGTCACTTTTGAAAAAAAATATTATGACAGCATTTTATTTTTTTTTTCGTCACTGGTTGCAAAAGCAACGTAGGGCCCCTGAACTTAGACCAGTGTAGCGAGCAAGTGTCAATCAGTATTGGCGTGTAGTGAAGAGACACTGAATACGATAGCTTCTCCTTAGAAACGCCACTGACGTTACTACTTTAATTCACAAACCAAGTCCGCTGTGCAGGAAACAGAATACTTCTTTATTGGAAACAAGGTGTAACCAGCAAATAATTCACAATGCACAGACCATAGCAGCCAACTCTCTCAACTCTTTCACTCTCGTGCCTTTTATAATAATTTCAGTAGAAATTCTGGAATAAATGACGTCATTATCATATGATGCGCCCAAACAAACATGCAAGTCTAGAAGGTACGAACAGCAACTTCTAGACTAATTACAATCAAAACATTCCGATCGCGGCCCCACTCGAACCCTCGGGAAGGCTAATACTGCGTTCACTCAAAGCATCCCACCCGAACCTTCGGGAAGGCTAATACTGCGTTTACTCAAAGCACTATACGGTCGAACTGACCTTGACACTAGACAGTCTCAATACTAGCGGACGCACTGCCGTCTTAGTTAAGAGAGAGAAAAAAAAACCAACTGATCCCAACAAGGTCAGCCGCTACTAACTGCAACATTCTCGAATCATGAAGGACCGGAGCCGCGTGCGGTCCAGGGCCGTATAATAGAGGAGGGGGGGGCACTAGCCTAAACAAACAACAAGCATCACAAATGTTACACAACCCCCCTTTTAAGTTGAGCATATCTAGGATCAACTAAGAATAATAAGGAACATTTGTGGGCCAGATATCTGACAAGACCTTTGCCCGCTCTAAATGGCAATTAAGCTAATAGTTTTCATATCAAAACCGATACATTAACCAACAGCAAAATATTCAAATGAAGTATATTCATCATGCAAATGTAGAATGTACAACCCTGAAAAAAAAATACACTGCTTAGAGTTTCTGGGACATACAATCCCATACAGCGAGAGCATAACCAACAGACCACTGCGCAGGGTCACTCCCACACACAGCCCGTATGATAAAAAGGTTAAAATACATTAGAATACTAGTAGATCGTCCACGTATGCTGTCACCCTGTCCATGCCCTGAATCAGAGGCTTCACAACTCTGTCCAAGGTGGCTCCTGAGTTCATCATCCCGAATGGCATCCGGACGAACTCGTAATGTTCACCCATGGTCACGAACGCTGTCTTACTGACGTCCTCTTCTCTAACTCGAACCTGCCAGTATCCCTTGCTGAGGTCTATCCGGGAAAACACTTTTCCCTCGGCCAGGTTCTGGAACACATCCGATGGGGTGACTGTCGGATGAGGGTCAAAGACCGTGATCTTGTTTAACTTCCTGTAATCAATACAGATACGGTTAGAGCCATCTTTCTTCTTGACGACGACGACTGGCGAAGCATATGCCGACGAACTCCTCCGAATAATGCCCGGCTGTTCCATGGTGCGCAGTTCTTCCCTCAGCGACTCACGCATGGCATATGGCACCGGATACGGGCGTTGACGAACCGGTACATCCGACGTTAAGTCGACCCGGTGCTCAGTGAGTCGACAGCATCCAGGAAGATTGGTGAATATATGCCGGTATTCCCATACAACTTCTTCCAGTTGTTTGCGTTGCTCCGGGGTCAGCTGCGTGCCATACTGCAGGTCTTCGTAGCTCTCCTTCTGACCCCAACTTCCCAGGTCCGCGAGATCTTCAGTATCTTCAGTACTGCTGCCCTCTGACGCGCCATCCTCGACCACAGTCACACCAGCAGACCGTGTCACGAGATTTCCGTTGACCATGACGTCATCAGTCCTTGACTTCTCGTTGGTGAAAGGATTGACATCTTCCGCAGCGCTTCCATCATTATCTTGCGGACTGGTGTCGATATGGGCTGGTCCCGCACCACAGGAGGTCACGTCACTCTCTCCTTCCACTTGAGATCCAACTTCCACCGTCGATTCCGCGGCTGTTATTGCAGCAGCTACTCGATCCGTCGTTGGTTCAGATTCACCTCTCACTCTCGGGACATACCTTTTGAGTAAGTTGGCGTGCAGGGTCTTCTCCTTCTCACCCATCTTGACTCTGTAATCGTTGATCCCGACAACCGATACAACCTTGTGCGGCCCCTTCCACTGAACCGGGAGCTTGTTGGTGTCCGTGGGCACCAACACTGCATCACCTGGGCGGAACTTCCTGTCTTTCGACTTCCGGTCAAAATAGGCCCTTTGTCTGCCTTGCGCTTTGGAGAGCTCTTCGGTCGCCAGCTTCCAGGTGTCCTCTAGCCTCTCACGTAACTCCATCACGTACTGGTAGCTGGTCTTCGTCTCGGGCTGCTCTGCTCCCTTCGTCCACAGCTGCCTGAGGATGTGCATGGGCCTCCGTACACTCCTTCCGTAGAGTAATTCAAACGGGGAGAACCTGGTCGACTCCTGCGGCACCTCTCTGTAAGCAAATAGCAGCGGGTTAATGTAACGATGCCACTGCCTGGGTTGCTCTGTACACAGTCGCCGCAATGTCTTCTTCAGTGTTCCGTTGAACCTCTCGACCAGTCCGTTGCACATGGGGTGGTAGACCGTGGTTGCTGACTGTTTGACACCCAGTAGTCTGTTCGTTTCCTTCATAACATCCGACATGAACTGGGTTCCTTGGTCTGACAGGATTTCCTCGGGAACACCTAACCGGCTGTAGATGTTCACAAGCGCCTCTGCCACTGTCTCTGCATCTATCCGCTTTAAAGGTATGGCTTCCGGATAACGAGTGGCGTAGTCAATGTACACCAGCAGATACCGGCGTCCTTCTTCGCTCGGGGGGTCAATAGGTCCCACAATGTCCACAGCAACTCGTTTAAATGGGAAGTCGACGACCGGCATACTTTGTAGCGGCACCCTCGGAGTTGCTCCTTTGTGGACTGTCTTCTGGCAGACATCACACGAGCGACAGTATCTCGTGACGTCACCGTCAACACCAGGCCAGTAGAAGTTACTCATAACTCTGTCCTTGGTCTTCTTGACGCCGAGATGTCCACTCACAATAGAATCATGGGCAACACCCATCACGTATTCCCACAACTTCTTAGGCAGAACCACTTGTCTAATGACCGTCCCCCGCTTCAGGTCCTCGAAGACTCTGTAGAGGATTCCTTGCCGCTTGTCGAAGTGCACAGACTTGTTGCCCTTAATCTTTGGAGTAGTGTTCTGCTCCATCCTCTGCAAGGCTTCGTCTTGCTCCTGGAGTCGCACTAATTCCTTCCTGTCGACTCCCGCGTGCCGCTCTACCTTCGGCACCTTCAGCAATGTGGGTTGACCTCTTTTCTTCTCTTGGGCCCTCGTGGTCACTGCTCCCACCATCACCGTAGTGTCTGGGTCGTTAGGGACCCTCGCTCCATCGACGTTCCCAATCACCAGATCATAGATGGCACAGCGCTGTCACTCTGCCCGTGAAGAAAGGTGTCCTCACATCAATGATGGCCTCTTCTGCCACCAAGATCCTTGCGATCAACCTCTTCTGTCCAGTGAGCTGTCCGTCGCTCACCAACCTTCGCTGCACCACAACGCCTTCACAACCGGTGTCTCGCAACACGTCCACTTCTTGATCCCCGATCAAGCCTTTCATCATGGGTAGCTTCAGTTCGTCCACGGATCTTCCGTCACTGCATCCTTCGCACGTAACAGGCACCTCAAACTGAAGTTTCCCGTCCCTCAGCACCGCTTGTACGTTGATGTTGGTGTCAGCCGTCGCCAGGTCCTGCACTGACGACACCTCCTCCGCCGTCATCACTACGGCCGCCCCAGCCTTGCTGGGCTTGCCCCGTCCCAAGTCCGTTTGGAATGGGCACCTTTTTGCTGTATGGCCTGGCTTCCCGCAGGCATAGCACTTCATCTCACCCTTGCCCTTGTCACTTGCCTTCTTGTAGCAATCCGCTGCCTTATGCCCCGGCCTCTGGCAAAATTGGCACACCTGTGGAGGATTCCCTGTGTTGCCATTGGGCCTCGCCCTTGCTGGTTGGCTCTGTTGCTTGGTACTGTCCCTCAGCTGCCTGTTCCTTGCCACTAGGAATGCCTCAGCTGTATTGATCACGTCGTCTAGGGACTTCAGCTTTTTCTCTCTGACGTGGGTAGCCAAATCGGAGGGGCATACATCCATGAACTGCTCCTTGATGAAGAGATCCCTTACGCCGTCGAAGGTTTCTTCTGTCTTCGATAACTTCACCCACCGGTTTAGGTATGTTTTAATTCTCGTGATGAACATGCCAACATTCTCTCCGTCTTGGGGCCTGGACTGTCGGAACATGAGCCGGTAGCCGTCTTCTGTTAAGTTGTACCTCTTTTGAAGGGCTTCTTTGACTTTATCGTAATCCTTGGCGTCATCCATGGAGAGACGACAGAAGCAGTCCAAAGCTCTTCCGGTCAGCAAGGCAGAGAGAAAGGTCGTCCATGTGTTCTTAGGCCACTTGGCCGTCTCCGCAAACCGTTCGAAGCGCAGAAGCCAGCTGTCCAAATCGTCTTTACGATCCTGGCTTGTTAAGGTAGGCTCTTGCGAAGTCCCATTCGCCGCTTCTGCTTGGATCCGAAGTTTTTCAAGTTCATGTTGACGTTGGGCCGCTTTATCTCTCTCTTCTGCCTCTATCCGGAGCTTCCTCTCTTCCGCTTCCATCCGGAGCCCTTCCTTTTCTAGTTCCGCTTCTCTCTCTTCCTTCATTTTCTACAATTCGAGTTCTCTTTCTCTATTCATCCGTTCCTTAATGTATTCCTTCCTCTGAGTGCCCTCGAGTCCGATAGCATCCGCTTGTTGTCCAAGCCTTGCAATTAATTCCGACATCTTGTAGGTGACAATGTACTCTGATGTCATTGCACAGTCTGTAGTTGAAACACTTCAGTTCCAATCCTTTCGAAATACTCCAACTGATCCGATCGAAATACTCCAGTTAATCCGATCCGAAGAGATCCGGTGAAACACTTTAGTTCCTATCCCGGACGAGCCCCCAGATGTAGCGAGCAAGTGTCAATCAGTATTGGCATGTAGTGAAGAGGCACTGAATACGATAGCTTCTCCTTAGAAACGCCACTGACGTTACTATTTTAATTCACAAACCAAGTCCGCTCTGCAGGAAACAGAATACTTCTTTATTGGTAACAAGGTGTAACCAGCAAATAATTCACAATGCACAGACCATAACAGCCAACTCCTCAACTCTTTCGCTCTTGTGCCTTTTATAATAATTTCAGTAGAAATTCTGGAATAAATGACGTCATCATCATATGATGCGCCCAAACAAACATGCAAGTCTAGAAGGTACGAACAGCAACTTCTAGACTAATTACAATCAAAATATTCCGATCGCGGCCCCAATCGAACCCTCGGGAAGGCTAATACTGCGTTCACTCAAAGCACCCACCCGAACCTTCGGGAAGGCTAACTTCGTTTACTCAAAGCACTATACGGTCGAACTGACCTTGACACTAGACAGTCTCAATACTAGCGGACGCACTGCCGCCTTAGTTAAAAGAGAGAAAAAAAACCAACTGATCCCAACAAAGTCAGCCGCTACTAACTGCAACATTCTCGAATCATGAAGGACCGGAGCCGCGGTTCAGGACCGTATAGCAAAGGGGGGGGGGGCGGCACTAGCCCAAACAAACAACAAGCATCACAAATGTTACAACCAGTAAGAAAAGGAGGGCTTGTTTGTAAATAGCGACCTGCAAGGACACCCTATAATTTCATTAGGTCATTAAAGTGGGGGTCCAAAGATGATCTATATAATTAAGGGGCTTAGCCTTGGATTCAGGAGCTATTCAAAATGCATAGCTCATCCAATCCAATCAAAATGTGAGAATTATAAATATTTACAGGTGTGTGTAAATTTTATGTCTTGAGAAGGCATTTTGTCTGAGCAGTGCTTATTGTTCGAATGCAGGTAATCAACACCTATAAAACTGACAGCCCCGAAGTAGCTGAAAAAGCTGTTGAGTGATCTGGCATGCCTCATTATTACTATTAATATGATTTATCTCAACAAAATGTAACTTGTATAACTTATCTCGCAGGGTTTTCCTGTTCTCCTTGGCTTGGATGGACACCATCAATTGCCTGATAACGATGCCAACTGAGATCTATGTCATGGCCAACTTCTACTACTTTCCCAACTCCGGCTTCTGTCGTATGTCGAGATTCGTCACCTACGTCATCAATAATACAACTTCTGCCGTCATGGTGGCTATCGCTATTGACCGCTACATCCGCATCTGCCATCCGCACAGACGAGCCATCTCTATCACTGGGGCCAAAATCGCCTGTGTGGCGTCCCTGTGCATTGGCATAGGTGTATCCTGGCCAGCACTAGTTATGTATGGAAGTAAAAAAGTACCGCTTCCGAGCTCTGTTAACGAGAAAGGGTATATCTTTGGAGTTATCTGCGCTGTGAAAAACGAAATGGACGATACACCGTACCCTCTGGCGTTTTTCATTTATCTATGGTGCGGTTTCAGCTTATGTGTCATCATTCTTTCTGTTATCTACATCCTCATTGGAAGGGTGATGCTGAAGAGGCGACAAGCTAAAAAACGAAGAAAGATGATGAGAGAGGAGGCCAAAATGACACGCTTACAAGAAAATGGTGGCGAGGACACTGTTTTCGAAAACACGGTGGATGGACTAACCTGTGAAGTCTCCGTCATGTCACATGACGAAGGTCACAGCGGGGATACCAAATGCGCTGTAGTCAGGCAAGTGGCAAGTTCTTGGAGACATGGTCGAATCCGACCTCCGAAGTCGACACTAATGCTGTTCGCCATCACAGCAGTTTTCTTGTTCACATTTCTGCCATTTCTGATCATCATGATCATAAGAGAGCACCACGGTCCTTCGTTTTATCCCTCACTTGGTCCGGCCGAGCAGGTGATGGTCAACATATTTTCCAGATCGTACCTCATAAACAACTGTGCCAACCCAATCATTTATGGCATGTGTAATTCGCAGTTTAGGGATCAAATTAGGAAGCTGTTTCACATGGCCACCAGGCGACGTGACTCCAGCTTGTCACGGGACGAGTCCAAACTGTCACGTGGTTTGTCGTGCTGACTATAGAAAAACTGAGCATTAATTCTATGGTTTTCTTTAAAATCATTTTCCCAGTGGATAGCTGTATTATACTTTTTTTCTCTGGACACTGCTTGTTGTTAGATGAGATCTGGAGCGACCTGTGAAGCATCATAGTAATCATTATGATTATTTCTCTTCAGTAATGTTTTGACACGGAGAAGTAGAAGAGATTATTATCACAAACTTGTATCTTCGGTCAAACGTTTCCTTCAGTGGATCATCATCATCATCATCTACTTCATCATTATCATCTGCACTAACAATATCATTCTCACTTTGGAAGACACGTTCATCACAAAGTAGAGCTGACTATTAACACCGTGCCAAATTGTGATCATCGCCTTCATCATCATTATTCTTATTAGCCATACCAGGGTATAAATACTGTCCCCTGTCCATTCCCACCATATCTTCAAATTAACCTATCCAAAATAATCTTGACTATATCAGATCCACAGTTCTTCCATTAAGTAAGTAGTATAAAGTTTCTCGTAGTGTAACGTTTAAAATGATTATTCAAGCTACTCCAAACACTAAATTGAAATGTACGGACTGTACGTTTGGAAATCATATGATTTATTTATTTTGAGAGACAAGTTTTACCTGGCACTGCACGTGTTGCACTGAATGACACACCGCTATCACAATTAATGACTGTGATTCCAGAAATTTTTAAAGATGTCATTATTACAGGAAATAGAGGAGACGACGAACACCGTGCCAGATTGTGATCATCGCCTTCATCATCATTATCCTTATCATCATCATTGTCATCCGCCAAGTGAATGGAATGATAATTAGTATAATTGAGTATATTGGTATATTGAGACCTCCTTTATGACGTGATGAATGAATACATTTTGCTCACTATAAAAGTATACTCGGCATCAGGCATAATTCTCCAGGGCATTTCCTTATTCAATATCCACTGTTGAACCCATGTGACGCCCTGCCACATCCCTGCATGAGAAACGGAACACGTACGTCTGGTGCTATTCCGTAATCTCGAGAAGTAATCTATCCTATTTCTTCTCACTGCCATCACGCTTGTCGTGTTTCCTCCTCAATTCTCTTATGGCATCGTGTGCATTCTATTTTTCTATTTCTCCCGCGCCTTTCCCTTTGCTCTTGTTTGTTTTGTTCATTTTCTTTTGTTCCATGTTATTAACATATACATGTATATCTGTTTCAGTGATCACCTTTTCATTAAGCAAAGATAACGAAATTTACACATCTAAAAGGGCCATCATATTAATGGAGACTGAGTTTGTCATAACTTCAACAAGAACTGATTTACTAGCGATTAAAATGAAGAAACTAGAGAAATTTATTCTGGCCGACGTCTTAAGGGCGGATGATGAGTTTTCTGAACCGTGATTTTCAGTGGTGTCTTTCGCAGTATATTTTGAATGGAATTTTATACAACTTTGGCATGCAAGTGAGGCACATGTGCTCACGGTGATGGTGTATGCTTTAAGGGTTCTGAAATTCGAAGATTTTCGATAGAAGTACCGATGCTGCGATTATTCCATTGTCGTCAAGTTCAACCATTTCTGCTATGATTTTACCCATTAGTTAGCCTATTATGACCTCTAAATGGAGGGTAAGTAGAAAACGCTCCCCAAACAGCACTCAAACGGTAAACATCACTCACATTTATGAGGCATTTACAGACACAAAAATGATATTATATAGGTGCCGAAGCAAGAGAAAAGGCCAGACTAGAGAAGGAGGCCCAAGAGGCAGCCTATCAAGCAGGACAATTTTAAAGCATTTTGACCACAATTTGTCATCAGAAAGTGCAAAAAAAAACCCCAAAACATCGTATAAATTTCAAAAAGGATTTTCTCAAAAAACTCTTTTTTGAACACTCTTTTCCATAAGGTTTTGGAGCTACTGGACCGATTGACTTGAAACTTAGTATCTATCTTCCTTGAACCATGTAAAATAAGAGTAAGTATCGTTTTTTCCGTGTTTTTAAATGTTTTTTTTAAAGAAGAAAATAAGCGTTTTTGGTGAAAGATTGAGGAAAAATCGGTATTTTCTACATGTACATTTTAAAAGCCTATAGCTGACTACCTGACAGCCTATAGCTGGATATTCAAAAAAAAAACAACGATGCATACGTTTGTACACCAGATCCTGTATATTGGAAATGTACCAAATTTCAGACTGTTAGTTGAAAAATATCGGAGCCTTAGGATTTTGAAAATGACCATTTTTCCAATGCAGTAATTCAAGATGGCGCTGCTGTAATGGCGGCCATAAGAAAATTTCAAATTTTTTTAGACTCTTTGAAATTTATACAATTTTTTTTTTTTTTTGCACTTTCTGATGACAAATTATTGTGGTCTAAATGCTTTAAAATTGTCCTGCTGTCCTCCCTCTTCGGCCTCCTTATTCCGACATGCTAAATCCGATTATAAAGGTTAAAATTGCCCTTTTCCAGTAGTTACGAGCTTCACTTCCAGGACTCGCCTCTCCCTACTTAATGTAACTGAGAGATTCTGAAAGATAGGAAAAAGGCACACATTCCGGAAATGACAGTGGTCCACTAACAGACTAGTGGTCACGGTATGCATTTCAGTCGAGGAAACTTGCTTACGCAGATTAAGAAGGATGTGAAGGTTTCATCAACTAATAGAGTATATCATTTATGTAATGTGGACCCCTTCATTTTTTTGACATCCACCAAACTGAGATTGAGTATCGCTACTTGCAAAGAATCCGTTGGAAAAATATTGAGTAGGCGCCCCAAACTAAATACAACACTGAAAATGTGCACGCATTATTGATCTGTCAGTTTTATCTAGGAACCGAAGTGTATCTGAGAACATCGCCGCAGAAAAACGATCAGCACCTCAAAAAATGGCATGGTTTTTACGCGCGCACAAAAATCACCCTTTTATTCTGGTCACGTTGTCAATGGTTATATCGCTGTGACCAGTAAATTAGTAAATCTGCACCAGAACTATTCAAACCTGGATGGCAGAGCATCTTGTACACTTCTGAACTGCTGACTTTTGCGCCATAACAGTACGACAGTGCATACAGTCACATGTTTTTTCGGAAAAGGAAAATCTGTGTCCGCAGCTTTCTGCTCATGAATAAAACACCTAGTGACTATTACTTGTCGCTCGATGGGAAATAAAAATTCAAGGGGAGGTAATCAGCCTAGAGGAAGCAGTTGACTTACTTTAGTAGGGTATTTTTAAGTTGATCTTTTCGGAGTGACCTAACGGCTTTTTATAGACAGTTCAGAACAAGAAAAGAGTCAAGAGAAGTATCCTAAGCAATTTGAAAAATTCGTGTTTTCAGCACAATTTTAGTGGCTTTTATAGGGCCTTCGACAGCGAGAACTTCGCAACTTCCGCACAGAATTGCCTAGAAATTTGAATGTAGGTTTTAGATGATATCGACTTAATGAAAATATATTTTTTTAAAATTCTGCAACTATCTTTGATGTATCTTATATTTTAAAAAATGGCAAAGAGAAAATGAAATGTACCGGTAATGTGGTTTATATTATTTGGTTCGCCTAGTTGACCCAAACAATCTTTTTTTTTTTTTTTAACCCCGCTATGAACGAAGTATGATAAGAGACCGTGTCTAATCGTGAATAGTGTCCATATTTCGCTTTAAAAATTCAGGAAGTCGTCTCAAACCGTTTTAATACAAATAGTGAACCTCCTTCATTTGACTCATCTGACTCGAGTGATACGACACATCAGTAGTATTGTTACAAGTCATTACAAAGTATTTATCTATTTTTGCGCGGCAGCTTTGCCTACTTCTGTGAAAGAGCAACAGAATTAGGTCGGAATCGGTGTTCCTGATATGATATATTAAGGATTTGTCGGGTCGGTAACATTCTAAGGTTGCATGCAAAATGTATGAAAAAAAAAAATACTGAAAAGAGGGTTAGGCTATTATCGCCGTTTAAACGTGGGCAGCAGAAAGTAAACGGATTATACTCCGTCAAGTATACGAGATTAAAAGGTGACTTTCACACTTTGAGACGCACTTCGTTTCATTGCCTATAGAATTTTGTCCTCACGCTGGAAAATAATACATACATGTGTATGGTTCCACCATCACCGCTTTCATCTCATGGATTCGGTTCTAACCGCTGGCTCCGTATTTTATAGCATACATGATGTCACTAGCAAAACGGTGTCGTTCCAATTCGCTGTTTCCGTCATAATTTCGTTCTCCCTATCACACTGTAAAGCAGAGTCCCTCCTTTGTCCCGGTACATTGTGCTAGATTTTGTACTACTTTTACGTCTTTGAAGAATAATTCCACGTTTGGTGCTTAAGATTCTCCTAAGAGGTCATACTGCATTACTTCTATAATATCAGCCGCTTCAGCACTACCAGGTAAAAACTCTGTGACACTGTTCTGAAGAGAAAATTTATGTTGCTGAAATTATTGTTCAGGATTTGGCAATACTTTTTAAACCCATTTCTTGAAATATATACATTGACGTTACCTTGCACTATGAACGCTTTTTTTTCCGGGTTTTGAAATCGAAAAGATCGTTTCCATTTTTTTTCAGCATTTAAATCAAGATTTGATATACAGTAGCGCTCACTTGCCACGACAGCGCTGCAGTTTTACACCAAAAAGGCCAGTGATTTACAGTGCATATTTGTGCCTTTTTGTCATATGAGGGCAATAGAAATGACCCGATAGACAAAGATTAACCTGATAATGAATTTCAGGGAGCGTTTGGTAACACGCTGGAAAATTTGGAAAATATGGATGTGCCGGCGAGAGAAGAAAAAGTGACGGAGTGACCATAGCATGCTTGCTGCCAGAGCAGTTTTTTTTTCCATTAGTTCATTGGTGGTTTAGCGCATTAGATTAAGTCTGACGGATGGTGAAATCAAAGGTGATGATCAACCTTACAAGCAGTCAAGGCCGTCACCTAGAAATAATTCCTTCTGACATTTTGATAATTTCCCTAATTATTCCCATTTTTATTCCCTAATTATTTTTTTGTAATGCATACAGATAACCCACGTGAAGACTCATGCCATCAGCTGTAGTATTTTTGGTCGTAGACGATATCATTACCGTTAAACGCATGCGACGTTTGTTTGTTTTTGTGTGTGTGTGTGTGTGTGTGTGTGTGTGTNTGTGTGTGTGTGTGTGTGTGTGTGTGTGTGTGTGTGTGTGTGTGTGTGTGTGTGTGTGTGTGTGTGTGTGTGTGTGTTTTCTGTAAGTCTGCCATATTGAAACAGAAATAACGGTCATGCAGACCGGTGCGGTCTTGCTGAAAAAGTTGATCTACGGGGTGTAAAAATCGTGCTTTAGCACCAAAATTTACCAAATGTTCTTATACAGTTTGATCTAACAGGTATGAGGGACTTTTCTTCACTTATTTAGATGGTTTAGCGGGCAAAATGGTATTGGTATAAATCTCATTTTGTAGTAAAATACATCCAACTATCGAAGTAAAATTTAAATCAAAATGCAAGGAAAGCAGTGTAAAAGTACTCTGTGTTTTTAATCTCATCCAAAATTTGAAGGTAAATTTGAAATCTTAGGCTTAAAATATATGGTACCAATATTGCCGTGTATCATTTGATCTTGTTTAACTGGCGCGCCGGCCACCCGTCTAAGATTACGACGTTTGATGTGATAGTTGCTCAGTATGGTCGTCCAGTGAGTTTTCTTTAAAAAAAAAAAATCACTAGGGCGCCATGGAAAATCTTCAGTTGCAAAAGTGGTGTTTTGCATCTCTTTTTGTCCACCCCCAACCTCTTCCTAACCCATCTACAAAATCACCAATATTTCCAGAAATTTGAGTGCAAAGTTTGATTAATTTCAAGCTTTCTTTTTTCTTTTGTTGTTTGCAAGATTGTAAACTGACATGAGCAGCTGGCCTATTGCTTAGGTCTACCATATTTGATTCTCAGCCTTTGAGAAGATACATTACCATTAGACCCGAATGATGGCGCCCGAACAGAATTTTACTTTAAGAGTCTGAAATTACAAGGCTGTAGCACGTTAATAATCACCAAAATCTATTATTAAAAAAACAACTAAATTTTTAAAGAAGAATAATTCGGCTATTTCTGCCCAGAATTGCGTGAAATTTCGTATGCATGTTTCTTTTATTCCAGAGACGGTTCTTTTTACCGGTTTCGTTACTCCAGCTGTCTTTTTTGGAAATTGGTTTTTGTCGAAAACACAGTGAAACCCACCCACCCGATGCTCTATATTGTTTTTACTATTGCGGCGCATGGATGTCGCCTATAATTGTCCAGATCAATCTGTGCAAAGTTTGTAGATAATGGTTGCCAGATTGGCATTATGAGACCCTCCCCCCACCCTCCCCTTACTCTGATTTTGAGTGACTGGATCACGGATTAGAAATAAACTTCAAAGACAGCAACAAAAATTTGAAATGATCTCTCCCATTATATGGCCTCTGAACGCCATAGCTGCATGGGTCGACTGGCAACTTGCCGTGTCAAATGACCATTAGCTGACGCGGGTACACAGTAGAGGACGGTGGGCCTTAATAGATATTTTCAAGTATCACCAATATTTTGAGTAAGATGAATAAGATGAGTACTCACGATACTAGATATTGAGACTGTGATGTCATACTTTTAACTCGTGTCATGTGGCTTTCCTCGAACGAGCTAGCGAAGGCTTATTCCCACCCCCTTTCCCCTTGAAAGTTTGTTACCTCTTTTTTTTTTTTTNGGGGGGGGGGGGTTGTTTTGGTGTTTGTGGTTTCTCATTTACACAAGGAACAAAACTTTAATTGAAGTTATTTGAACGCTAAATAATCAACTTTAGTTCGAAAGTAATTTTATAGTAATATTAGAGCCAATAAAACAATCATCCTTGTCTTCTTTCTCTTGACCACAGGTGAGGAAAATGGATCATGTCCATTTTAGTTGTAGAAAGGCGTGATCTTCTCTTTGAGATTAGTTCCCCGGAATTTGAAAACAGGTGTTCTGAGGTAAATGATGTTGTAGGAAGAATAGATACTTTGAGTGCCAGCTTGCTTCCAATCTGTCTTTGATTACATAGATATTATTACATGAATATTTCAACATTTTTTTTTCACAATAACACAAATTATTTTTAGAGAGAAAATAAATAATGACGCAAATTTTAATTATAATTATTGTCTCAGTGAGTACCTACCAGTATCTTTTAAGGAAATAACTCGCGGCTGTAATCAAATATATTAGAGTAATCAGTGTCGATGTTTATTAAAGCCCACCTCCAGTGCACAGGCTAGCGTGTTTACTGTATCGCACAGTATGATCAGTGTTGCCAGGTTGGCTATTTTCTAGCCAAACGTTGCTATTTTTTTAAAGGACCTGGCGGGAAAATCTTGCCCGTGGCGGGTTGGCTATATTTTTTGGGCTATTTTCTGACTAGGTGACAAATTAAATTAATGCTTAACTAAAACACTAATAAAATCGAATAGTTTTCTTTACATAAAGAATATATATAAATGCACAACAACTAAAAAGTTCATTGGCACGTTGCTCTCAAAGCCAATGGCAGGTTTGTTGACAGCGTTGCCCTATCTCATTAATGTGACACTTCAGATCAGCTGCTTGGGAGATCAGGGCGGAAAAAAAATTATGTCATTAAATCAAGATAATTCTTTCTATTCAGTCATCACAGATTGTCTCGCAGATGCACTTGCCTGTCTTTAAGCCCTGTGGCCCAGTGCCTGCCTGACGCCTACAGCCAACACATTCCCTTACTAGAAACCACATGCTCTTCATCATGGTGGCATATCGATTGGAGTTGATGATCTCCAGGTTATTATGCCATAGTCTACTCTGTTCTGTCAGTTGCCTGTTATGACAAAGTTCACTACAACCAGTTACATATTTTTTTGTTCTCATATTAATTATGTCCCTCTCCTCTTCATCCAGCCACTATTCCTGCTAGCTACATGTATTTTGATGTTTTCTGATGCCTGATGCCATAGTTTGTATGGCATGAATGTATGACTTGTTGGCAGCTTTGGTTCCATCCTTTCCATATATTCCTGAAGGTCATTTATTAGTTTTGGGGTGACCAAGGCTACTAATATCAAGTCTTACTGCAATTTTTTTTCTTGCCTTCATGAAAAAATAAACAAGAAAAGGAAATAAAAAATATAGGGCGTTGGTCATGCAAGTTTTGAATCATTTCTGCTTTTAAAATTTGGGTTAAAAAAAGTACCATTGTTCTACTGTACCAGGACTCCTGTAAATGCTAATGACCTTAACCTGATTCCCACATCCCTAAGGGATTCACCTCCATTACCATGACGTCGGCTATTTTTTAGGCTATATTTTTCACCTGTTGATGGCGGTTTTTCAGGTCGAGACCTGGCAACAGTGAATATGATAATATTTATGGCGCGACAAACACGTAGCAGGCCTACGAATACCTATGATGTTTGATGCTAAACCCTCGAATGACCACGTTCTCTCACCGGTTGACCCAGATGCAAAAGGGAATGGGCCCTCGCCAGCTCACTCGAGGAAAGCCACATGACACTTGACACGAGTTAAAATTTATAAGGTCACAGTATCAATTATCCAGTATCTACGAGATTCAAGCCGTAAGTAGTCATCTTAATAGATATTTGAAAATATCTATTGACGCCCACCTCTACTGTGAAGTTTGCAGCTATGGATTGCCAAGTTTGCGTTATGAGACCAACTTTCTTGATAGGTCTGATCATAAGAAAATAGGGTAGTAGGCCTAAGTATACACCGGGAAAGACCAGACCTGGGTTGAACGCGTGAGCACCCCTTTGTCATTACCTCCTACTGCAATGGTACCTGTATCATTACACTGAATATCGTTTGAATTTGATGTCACAAGTACACCTTGTGTACTTTTCAATCGATTTTCAGTAGATAAGCGAAAGAAACACTGTGGACGAATTGCACCCATTTTTACTCCACTGATATTTTGTAATATACTAATATCAAAACCAATTTATCTGATTACAATTTTAAGGATTCCTAAGACCAGATTTGCATGGTTCATTCTGCGTAGTTTTTGTTTTTTTGTTTTTCTCATGTAGTAAGCTTTCAGAAAAGAAAAAAAAAACTGGATTCGACATAGTCCCACACGGGAGGTTGTGGGGGAATGGACGGAAGGGGTTTTCTTCCGTAGGCTCCAGAAGTCACTAGGGTAACACTAGCGATTATTTCAGAGATATATCTGATTGATGTGTACATTGTAGGCCTGCATATTCCAGTGTTCTCCATCTTATACCAATCTCATACATTTGAACTCATTGAAAGCATTATCTCTCAACCTGAATGAGGTACATATTGGTGTAAATATATGTACAGGAGGAGAGAAATTTTGAATAATCCGACTGTGAATTTCGTACATTCTGCATCTGAGTCTATATTAAACAAGTTTGTGTTAAATGTTTGTGTATATTGTGTTTTAGGTCGGATATTAAAAACTGTGACGTAATGATGATTGTGTTTCTTTATTCATTCTGTTACTCTCTAACATAACTGTTAAAACCATGACACTGGTAAACTGCATAAAGAGGATGCCAATGGAAAGTAAGCTAGGTCCAACGGAGAAACAGGGAGAATTCGGCAGAAATGGTAATATTCAGCAAAAATCTCTAACTGCTATCAGCACCTTTATGAATGTTTCTATGTGGACTTTTCTGAATGCTCTGTTTAGGCACATTGTTACTTCATTTTACAGCAAAGAACATGTACAGTGTATGATCATAGATCTACTACAGAAAAGGTAAATCCATCAAACCACTCAAATTCACCCACACAAATAAAGGCTGGGGATCTTAAAACCCTCTAATAATATAAAAGTATTCGAAAACTGCGCATAGTCCCAAGTCCATTTAGGCTACATTTTAACTGTCATCTTATTGCTCACAGAACCTTGCTCAATGATTTCCACGTGGGACTCGTTATTTTTTAATGAGTATCAACTCATCAAAATAAATTGTCAAGAAAAGAACAGTAGCACTTGCAAGCATACCGGGTGTGAAAATCGCTCACCTGCGTACCCATTTACCCATTGGAAACAACTCACACTTTCGATGCGTTTAGTGATCGCTAGTATATATATACTGATATACATCAAGAAGTATACATACTGTATATCTAAGTCTCGAAGTCCACTTTTTTTTTTTTTTTGTAAGTATCTTCCAGGTCGATGGCCCAGGGGTAAACTATTATTAACTGAGAACAAAACATGGGCCTACCTACATTAATTTAAGCTTACAGTATGATAAAAATGATACATATAAGTGATCTCAATAGTATTCAGTATTCTTCCCCCCCCCCCCCCCCCCC
>JAWQUT010000116.1:346746-357667 GCA_033807755.1 Ellobium chinense | reverse complement strand
AACACATGTCCCACCGCTCAGGTTTCAGATAGCCGATCCTATCATTCCCGGCTACTCGAAGCGGGTAGTTAGCCGATTATAAAATTATCAAAATTAATGTTTTTCCACTGCCCTGTGTTTTCTGAGATTTTTATAGGATGTAAAGGGTTGCATGATGATTCATTTTAGCCAAAAAAAAAATTTTCAAAAATTTTGCAGTTAGCCGATTCTATCATTCCGCCGACGATGTGTGCTCAGCTTAAAACACACTTGGATTTTATAAGACCCGATCGCCATTTTTCAAAAAAGGTTATCGGGTCATATAAGATCCGATCACCAGTGGGAGTCATCGGTCACATTAGACCCGATCACCAGTGGCTCTATCATTCTATTTGAGTCATCGGGTCATTTAAGACCCGATCACCGGAGTAAGTAACTAAAGTGATCACCGGAGTAAGTAACTAAAGTCGATCACCGCCGCACGGGTTAAGACAGGAATTTCGGAAAAGCCCACTTACAAACATGTACATTTTTTAAATATCTAGCGACGTGGTGCGATAGCAAATTTTAATGACAGTGTTCTAAGATCATCATCCTTAATGTAAGCAGTCGCAAAGTGTAGGGTTACAGGTGAACACTAGGCTCACACGTGAAAGTTAGAGACCGATTCAGGCAGTAAGTATTTAAGAATTAAATTGCTGTGAAGTTAGCGTCCCTGAAGTGCAGTGGTAGCACGTTCAGACCTGCAAGCTGAGAGACCCTGGGTTCGATTCCCGGTAGCATGAAATATTCTAATTTATTTTTTTTTTCGACCTATCTTCTGAAAGTTGATCCTTCACAGTAATTTGGTAAAATTCCTAGAGACACTTCCCCAGATAATATATAACGATCTAAATAAATTATCAGATCGGGCTCATATTCCTCCCCCTTGATTAAATATGGAGAATACTAGACTATATATGTC
The DNA here is from genome assembly GCA_033807755.1 of Ellobium chinense. Lineage (NCBI taxonomy): Eukaryota > Metazoa > Mollusca > Gastropoda > Ellobiida > Ellobiidae > Ellobium > Ellobium chinense. The sequence continues at coordinate 356,724 of JAWQUT010000116.1, read as the reverse complement.
TTGCCACCTGTTTAAAATACTGAACACACATTTCAGTCTGGTAGTTGAGTTGTCCACGACATCATCTCTGAAACTGTCTTTGGTGTCAAAAGATCTGCTAATAATGGCGAATCGAATCCGAAGGTTAAAGCTGTCCTTTGTTTCTCTGATGATAAGACAAACTACAATATCTGTGCAACCAGGTCTCTTCTATACCTATTCAATTACTTATTGCAATCCCCGCAGGCCACCCTAATAAGACTACACGCGTGCTAATCGCTTTTACGCGAGTCAAATCTCGTGTTGTTTTGATCTGTATATTTTCATGAGATAAGTCTAGTCTACTCCGTTATGTATAGACTTATATGATTACATGATTGCTTTGTTGAATCCATGCCCCTCTTTTTCCTCTCATGATCCCAATTTTCTGTTTCAAGCATGAAAATGAATGGCGCTGTTTTCACACCTACGTGCAATTTTAGTCAGCTGCTACAAACAGTGATGGGTCCCGCCGGTGGCTCNGGGGGGGGGGGGGGAAGGAGGGGGCAGTGGAACTTTTTAACTTCAGTGAGATGGGCCAACCTAGCAATTCCCCTTCTTTGATTTCTTGTCATAGAGAGAGAGTGAGAGAGACAGAGAGAGAGAGAAAGAGCGAGAGAAACTCAGAGAGAAAGAGATGGATGGGAATCGAGTGAAAGAAAGCATGCGTCCATAGGAGTGCTTTACTGCAGCAATATTTTATCTTAATTCTAAAACTTCACACATTAATCAGCTGTGATTTATAGAAAATACTTTCAGTTATTACGTGTATGGGAATAATTTTGCACTCCAGGACTCTCCGAATGCTAGAAGTGCCTAGATCTCAAGGTGAATTTGAAATCATTTATGAGGGAGGAAGGGGTAGATTAAGCTTCCAAAACCTTAAATCTATGAAGTGGATTACAGTCAAACACGAAGTCGTCGATTACAAGTAAGTCGAAATCACGGTCCCCACGCCCTCCCCTGACGATAAGGCGATGGGTGCCGACGCAGAGGTCGCGGGTTCGATTCTCACCACATCACTTTCTTTCCTTCTTCCATTTTCTCTCTGCATAATTTATCTTCTTGAGCACTTCCCCCTTTATCCTACCTTGTGTGAGCATCTGTTTGCGCCTGCTCACTCCTTACTTCTGTTACTAAGTGCTCCGTTTCCACCTTGTACTGTACTACACCTATGTCACTACTAAATGAAACGACCCTGTCTTGTTCACTATGTTTATGTTGTGTGTACGTCTATGTGTTTGTCTTGCTGAGTTACCAAATGAAGCCTTTGGTTGAAGAGGGGGGCGGGGAAGCTTGTGGTGTGTGTGAGTCTCGTGCTTAGCGCTATGACTGCTAGTCATCTATTCGGCTTCGGGAAAGACCCCGGCCACTAAGCCACTTTTTAATGGAGTGGCGACGTGGTCGTGTATAGACGTCTACCTGATTCCAAACTGACGGCAAGGCGATGGGTGCCGACGCAGAGGTCGCGGGTTCGATTCCCACCACATCACTTTCTTTCCTTCTTCCATTTTCTCTCTGCATTTATCTTCTTGAGCACTTCCCCCATTATCCTACCTTGTGTGAGCATCTGTTTGCGCCTGCTCACTCCTTACTTCTGTTACTAAGTACTCCGTTTCCACCTTGTACTACACCTGGTCAGAAAGGTGGTAGATTTTTTTTTCAGTACGTTTTAAACGAAAAAACAAAACCTTCATTTTGATGACTGACTCTGAGTCTGAATATCAAACCCACCATGACAGAACTGATCATTTGTTGAATCACCACCCAACTCACATAAATGCAAGTAAATTCCATGATTTTGCTACTGAGTTTCTTTAGCCTTGAAATTTTATTGTAGCAGAAAAATTGCATCCTCACATGGAAAAGCTCACTGATTGACCTGTGTGTCATCAGAAGCCTGAAAATCCTGAACTCATCGTCACCAAAATCAACTCAAACGCGAAGCTCCATTACTGACCTTATCATTATCTAAGTGCTGGACACATCTTTCACCTCTATCGCCTGGGACCCTGGCACTGCCTCGGGTTAATGTTCTTTCATACATGTACTGACTTCATATTCTGTCAGCACGGAAAGGTCAGAACAAAAGTTTGGTTGCATTTGTTGGTAGGAAAGAAATTTTAGATTACCACAGACCACTCACACTCACATGATTTAAGAGGCAAGAAATATTTTGCAAAATTTCAATTTAATCAGTATTTTGGGCTGTCAAACACCATGGTTAAATCCAATGCACTGAAATAGTCGAATGAAATAGGAATATCCATTTGCAAGGAAAAGGCAAAAGTTATCACAAATCATAACTAGGAGAAGGCATGAAGATGACATGAAATCACAAACCATTAATTTCATTCTTAGGGCAGAGAAGTCAGAGCTGTCAACAAAGATGCCTGAAAGGCAATATTTCAGAACACCATATCCAAAGATCGCATCAAACATGAGCATACATTCAGACATTTTTGAAAACATAATCATATAGGTTCTTTATGTGCTAATGATAAGACTAGATTGATCAGGGATGATTGGTATTTATAGCAATTTATGCCTATTTAACAATTTCTACACAAATGTATAGGGCACTGGTAAAAATCATAAATAACTGTGGTAACAAGAACAGGATTTAGCATTACTAGCTAAATAATGTTACAGGAGTGAGTTACTCCTGAAATGTTACAGGAATAAGTGACATAATCCAAGAATGAGGGGTGACCACTGGAAGCAAATTCTAAGAACATTTTATTTTTCTCTGAAATAAATTTATAACTTGGAAATGGAATTAACAAGCTGAACAACAAGTTTTAACAAGTTTATTGGTACGAACCCAGACCACAGTTGTGATGCATGGGCAAACAATATAATATAAGACAGCATGGGACAGGACAAGAACATTTAAAGTAAATTAAAGCAATATGATTACTAACTCACACCTTTAATTATTCACAATATAGTATGTACATATGTATACGTTTTATAATTAAATTAATGTATAATATAGACCACTCACACTAATATCAATTCCATTCTTACACTTATTCTTTTTCCAACTGCTTAATCCCTTTACCTAAATTTTTGTAACACAATATCAAAGTATTTTACTAATCTCATTATTCTTTGTCTTTCTCTCAAACAACTCTTCAGCCTTTAACATGTTCAAAAGGTGTGTGCTCGAAACATGCCCCAGATTACCAAAATGTGGTCCTCTCATTGAATGTTCTTATTTTTGTAACATGCCATAAACAGTGACTCTTACAGGGGTGAATGCTACAGGTGTGAAAATTGGAACTCAAAACTCATCTGAGGCAAGTCATTTTGTCATGAGAGGCTATGCATGTAATGCCAAGAGAAATGTATAAGAAAATCACTACAACAACTTATAACAAATGAGATAATGGGTGTTCATCATTATGAAGAGCAAATCCTCCTTTCGTATCAAAATAGGTTAAGACAATTCCATTGTATGTCAGCATATAGGCACTTGTTTAAACTAAGGTCAATTAATCAGTTGTAAAGCAGCTCTTGCCAAGTAAGCATTTTATTAGTACAATACTCACAACTAGGGGACATACTTTATGTCCATTTAATCATTTAAACCTTTAGAAAATAATGAAAATATTGATTTCTAACGACTTAAACTTTGCATATCAGGCTTATTTCACATTCGCTGGGGTAAATTTTTTTTATGATTTGAATTGTTTATATCTTCTTTTCCATATTTTTAAAAAAACTGTAAGAGTTTTGACCCATTATTATATTTTAAATTTACAAGCTAAACCACATCTTCCTCATTGTTTTGCTCTGAGCAAAACGTTACAAACGCTCTCAAAACCTCAAACTTGACTTTGGTGTATGTAGAATGACCCTGATGATGTGGCACTGTGGGACAGGCAGTTTTCTCACCTCCCTTTGAAAATAAAATACATGTATGTTCTCTCAGTAAAGAAACTCATGAAATCTTAAATAATTTGCCATTTTAAGCTTCTACAAAAGCAGATGTCATATCACTCACAAGATGTAAGACCTCAAAAATACACAACAGAATAGAGACCTAAATAGGCACGAGTTCTCTTAAGAACTGAGAAAGTCCCATACATGAAACACTTAGGAAATCTTGTTGGAGATGTTGGGTTTGGAACCTGGTAACCAATCACATTAAAGTGAACTTAATCAGGTCTCTCTCCCTGACAGATATTTTCTTTTTCTCAAGAATATAAGCACTTATTATTGTATGTGTTTTAAAGTTGCTCAGAGCCAAATCTGAAGCCAGTGTTGGCACTTTAGACGAGTTCTTCAACAGAAATCAAAGTGGGCCATGAACGCACCATTATCAATTTAATTCAAAGCGAAGATAATCATTATCCTAAAGAAAATTATACAAGGATTGAAGCTCAGATGCCCGAGACGTTGCTGGACAAATGAGTAATAAGGTGGTGGTGCAATCTTTAGCAACCATCAATCAACTATGCATTTTGTGCTGCCACATCCTTGGAAATGATCTAAGTGTTGATTAACAGTTGAGTCTTTATTGGCCTAAGGAAAACACATGATTCTAACTATGCATCAGTTTAATAAACAGTGAGTATTTCTTCATTTTGCACAGTCAGGAATTGTGGCAGCTTGTATTTTTTAAGTTTTAGCGCAACTATACTTAGCTGATTAAAGGGGATCATGATGCTGATGCCTTGATAAGTACTGATGAGGACCCAATATTAAGGTGCAAAATTATGTAACATGAATTCATGACTGAACCCATTTCATATAATTATAGTTACGTTTTACTAATAAATTTCAAAACACGTAACATCAAAAATATCTGCAAATCTGCTCCTTTCTTTCTTAATACATGTATTGTAACTGTAATTAGAAGAGACCTCTTATTAAATGCTTTTTCAGTTGAAAGCACCGTAAACCCCGTCAGAGCCAATTTATGATGTTTTTTTTGTCTCTCCTGTAACATTTGCCAAACCGTTACATGCGAAACTGGCTCTTAAGGGCTCCCTCTCTAGTACCCGAGGCAGAAATTTGGTCTTGTTATGGAAAATGTCCTTCAAGTCAATTCTTACTGGATGAAGTGCTTGAAAATAAATGCACAGAAAAGAAAACAATGAATTGAAGGGTATTGCGAAGCTAGAATATGCAACATCTGTGATGGCATTCATGGCCTGTCCTACTCAATTGCTAATTTTGGTGAAGGAAATTGCTGTAAAAGGTTAAAAGCTTCTAGAAAACTCTTAAAATTAAAAGGCCCCTGACATGAAGTTTGACCCAGTGCCTTCTGGTAAACTGTAATTCTTCATCCACATAACATACACACAAAGATTATCAAAGGACTTGGACACATACATAAAGTCAAATTAAATAATGTTGCAGAGGCATTATCCTTCAATTTATCCTTCAATTGCAATAACTTTGTAAGAACAAACACATAAGATGGTACGTAGTTCTGAATTGTGATCATAAAGCCATTCTAAACTTAAGGACACTTTAATGTACATACAGAAGGGTTTCAATATTTGGGTCTCCAGAATAAGTTACATGGAATGGGAATGGTATGTTTGCAAAGAGATATAATAAGAATCAAACTAAAATAAATAGAATGCCTCTGTAACATTGTATGTGCATTATTCTATCTTAGATATGAGGGGTGTCTGAAAAGCAAGGTACAAATACTTATAATGCAGTATGTTTAAACCGATACAATAAAACATGATGCATAGGTTACTGGCATCATTCTGCTACGATTCCATATACACCACCTAGATTAATGCATGTCTTGTCCTATCGGAACATGACAGCATAAATATCCTTCTTGAGGAATTCATTTTCAAGTGACTGTTGCCACCCTAGCACTTCTGCAGCAACCATGTCGTCAGAGTTGAACTCCTTCTCAGAATTGAAGGATCAGCACAGATGATAATCTGAAGGAGCCTAATCAGGATTTATGACTGGATGTGGTATAATTTCTATTTGAATGAACCATTGTTTTGCTGTATGCTGTGGGATGGCATTGTCAAGCAGATGTCTTTGACTCTTTTGATGAATGGCTTCCCACAACCTGTCCAGTATTTCACAGTATCTGATAGCACTATTTGAACATGCTATTTACAGGTATATGATGTTCATGAGCAGCACATCTTTAGCCTCTCACAACACAGTTGCCATCACTTTGGAGTAAGGACCACTGCTTCATGACAGTGGCAAGGTGGCAACCTTACACACAGCCAGCTTGGCAAAAGAATGGATCCAGTGGCATGGTTGAGAGATTTTACTGCACTTACTGCCCAGTTCTCATTTGGGTCCTTCAATAATCAACTGTTTGGACCCCTCCAATGGCAATTCTCCTGGAATCGGTACAACACTGATGATGCTGTTGTTGCACAGGTGCAAGAGTGGCTATAGTCACTTGACAGGTCACACAACCCTTCAAGGAGGGGATGTATTCGCTTATGCATCTAGGGGATGAGTGCATCAATCTTATGATAACTATTTGAAAATATAGCGAAGTGATGCCAGTAACTGATGCACAATGTTTCACTTGTATTGTAAAAAACTTATTGCATTAACAAATGTTTGTACCTTACTTTTTGCAGGTTTGTGCAAATTCCATCACAAGTGGAATTCAATTCCAATTCCGATCCTTACTAAAATCTGAAATGAAAAGCCAATTCTAATTCCCCTTGGAAATGTGGAATTAAAATCCAATTCCCAATTCCACCTTGATAGATGGAATTAATTCTGTTCCAATTCCAATTCATTTGAACCTATCGAGACTCAAAGAGGCAACATGACATTATTACAAATTAAAACATGTACTGGAACTCTATAACAAAACATGTCTACTGTCTGTAAATACGTGACAAAATTTTACTGACATATGTGACTGCAGAATATGCAGTGCCTCTCAATATTCATCATAATTGAACTTAAGGAAGTGGTTATGCATAATTTACTGGAGTGAGTAAGAGTACAATCCCATTACAACCGCTCTTTAATATTTACTGCACAACATGGAGCGCTTTAAACCTTACTAAAGATCATAAATAGACTCAAAAATTCATTTAAGAAGAAAATGCCTGTGCAATATTTACTATAATAAGATAGACAGGGTTGTGGTAATTCCTCTAAAACCAAAACCATGTTCAAACTGGTATTAAGATCCAGACTTGTTTTGAAATCCGATTCCCAGTACCCAAGGTTTGGAAAGGAATTAAATACTAATATTGCTTGAGATCAGAAAACTTTCCCATGGATGCCAAAAGTGGATTAAATTACTGGTACTTTGGGGCTAATTACAGAACAAGACAGAAAGTATTAAAGAACAAGATTGCAAAACCAAGAATACATGGGGTACATTTCTTTCACTGATCTAAATGCAGTGGGGGAAACATCCTCTCATGCTTCACACAAATTGATATGATGGCATTCTAATGACAAGCACTGCCACCAAAGCATTTCACATACACCAGCCTCTGTATGTGACCCTAGGCAGTCACGACCTTGAGGCCTACCCGCAAGCCTGATCCTGAGAGGCAAGCTGATTATTGCTAACAGACTGCTTTCCTAGATTGTGACGATGCATAATCACTGAATCCTGAAAATTTTGTCTCAGAGTGCCCCACGACACCTTATGATGTCATGTAGGTCTGCCTGGGAAGACGAGTCAGAGGTAAGGACCAAGCAGGCTCCTTCCACATTTCAAGAATGGCAAATGTGGAATGTGCCTCAGTGTCTTGTCCTTCATTTTGTGCCTGAATGTGAGAGAGATCAGCATGGATGCACCTGCTCGCATCAACCTGTGGGTCTGTGGTCATTACTTGATACTATCAATTCACTGAGTCATTGGCCAGCGAAGTAATACTCTAAGGTCAACTGAGCTTGAAAGTTTATATGCAGAGAGTCTGGTCAAGCTAAGTGCAAAATCAGCTAAGCAGTAGACAGATTTTATGATCATCAAAATAGTGGTGCCCGGATCGGAAGGCAGATCGGTAATCCCAATTCCAATTCCACGATAAAAAATGGAATTTAATCCCATTCTGTTCCGGTAATACAGAATTAATTGCAGAATTGTCTGATCTGGATTCCGATCCTGCACAAGCCTGATGTGTGAAAGCTAATGACATAACAACTGTTTTCTGAGACAAAGAATTCCTAAGATCACCTCCCACAACAGAAATAAAAAACAAACTATGTAGAACCTGCGTGCAAACATTTTGCACACTTAACCCTCTAGTGCCCAGGCATAGAAATACGGGTAGGAAAATTCTGAAAATTCACATACACACTTCAAATGCCACCCAAAATATATATAAAACATTGATTTTGAACAATGTCAATATTTAACAGGTGAAAAATTTTGGTTCAAATTTGGACCTCCGGGCACTGAAACATCCGTGCCATATTTGGACCACTTCATACTGGACCCTTGAAGTTGGGTTGCCAAATATGGACCAGTGGGCACTAGAGGGGTAATGTACTGAAGAATAAAAGGGCAGAGATAACCAAAATAATGCACTATATACTAGAAAGCACCAAAATAATCCACTATATGCTAGAATAGAGGGATAGTGGATTCCTATATGCTAGAACAGGGATAGTGGATTCCCTTAGGAAGACATGGTTATCTCAGCAGATGTGTTAGAAAATAACCTGCGTTGTAATTGAGGGAGGAGGAGAATTGGGGGGGAGAAGAAGGCATAAAAAGAACACTACTACATACAAAGAATGACAGAAATTGAAAGATGTAGTGGCAAAAGAAGGCCCAAGCTTGCAGGAAGAATACACAATCAGACAAAAACAGGGCAACAAAGCAGAGAGACTCTTCACTGGTTTTTTTTTAATTGAGCACATAATCAGAGTATGACAGTATCATTTCTGTTTCTGTAAACAACCATAAAAACAAACTGCAAAAGATTTGTCCCTTCAGTTTTCATTATTGAATTCCTATCAGGCATGCAGAGACTTCCCTTCCCAAATGGTGCACTCTTGCATTGTGCAATTAGATCACCAATGCTGTATCAAAGTAAAAGAACTTTCCACAAGATACATATAATATTGATAACATATGCCACATGAAATGACACAGTGGAAATCAGTCAAACTGAAATCAAACAGACCTTGTAAATCTTTTCACATGATTGGTACTTCAGACTAAAAGAAATGCCTAATTCAACAAAAGAATCATGGCAAAAAATAAAAAAAAGTAGTGTTTTTCAACATGACCAGTGCCACACTTGGTGCAGAACTACAATAGTCACACAGCAAAGTAACTGCAGTCTTTCACTGCAAAATTACTGTTAAATAATGCCAATACCACTGCGTGAAGATTTATGGAAAAAGAAAATGGGGAGGCTGAATTCATTTCAGCAGCATATGGAGCAGAGTTACTGAACATCAATAGCCTACCACAGACTGTCAGAGAAGGGTAAATGTGCATTTTATAAAACAATGAGTTATGCCTCTGGAGGTACATAACGCCAATACCAAAAGTGTGCCTAAAATCAAAGCAGTAAACAGCATCAATACGTCTTTCCCCCTCAAGACCACCACCCACAAGTAGAAAGTACACTACCACCTACTAATTTCCTTCAAACAAAACCTCACAAACAGTCACACAAAAAGGCATTAGTGCTCTTCCTTTCTCATCTAAAGTGGAGTGAGCTTACTATAAAATGAACGTTGAACATCTTTCAGATAAAGTTATTTTTTGGACTAATCAGTTTTGGTAAAGGTGACTTCCAAAGTATATACTTTCCGTCTTCTGCTTTGCCACAATCCATGACATTGGGACTCCTTCTGATGCAAACTCTGGTTGATACTGAGATATTTTTCTGCTCTCTCTGCCTGGCCAGTTTAGGTTAAATGAAAGTACCATTATTTTGGGTCCGAGGTTTGAAAAGATACGGGCTGCCAATGAGCTAATTCCCTGTTCACTTCAAATAACCTGAGGTCTTAACTGGCTTT
>JAWQUT010000116.1:318309-346191 GCA_033807755.1 Ellobium chinense | reverse complement strand
ATGTCGAAGAATGTCATAGCTGAGAAATATGGCTTTCCCGTTAGCACGCTTTCTACGATCTTGACAAACCGGGAACAAGTGGAAAAAGCTATTAAGCTACTACTCAGAGCGATTTCTTAGAAAATGAAATAATCCCATTTAAAATACTTCCCCAATATGCCACCTTTAGTTACATCCCCTGTTGAATTACCCTCGTGACTTCTCCAGGGTGCTGGCTCGCTCGCATACGGTTGACCCGCCTTGGAAATCGTTAGTCGAATCCTGATTTCTCCAACTCATTGGGGTGGTCCCAGCGAATTGGAGTTAAGCGGACTCGACTGTAATATATTTTTTCAGATCAGATGCTTACTCCATTACTGCTGAGTGGGAACAACTAAAGGACTGGAGTGACAGCAATCCACAGTACATAATATTTAACAAAAAGATTAGTGTGTGTGTATGACCACTTGGGATATTTTTTTTAACCTACTGGAAAGCATCAAAACAGCATGGTGAAAAAAGGGAGGAAACCCACCAAAAACTGCATGTAGCAGCAAGTCAGCAAAGACATGTTTTAGGCCTTTAGTCCTCCAAAAAATCCTGCTATGAGGGAGAATGTAACAATCATACAATGCCATTTCTTCTGATATTTCATAACCTCTCTGCAATTTTTTTTCAGTACCAAGCACAGGCATACACAGCATCACTATTTTGCACAATACATCCACTCACAAGTCAACCTTTCTATATTCCTGTAAGGTTGAATGTCTTCCACATCCATTCTACTTTCTTCTATTCTCCCATCTGAAGAAAAAACTGACAGAATGGCACCTTAACTCTGGACTGACACTGTTATTTATCAATGTCTTCAACATATCCCAAAGATGGATTTCATAATGCCATTTGCAAAGTGGATAGAGTGATTTGAAAAGTGTAACTGTAGAGGGAAAATATCTTGAACAAACAAAAATAAAAAATATTGGGTTAGACATATAAAAAGTGACTAAATAGCACTGTCTCATTAACATTTACACTTATTAGCTGTGTAAATAATATTCTATTACTAAACATCATGAACCTTATTCACAATACCCCACCCCATCCTACCCCCCCCCCCCCNCCCCCCCTCCAAGAAAATCTTAAAGTGTTGAGTTGCAAATCACAAAGTGCTTCTCATTTCTCTCAGTGCCATCACATGTGAACTGTCAAATGTCAATTATAACAAATATATCATTTGTGTCTGCTTCCTGGTGAACTTGCATGTTGGAATATGTAATAGCCTTGACCTCTGTGCCCTGCAAATTAAAGATGAAGAAAATCAATAGATAATGCTGGTAGTTTTATAAATAGAACTTCTTAAAAATCCTAAAAATCCTAAAATCTCAAGCTATCAGTGAACACCACAGAAATATATCATACATAAAATGTATTTTCCTTAGGAACTTTTTGGCATCTATATTATTAGCCAGTATCACCCACTAGTTGATAGTTGTCATAGAACCAGGAGAAAGCCTCAGTGAAAATCAAACCGTCAAAGGGGTCAAACACTATAAAAGTGTGTACAAAATGGGAACTTCAGCTTGCAACAAATGCACACCGGCGATTCTGAACCAATGTTATACTTCCAATATATTATGGAAATCATGCCACGGTGATATCACTGCATAATCATAGCAAATAAAAGTGCCTCCAGTGACAGCCCTTGACAACACATTATGGCATTATGTGATCCACTGGACCTACAACAGCAGCACATCTCTGAATGAGCAGATCGAAATGCCAATGAAATTTAACTATTGTCTAAATCCAGCAATAGAAAGAGTATGATAAATTAGAAGTCATTTGTCTTCACCGACAAGCTTGATCATAATCGATGGCACAAATGCTATCAAGGTGCAGGCATGCCAACAATTTTATGGAAGTAAACTGTTCATGGGCACTTCTGCACTGTGCAAAATACTGTGAGTACCTCATGGTGTGCTTGGAAGAGGGCTCTAGGGTTAGGTTCATTTGTGGGGAAGCACTATTCTTTTCCAAAGGTTGTTATGCACATGACATGGTGTGCAACTGATCACCATGAATGCAATAGATTCCTACACAAACTTGCACATCAAACTGCTGAATTATGCATTCTTCTTTCCCAAGGATGATGATCTTAGAGCAACTGTCATTTGCAATGGCATGTTTATTTTAATCCCTGATTTTATCCATGTCTCTTTGACATGTTTACGCATATTCTTATGGAGGCATTTCCTGAATTTCCATCTGGATATAAAGTTACTTCATTTATCATCAAAGGGTGTTGCTAGTTTCTGATTATTCTGCGTCAAGACAGAAAATCCAAAAAAAACCTCCATAGGATCATACATAAAGGTATCTAAGATACATGGGTGAAATCTAATGTCAAATTAGTGGTGCCATCACTAAAGACACTTGTTCTAAGATCATCATCCTTGAGGAAGAAGAATGCACCATTCAGCACTTTTGCATAAAAATCCAATGCACTCGTGGGGACAAGTTGCCCACTATGCTATGTATATCACAATCTATGGAAAAGGGTACTGCCTCCCCTTAAATCTAAATAGTATGCCCTGCAAAGTTCAAGTGGTATTTATTCATCCATTCGAAGGACATTTCCATTTTGCAGAAAGTAGCACCATGTTTTTCAATCTATATCATAAAACACTTTGTGGCTTGAGAAAAATTAAATGATGTAACACTGCAGTGTTTAAGCCAATGACAACCTTGTTTCTTTATCATGAATCCATTTCAAGTTTTCTGAATGGTCCTCACTTGATAGATGGTACTGGTGAAAGATGGAAATAAAGAGCTTCTGTGATGTCATGCTTTTGTTATATTCTGTGGTGCATTCATGATTTAACGCACTCAATATTGCTGTATAGTGGTCACCAGGACCATGTTTGGCTAACCAATTCCTTTCAGGGACACTTATCTTAAAATTTGTAGCTGGCTATATACATGTATGTATGGCTGCAGCATACAGAGATTTAATCTAATAGCCTAGTGTCACCCATTTTATAAGTTTCAACTTTACAATTGTTCTGTATCTACTGTTAAACAAAACATAATATATTCAGTTTTGATCCTTGGACAAAAACAAACTGCAGGGAATAAAATTCTTGTTTTCAAATTCAAGTATATAACTTCTCAAACCACCAAATAGGCATGCATACACCAATAGCAGTTTTTGTTATCCATTCGGTTTATTCCCTATTCTCTGCCATCACTGCAACAAACAAAACACAGAAACCACCAGGAAACAAAGTGTACTCTACCTGTGGGTGTTTGGAAATGTCAAAAGGCTCTCCATACCTGAACAAGATAAAAGTTAATTAAAAAGTCATCATTTATGTTAGAGAGAGAAATCACCACATCTGAAACCAGATTACATTTTCACTTGCAGATTATCTGACCCCATTGCTGTTGCTGCATGAGCAACTGCCATAGTAGACCACTTTATCCTCCTTACTGTGTAATAAAACTATATGTGCAGTGACAGAACGGTGCTCTTACTTCAAGAAATTGGGTCGTTGGACACTTTAGATAATTCTCAGAGAGAAAAAGTACTGGAAAACAGAAAATTATTTGCTACTTGCATGTCCACCCTTATAATTTATAGTCTAGTTTATTGGGGAAAATTCACCAAAATAATTAATAACCTTCAAAATATGTCTCACCGTGCTGGTTCTGAATACACTATTTAAATATTTGAATATTAACACTGAAATGGATACATCTCATATAAAGTGGTAATTTTGAAAGATTTAACAAGTTCTGCCAACAAACAGGAAGAACCCGACTGATGACATGTATGAGGAAATATTAGATAATAATTTCCTTTTATCCTACATCCTAGAATATTTGCTGCCTCTCAGACCTCTCCTGCAACTCCAAACTATAACCTAAAAATTAAGTAGTTAACCAGGCAGAAAACATTAGTTCTAGGCTCTCGCTGACTGCTTGATTGCTTGATGCTAGGCTAAGAGCTGTTGGTGTAGTAGGCCTCAAAGTGGTCTGTATTACATGGCTTGACTGTGCATCAATCTTTAAGTATGCAAATTACAGTGAATGTAATTCTATTGTATTCAGTAACAATAACACAGACAGTAGCAAGAAGTAAACATGATGGGTATAATAATGACCAACTTGAAGCTTGTATTCACAGAGGTGATTTTTTTGTCTCTGATAGGATTTTGGATGGGAAAATAAACTAATACTTTGAACCTCGAATACAAGAAGCTCGGTTTCAACAAGCTCGCATTAAACAAGGGAAATGAAAATCCCCGTTTTCTCCCCTTATTTGTAATAACAAATGTACCAACAAATCAAACAAATCTGATCCAACAAATACAAAATTCTAGCAACCTTGGTTCTAATGAGGTCATCGACCTGAAATTATGCTGCTGCACATCCATTTTACCCGCAATAATCTTTGTGGTTTGCTGCTTTTGTTTCTGCTGTAAATGAATCAATTGCACATCAAACAGCTGATGGTGCATTCTTCTTTCCCAAGGGTAATGATCTTAGAGCAACTGTCATTTGCAGTGGCATGTGTTTTTTATCCCTGAATGAAAAAGACTTTTTCTATCCGTGCCCCTCAGAAATTGAGAATCAGATGTTCTCTTTGATTGAAACTAAAATAATTATTCGTTGTTCATCAAAGTAAAGGGAGAAATCCAGAGAAAGAGAGAGAGATAGACAACAGACAGACACACAGAAAAATAGACAGACAAACACTGGAAAAGAAAGAAAGACAGACAGACAGAGAAAGACACACACACAGAGAAATGTAACCTGCCTACTTTTGGTGCACTGTTTTCAGTTACGACAGCCATAACATTATGAATCCTACATAGAAGCAGCTAATAAAAAGACGTTGGCTGTTGAAATTAAAATGTAACTGTATTATACTGCATATTACAAGAAATAATCCCTATAATCCATGTTGTTAACAAAAACTAGAAAACTGCACCACAAGCTTTATAACGTATGCTTCATAATGTCAGTTAACATTAAGTATTCCAGCCATTAATTCAGAGTGCCAGTGTGAAAGTCAGTTTTTTGAAACATATGTATGCTAATGTTAATTGCTCACATTGTGGTGCAGGTCGATGGAATTAAATGAAATTTTCAGGGCATCTGTTTAGCTATACTGCTGGAAATCGACATATGACTATTTTAAATAAGTAGCCTTAAGTTTACGGCAAAAATGGAGGGTACATTTTTTTTCCTTTGCATCATCTTGTAGTTAGCAGTCACTGTAAATGCCCTTGCTTAAATGATTAGTATTGGGTTATGCTTTAAATTCTCAGTCATGTACAATGCATATTTGAATTTAGCGTCCTAATTTTTGGTTTGTTTCACTTACTATTCTTATTGGTCGAGAATATGGCCTCTGGTCAGTACTGATCATTTCATGGTCATTCGATAAGTGAAAGATCCCGAGGCAAAATTGTTCAGGCTAAGTAATGGTCATTTATTATTCTTAAGCAAACTGGTAACGTTTTTATGAATATGCCGCTGTTTCTGCAATACAATAAATACCTAGTGCTGGTCATTTCCTGGACATTTGACTGCTCAAATGCCCAATTTGGAAAGATCTACATGCAATCTAGGAGAAAAGCATTTATTGATTATTTGTTACTTCACAGCTCCTTGGGTAAGCAGCAAAAGCTTCCTCTTCATGTTTATTGAAAATGCTTGCAAAAACACCCATTCTCTAAATGGGGTTGTATGTGAAGTTCTGAAATGCGACACAACTTGCAACAGAGATAATAAAGTGTGGCATGACCTTTGACTGAAAAATTAGTTTTTAAGAATATAATGCCTCCAAAGACAGACAAAGGCCATCAAGCAACTCAGCATAGACAAAAATGGTGGCATGTCAAATTTTACGGGTGTAAGTGATTGTGTGATGAAATGCATGGGCGTTACATGAGCTCGTCCTCTCAGCTTTATTATGGTATGATTTAAGTGTTTCTAAACCAGCAGTAACTTGGACTGAATCAATGGTCATTTTGAGCACTTAAAATATGGAATATACAGCAAATGCAACATGATCATAATTAGCATTGAGAATGCTCTCTTCAGTTTATTTTAAGTTCAACAAGATCTCTGTTCTTTAGGAGAAAATAAATCTTATGCAAGTGGACACTCATTTTGACTCCTTAAACTGCATAATTGAGTTTGGTATACAGCAAATTTGTGATCAGCGCTCCAAAATTAAGAAAAATCCATTTCTACCCAAACATGGCGACCACTATTTCTATGCATCAAGCTAATTTATACTCAGTCTAAGCTGAGCTGTCATTCTTGGCAGGTCACTTGGCTTTTGGGCATACATCATTGGTAAATAGATGTCCCTGATCAAACTTATTCCATGATGCAACATTACCAAAATGCTGTTACTTATGTCCCAAACACTGAGGAATTATTCTATAGGATGATAAGAAGACTGTGAGTTTACACATTTATAACCATCTAAAGACTGTTTCCTGACCAAATTCTATGCATTTTGGAAGGGTTGATAAAATCATTTGATCTAGAGAGACAAAATGAGATATCAGTGATGGAAATACAGGCTCTCTGCTCTCCTTCAAAGTTCATATCTACCACAACATCCCTGCTCCAGAGCCATCCAAAATATTTCTCTCTTTTAAAGAAATACAGAAAACTATAAAGACAAGAAAGAGAGGGAAAATTTTGGCATGGGGTAGGGGAAAGGGGTTGAGGATGCCAATGAACGGTCACCAGGCCATTTAGTTTTTTTTATTCTTGCGACTGTAAATCAGAATGGTACAATGTTGGACTGGTTTGATAAATAATCAGTATTCAATGATAATAAATAATCTTTGTGGTTTGCTGCTTTTGTTTCTGCTGTAAATGAATCAATTCACATTCACAGATTTCTGTAATAACACTGGAGAAGTCTAGATCACAGGTTTATCTGCGATAAAATGAGTGGTTAGTAACTGCTATGTCAGACCTCTCTCATCAAAAGCAGATTCGCAAAAAATAACATTAATTAGCACATCAAAAAAACCATTCCCTTCTCTTTCATGTATAATATGCCCAGACTGGATGGATAGATTCTACTTTAAAAAATAAAAAGCTAAAGTCTCAACTTACCCTTGAGCCTTAAGCTTAAAGGTCTGTGCATCAAATTCTGTGATCCTGATGACCTGTGGATGGTAAAGTTGGCACAAATATTATCACCAAGATCATAAGGCATCCACCCCTGAGTCAGTAAATCCTTCATCTATTCTAGTCATTCCCACCACATAGAGGTCAGAGGTGTAAAAGAGTAAATATACAGTCAACTTCACTTAATATCAACTCCTTGGGATAATGGAAAAAGTTGCGAATAAGCAAAGTTGCGATTATGCAGAGCTAGTATTTTAGGCCATTTATTGCACAAGGGGGACAACAGTGTGGGCTCTACCGCACTGGGCGTAGAAGCATCATCAGGGATAGCCAAGGCCAAGTAGAGAGGGGAAGCAGTGAGAAGGGGCTTATCACACCTGTCACTCAGTCAACCGGTCTACCCTCCATCATGCAGTCTTAGTCATCGGTGTAAATATTTATTTATTAGTTGTAATCCTTCTACCACTGATCTGAGTTTTATGGCCACTGAGGAGTTGTGATTATCTAGACCGAGTTGTGATTAACCAGTTTCTTTTATATCTGAAAAATTCGGTTTCCTGGGAAAAGTTGCGATTAAGCGGAAGTGGCAATGAGGCGGAGGGCGATTATGCAGAACCAGCTGTACTTTATTACTTATCGTCTGTCTTCTCACAGGATTGGCCATGTTTATATATGATGTATAGTCAGCCTGGTCGGTCCTATGCCAAGACTGACAATATGCTGATAATAACTAGATTAAAAATAATGACCAGCAGCTTAGAAGTAAAGCTAACAGTGATTTTTTTGGTAGCTCAGAGTTTTCCATCTTTATGTATCTCCTCCTATTATCCTTATCAGGAAAAATATGTGGGGCACTGTCACAGGCTCTCTGATCTTATATACACAGCGTTCCACAACATACTTACTCGAGCTATGAAGAAAGGCTCTGCCGAAAACAAGAAGAGAAATTCATCTAAGAAATGATACAGTAATGAGAGGATGTCATCTCCTGCAAGATGAAAGAAAACTCAGTCACTGATCCCGGTACTCTAATCTATGTATACTGTAGTACACAGTCTCCTACGGCTTCAAATCGTTTCAGTCTTGTCACTGAGCCTGCAGTATGATTTTACGCTGCTACTGTGAGATTACCTTGTATTGACTCACTACTGGTTGCAAGATTAAACTGCATGTACTGGATAGAATTTTCTTATTAACTTTGGGACAGTGAGGTCTATTCTTTTGAGTTTTAAAATTCAAGATTTTTGAGATGCGCAATGTGCACCAACAACCTTCTAGTATTTCATTCTAATCCAAAAGGACTAGGCGTTGGTTTTCCAACCTGATAGCTGGGGTGTGACATCTCTTTGGGACTGTTACGGTGACTGCCATCATGGGCACAGAGTCACACTCCAGTGAAATGCATTACAACACATCACAGTTATGAAGCCACATTATCAAAACACATCACAGTTATGAAGCCACATTATCAAAACAATGAAAGTATAAAAAAATCATGTATCTGATATCGTAACTTCCGACTCATCTTAACGACAAATCATCAATATTAGAGAGTCCTATATTTTTATACTTTTAAGAATGGATAGAATTCTATGTGGAACTTGGAATACATCTCAATGAAACAGCTCATTACATTTTACGGCAAAACAGGGTGTGCTACAAAATCTTCTAATGATCAGTTAATATACTCAAGATTTCATAACACAAAGGTGACTGAGGAATGAGCATTAACTACTGGTAAAGGATAAGAAGGCCAGTCTTAAAAGATATTTCACTGGAGAACAAAGAATGTTATAAAACCTCACGAAGATCATAAGCAGACTCAAGTAGCACAGTTAGAATGGCTAAGTATTATCCACTGAAGTAGGAGAAAGTGACTTCTTTGAAAGTAAAACCATGCTCATTTATAATTATATTATAATGCAAAACATGAAATCCCAAAAATAATCAATGAGGAAATAACTTCTGATTTCTCGCTGTAGATATGCCTTTTGCCAGCAGCAGGCACTGAACAGGTGGTGGTAAGTGAGGTAAGTGGCCGTTGCCAGATTCCGGATTTCTCTACTTTGTCTTTTGCGCCGCTCAGTGGCGACAGCAGTGTTTTTGTACCACAATTTGATATCAAAATCATGGGCTACTCCCCCAAACAAACACCAGTTGATGTGCCAAATGGTCATTAATATGTTAACCAACTGAATGATTTCTATGCCTGTTTTATACTTATGACTTCACATGTAAAATTCACGAGATAAAAACAAATTCATTGAACAACTTTTCAAACGATGAGTCTATCGCTGTGAGCCTGAAGAAGTTAGACTTTTTTCAGGTTTAAATATAAATAAAGCATGAGGTCCTGATGGGGTTAGAGGTAAAGTACTGAAAGTATGCTCACGCCAATTGGCTAAGGCGTTTACACCTGTTTTTAACATGTCATGTCAAGCCATATTGTTCCAACTGTTTGGAAAACATCAGTGGTTGTGCCAGTACCAAAAACGGAAACGGTGTCTGAAATGAATGATTTATGCCCTGTTGCCCTGACTTCAATTATAATGAAATGTTTGGAGAGATTTGTATTGTTCAAGTTGCCATGGCTACAACCATTCCAAGATCCATTGCCGTTTGCCTATTGTGAACGAAGAGGTGTTGATGATGCCATTCTTTGCTTCTTAGATAACATCTACATACATATCGAAACCCCCAAGAATTATGTCAGGATCCTCTTTGTAATTTCTCTAGTGCTTTTAACACCATCCTACCCCACTTACTTATCTCAAAACTTTTAAATATGGAGGTCAACAAGAATCTTGCATGAATTTTGGATTTTCTCATCCATCGACCTCATTACCTTAAGATGAAAGCAAGCATTTGTTATAAGGATCCAGACACAGAATTTTTCACATCATCTGTTATTTTAAAAAATACAGGTGCGTCTCAAGGCTGTGTATTGTCACCTGCCCTTCTCACTATCTACACAAGCCACTGCAAGAGTCAACTCGCAAGTACTCCTGTAATAAAATTTGCAGATGACACCACCATACCAGGATTGATTTCTGCCCCACGCAATGAAGAAGCTTATCTAAAACCATACAGTGGTTTGGTTTACCCAGTAGTGTGAAGATCAATTTTTACTATTAAACGTAAAGAAAACAAAGGAAATGGTGATTGATTTTCGAACAAACGGAACGCCACTACAGCTTCTTAACATCTATGATGAAAATGTTGAAAGAGTTAAGTCTTATAAATATCCAGGAATGCACATTGACTCTAAACTCAAATGACACATCCATGCCTCCTCAGTTCATGCTAAGGCAAACAAAAGAACGTATTTCTTGAGGAAACTAAAATCACTTAATGTTGATCGAACACTTATACACCTGTTTTATAAATCAACTACACAGAGTATCATTTCATTTTGTATTACAGCCTGGCGAGGAAATGCAAGGGAGCAGGATAAGCTTAAATTCAACAACTCTATTATGGAAAAAGCTTGTCATTTAACTAATAGTGAATGTACTACATTTGATGATTTGTATACAGTCATGCAAACAGAAATTCAAATCAGTTGAAAACAATAACTCTCACCCCTTGTACCATCAGATAACAAGATCGCTAAGAAGTGGACGTATACTATACTTATGAAAACACAGAGAGTGATACAGGCGATCTTTTTATACCATCTGCCATATGCATAAGCAGCAGTTCCTGCACGTGGTATATAATGATGTGACTGGTAACACACGTGTGTGTGTGTGTGTGTGTGTGTGTGTGTGTGTGTGTGTGTGTGTGTGTGTGTGCGCGCGCGCGCGCGCGCATGTATGTATGTATGTGTGTGAATATGTGAGTGTGTGTTTGTAGTCCTGAATAGTGTAATGATGTCATTTATGCATTTGAATTAATGTATTGTATTATTGTCAAACATGCTGTGAGAGCAAATTTCCAGTAAATGGATAATAAAGTTATATCTTATCTTATCTTATTAGTCTTTTTTCTTGAATGACAAAATGAAATCGTTTCCGATCGTTAACTTATAAAAACAGATCAAGATCCAAATTCCATTCTGAAGTTTGTATCTGACTCTTATTCCAATTCCCCACTCTAAAATGGAGTTCAATCCAATTCTGTTTTGGCAGAAGTGGAATCTACTCCAGAATTGTCCAATCCAATTCTCATCCTGCTCAGGCCTGGTTGTCACAGAATGTTAAAGCTATTTCCTTTGAATTTTTTTATGATATTTTCATGTAGTCTAAGATTTTCTTACATGGTAATAATGCAGTAAAAGCAATCACAGGACAAACTTTTGTTGCTAAAGTTTATCCTGTGTTCAACAATTTTTTTCTCTGGTTGTTGCTGCACAGGAAAGTGGTTTCAGATAAATAAAATTATGAACAACTAATCCAATACTTAAAATATTTCATGATTACTTCTTGTGAACTGGTTGTTTTGTTGATTCCACATAATTTGCAGGTCCCAGGCAGACCTGAAGTTCTACATCTGATGCTGTGGGAAGATTTTGAAACACGCTGCCAAATGGGGGAATGACATTTGCGGCACCTTCAAATCGGTCTTTCATTTGTAGTGTTAAATTAGGCTGGGTTTTTAGGTCCCGACGTTGACATAGTGCTCAGAATCATCTCAATGGGAAAAAACTGTGTTAGACAACTCACGAATATAACGCCAGTCTTAAAGCCATGTTGCTGCCTTTTAACCAATTACTTTATGACTTCGTTTGTCACATCTGATAAACACATTGGCTTGTAGCAAGCACAAAAAATTAGCCCTATTTGCAAATTGCCTGTCTCTGAGAAAGGCAATATGTAGGAGTTTACCTTGACCACCACATATTCTATACTCTTTAAGATGTTATGTACCAATAAAATGAGTGTCAAAATACTTTTTGTAAACTATAATCTATGTCTCTCTACAGGAAACTGGAATGAATGTCCCTCTTTACTCATTTGCATTCACAAGTTCAGAAATCCGCAAACATCTCTGCTATCGGCTGGAATACATTGAGTGAGTGGTCAATTTGCCTTTATGAACCGTTTCTGCATGCAGATATATGAAGTTTGTTTTTGTTTTCATTTTACTTTTCTCTTGATGACACTGCTATTTTTGTCCCCACCTGACTTTAACTAAGGCACAATCAAGATGTCATGAATTCACTTAAAAGTAAGCGTTAACCAGAACTGCGTTAGAAAGGACTAGGTGGTTGTGCTAAAATCGCAAAGTGGGCATCTGGTGATGAGAAATAGTGTTCCTGCGTACTTAATGGGTCAAATAGTCTGATGTTGCACCATTATGCCACCATGCAGGGTGGCCTCAAATCATGTGCAAAAATCCACTTCTTGCTTTCTTTGCATCCATTCTAAATAACTGAACATATTCATTAAAAGCATAAACTGAATGAGTGAAGAAGAAAAAGGTGAAGGAGGGTCACTCTTAAGAGTACTTGAGCCAGCCCCATTTCTCTATCATCCTTCATTCTAATGTCTCTCAATTTAAAACTTGCATGGCAACAGTTCAAGTGACGTCAATTTGCAAGCAGTTCCAGATGTGGTAAACAGTCAGATGAGGGAGGTGGTGCATATGAGGGAAGGTAGAGAAGTGCTAATAGGGATGAAGACTAGTGGAAAAGAAGTACAAGGTGACAGATGCAAATGCAAGTATAGTTTGGGTATAGAAGAGTGTGAATGATGAAAGGTGGAATGGTTGTGAGGGAGGAAAGTAGTTTCATGAGTGTGATGAGATTGACTGGTTTAAAAACCAAGTTGAGGAATGGGGTGAGAAGGGCACAGTATGCTTGTTGTTTTTGTATTAATTGCTGTTAAATAATAATATTCTGTGCTCTCACAAACATTGACGTATGAAGTCTTTTTTTTTTATATTTGTAAAGTTATTTCTTCGTTTGGCATAGTCTGGTAGTGGTAGATCTGACCTTTTCCATTAATGGTTATGATGGTGTATGATAATGATAATGACTTGGAAGAAGAAAAGGGCAAAGAAGGCATGATAAATGAGGAAGGGGGAGGGAAGAAGGGTGTAAGACGGGTGCTCCTGGTTTTTTATATCTGCTAATTTTCAGTAATATTTTATAGTTTTCCAACCTCACTGAGACATCACTATTTTGGCTTAAACTGCCCAAAATCAGGAAAAATTCAATTCACCCACATGCTCCCCCCTCCCTCCCTTCCAGCTATGCAGATGCTTTCGTTAATCAGGGTCACCTGTACAGCACAAGTTACATGGCCTGAACAGTCATAACTTTCACAAAATCCAAAACATGTCATAAAAACTGAATACCCCTGTAACATCAATGAGATTTTTTCATCTCCTTAGAGGACCAGGAAACATACAGAATTCTAAATCATACCTGACACTTCAATTTCATACACGTATTTCATTTCCACGGTGTTGAAGTCTGTGGTCATGTAATTAAACATGGCAGTAGCAACCTGTAAAACATGAAAGGACATAGTGATAAGATGAAATACTGTTTCAAGTCTTATTGTTTGACAGCATCACCTCAAGATTAGTCTCAGGATAACCTTAAGACTGCATGCTAAGTCATCAATTAGTCTAAAGCTTCGGGAGAAGAGGAAAAGAGGAACTGATCCTGAAGGTGATTTTCTGGAGGATTTGGACATAGGTCATTTTTCATTTTATCATTGTTTTTACCCATCATAAATTAATTTACAAAAAAACCATTGAAATGCCTGACATCTCCAACTATTAATTATAAAAATTACTGTATATAATTCTGAAATGAAAGGCTCTATCAATTATTGTGAAATATTGTGTTGATATATTTGGACTCATATCTCAGATTGTCTATAAACCACAAAGACTGAAAGATTGTTTATAAAGCACAAAGACTCAACTTTCTTTGCATATTAAGTTTTGTTATGCCCTGAGGTATTTTTGTTCAAATTTTCAATGAAAAAGCAGATAAGAAATGGTTTTAAAAATACAATTTTTTGAGAAACTCACTGTTTAAAAAATTTCAGCTAAAAGAGAAAAAGAATTTACCAAGTTCTCCAATTTTGATCATAGCAAGCCCTCAGTCACTGTTTAAAGTCATTTATAAGCATTATATCTGAGTATGCACCTTGCAGGTCACACACAAGCATAAATCTATGCCTTTTCAACATTTTGTTTAAAAGAAATCCCCATGTTATTATACTATCCACTTCTGGTAATTTATGTAGTACAGTCGACTCAGCTTAATTGCCACTTCCTCTTAATCGCAACTTTCCCCAGAGAACAGAATTATTCCTATAAGTCACTGGATAATCACAACTCATTATGAATAATTGCAACTCCTCAGTGGCCGTAAAAATCAATGATCAGCGGTAAAAGGATTACAAATGATAAATAAATTTTAACACTGACAGCTGCTGAAACTGCAAATGAGGGTAGACCAGTTGACTGAGTGACAGTGTCACACTGTGACAGGTGTGCAAAGCCCCTCCTCTCCACTTTCCCCCTTTCCTTGGCCTTGGCTATCGCTGATAATGCTTCTGCACTGAGTGCGGTAAGACCCACTCTGCCCTGTCATCCTCCCACCCCCTTTTCCCCAAACCATTCCGTCATCAAGAGGTGAAGAATGCAAACAGCATATTGCGCTGAACCCCTGACCTGTCTGGTGGATTTTGGCCAGATCAAAGAACATGTCATACGGATAGACGTTCAATCCCTACCATGCCATCCTACTCTTTTAATACCAGCTCTACATAATCGCAACACTGCTTAATCACAACTTATGCTGTGATCCTGAGGAGTTATGATTAAGCGGAGTCAACTGTAGTAGAGTAGTGAAGCCTATTTTCACTTGCAATAATAAGTACTAATAGGTCTTATAAGAGTTCTGAGATAAATTTTCACTTTGAATATTGTCTAATGTCAGTGGCTAGTAAATGATTTAAAAAGTCACTATCAAGAATAAGAAAAGGCTAACACAAGTTTATGGCAGAAGGGAATCATCTGTACTTACTTGTTCGAAGCTTTCTTTCAAATCACAGCCCCCTGAAATTATGCTAAGGAAAATTTGGAATTAGTGGATCATACACAGTAAAAAGACAACACAGATCTATGTGTACCAGATGTCACTTTCAGTTTAAAGAAAAAGTGGGAAATACAGCATTAACTGAAGTGAAACACCCATAGTATATCCTGTGTCTATGTAGGAGACACATTATTATATGAAATTTATACTGTTCCACAGACCAAATTCAAAGATCAGCTGAAACTTCCGTGTTGACTGAAATTTATCTTCTATTGATTTTGCTACCCAGCGAGAAACTTTCCAGAAATGGCCAACCCACCATAAGCAAAATGTTCTTGAGAGAAATTTAAAAAAAACAGCATTGCTTGGCTACAGGGTAGCCAACCTGGCAACACTGACCAGAACTGACTTTCTCATCTAACCAAACATCAATTGTACTGAAATGAACTGTTATAAATTCTAATCTATCAATGGTGGCTATACTGAAACATTCAAAAGAACTCCAGATCTCGGAATTTCATTTTTCTGAGAGTCGTCTCAGTTCCCATACTGAGATGGCATATACTTGGATGGCATTCTCAGATTTGGATGCTTGGATTTCCAAGAAATCTCAGAAGACTGGCATCCCTGAAAATTATGCAGCCAGCTAAAATGAGGTTGGCTGGACCCCTGGTCCCACATCTTGCATAATTACAATATATCACTGATCCTACAGTAGTCATAGTAATTAAAAGTAACAGAATGTCTAAATATGAATGACATCTATATATAACTTCTCAGTTTCCCAGATCATGGATGCTGTTCGCTAACCACAAACTTCTCTGAAATTTCTGTGGTTTCAAATAAAGTAGTTCAGTTGCTATGGTTTCATATAAAGTAGTTCAGCTCGTTTAAGCAACTACTTACATAAAACAAAGTAAATTATCTAAATTTGTAACTATATGTTATATTATAAAAAAACTTGTGAAATTTTGTAACAGCCATATCTCGACTATTTATGCACCAACAACCCAAAATTTTGCGTACACCATCCTTTACAAAAAGAGAAGCGGTGTTAATGTTGCAGATGTAGTTTGGTCGTTTGCTTCGCATGATAACCCCGCAAATTTGCGGGTGCTTTGACTAGTAATATAGAAAAAGACTGTCAAAGGCATACAGCTGTGACTGATAAAAGGCTACAAAAACACTCAAGATTTGTTAATATGAGTTTTCTGTCCTAGCGGTATCTTGCACTAATATAAAATGTCTGCCACAGAAAGTATTCAGGCAATCTGATAGACACTGAAGATGATGTGATGATGTGAGGATGATGAAGATGATAATGTGATAGTTGTGCTGGGAGGGATGAGACTGAAATGACAGGAAGTGTCTTTAGTTTGTGGGTGGTTATTACAAAAATACAGGACAATACTTTCTAACAGCGGTCAGGAAATATTCTGAAAGACAAAATTCTTTGATTTCAGAGAATTCTCTGAAGAGTGTCTTCTGCTAATTCAGCACAACACAAGCGAGGGAGCAAGACATTTATATAGTACAACATTTGCCTATCAACTTTAGTCCCCTAATCATGACAGTTAAAATTATACTTCCAATTTCTGAAACCAACAAACCTTTTACATCCAAAGCCTCACTTCATTTCAACTGAATGTGAGACAATAGGTCATTGTCCTGAAATTAATTCCAGAGA
Organism: Ellobium chinense; assembly: GCA_033807755.1. Lineage (NCBI taxonomy): Eukaryota > Metazoa > Mollusca > Gastropoda > Ellobiida > Ellobiidae > Ellobium > Ellobium chinense. The sequence goes on along the minus strand of JAWQUT010000116.1, from coordinate 329,359 downwards.
TTTCACTAAATGGTGCTCCAAATGTTCAGCGTACTTCATGTTTTTTACTCTATGTCCATCGTAATTTTTTATATCAACATGTATTTCATATTTCCATGCAATAAAATTTAATTCTAGGGTTCCAGTAGGTACTAGCCCTATCATGTGAAATTTGGCACCTCACATCTGGCAGAGAAATGCAAATCAGCCCTTTGAAAATGATATGCATAAAGAACAATAAATGTGACCATCCGCTAGCGATGGTAACTTGCACAAGGGATATTTTGTTTTTTATTTCAGTTAACTTCATGATGTTGCCAATGTTGTAGATTAATTAGCATTACTTTCAAAGTGCTAGAAAATTCTTCATGATATCCTAGAGACTTCCTGTACAAGCACAGGCCTCTGCAGCTATCAGCATATTCAAAATTGGTTCTCAGATTTACAAAGCCAAATAGCAGAAAACAGTCAGAAGGCCTTTTCACCCAGTGTGGTTTGATTGTTACTATGCTCCACATTTGAGGAAAATGACCCACTGGCTCAGCCCAATGTAGGTACTTTTACAGAAAACAAAAACTTCAAGTGACCCTGCTACATTAATGACTTATTTTCACAATATAAATTTTCTCCGACTAATCTTCTATGGCACTAAAAATCAAAGCTCTAGTGTGATTTCACAATTTATATCTGTAAATAAATATCCTATACACCAGTGTTCCTTCCCTCCCTCCCTTCTACATAGGAAGACTCAAAAAAGGTATTAAGTATGATAAATGCAAAGGATACAGGAATGAAGCCTGTCAAAAGAAAGTAATGAGCATCAATCACAATCTTGTCATGAAATGTACTGAAGACACACCTATCTGTAAAATGGGTATGTAGCTACAGGAAGTGGAAGATATTGTCAGAATGCTAGTGATCAGCGCCTGTAAATGGCAGCAGCACTGTATGATCCCCAGGGAGCTGAGAAAGTCCTAGAGTGATCAGGTCTGCTGGGGTAATAATAGTGTGAAGTTGCATGAACAGGCATTAGCCTGGATACAAGACTTATAAGCAACAATTTTATTATTATCATTAAATCAGTGGGAGGACGAATCCTGTGAATACATACAGACAACTCTGCTTAATCGCCCTCCGCTTAATCCCCTTTTCCGCTTAATCGCCTCGTTTCCCAGGGAACCAAATTTTTTCTCTATAAAAGTCACTGGATAATCGCCTCTCACTCCGGATAATCCGAAATCGACCACTTTTCAGCACCCGTGAATTCAAAGATCAATGGTTGAAGGAGTACAGCTGACAAATAAATATGTAGACAGACGATTTAACTGCGCGACGGATGGCAGACCGGTTGACTGAGTGACAGCTGCCACGCCGAAATAGGTATGATAACCCTTTCCTCCCCTCCCCCCCCTGCCCCTTCCCTTGTCCCCCTTCGTCCTACACATCACCGCCGTCGCCTGTCCGATAATGCTAATGCGCCGAAAGCCGTATCTAAGTCTCCTCTCCCCACGCTATCCATCTTAGTGAGGTGGAGAATGTAAACATCCTATTGGTGGATTTCGGCTAAATCAGAGAACATGTCATGTGGATGAACAGTCGATCCCGATGTGCCATCCTACTCCTTATTGTCTGTTGGGCTACTGTGAGGTAGAGGTGGCCAGTGAGAGAGACCACAGAGGTCAAACATTTTGTGCGCTAAAATACCGTCAAACTTGAGTCTGTCCTGAGTCTGGCGATGACAAGGCGTCAAAGCATGACATCAAACAACGACATCAAAGAAATTTAACTCCATTACCAAAAACATGGCCTAAATTACCTTCTCCACTTAAGGGGAGGTGCGCCTCCTGGGAGTGATATTGTGAATGCTTGAACTAGGGACTTTTTAAGCTTCAAATTCAGATTCGGCACGGTCAAATTTGGGGAAAAGTGTGAAATTTTTTTCGGTTTTCTATATGGTTGCCATGGCAACGCCACCATCTTGAATTTTGTGTCTTGAAAATTAGCTATTTTCAAAAGCCTAAGGCTCCTAGAGTATTGGATGTAATCATTTCAAATTTTGTAAACTTACATAGTAGCTCTATTAAAAAGATAAAATGCATTTGTTTTTTGTTTATTTTTCATACAATGTCTGTCACAAATTTTTGAAATAATGTGTGTTGATGGATGTGTAGTTTTCTCAATTTTCCACCCAACATTGAACTTCGTTTCAAAAATGTCACCAAAATCAAGAAAAATGGATGCATTTTATCAAAACCTATGTTGTGGGAAATATATATGTCAAATCTGAAGTCAATCGGTTTAGAAATGAGAAAGCCTTAGGGAAAAGAGTGGAAAAAAAGAACATTTTGAGAAAATTGCAAATGAAGTTTTGATAGCTCGTTTATACAAGGCTAAGATGACCATCTAGAGGTGCCCTTTCAGGGCATAAAACGGATGTTTCTGGCCTCAAAGGTTATTTTTCTCAAAGCAGAAGCGGTCAAAGTGTCTAAAAATACCAAAAGCCCAATTCCGATATTTTAACCCCTAGACCCCCTTTTCAGAAGGCCCACTGTTCCGTGATCCCGAGGAAGGGCGATTAAGCGGAGTCGTCTGTAGTTGTGTCTGATACAGAGTTCAAACCATTATCTTCTCAAAATGCTGCCCATTCTTAATGTTTTGGTATCAAGATCCTCATTTTCCATATCACCAAAGCATATTACATATATTGAGGAGCTATATGGTTCTTGCAGTTCAGAATGCCTTCATAATGAAAATCTTCATTCATATCATATTCTCATCTTAACTATTAATATCAGAAAATCTTTATCATAAGTATCTCTCATCATCATCATCATCACCATCAGCAGAAATGTTACTATCTTCATCTACTTTCTTTCTGACACAATACATACTGTACATCTGCCGTGTGGTCTAGGTCTGAGGAGGAAACAGAAAAAGAAATGAAAGTTTCTTCAAATCTGATAATTTTGAGTCTCATTATATTCAAGCACTGGTTCCAGCTGCAGCCATAGACTGACAGATTTAGACTATGTGATCAGAATATTAAGTGCAGATTTGCTGGGCTTAAAATCAACATATAGTGAATGAACATTCTGTGTCTGATTTCAGCTACCAATACTGTGAAAAGAAACCAGGGCAATGCTAGCGTAACTTTGCAGTATCATGATGCAGCCATTTCTGTTAATTGTGCTGTCACATGACAAATATGCAGCCAAATTTTCTACATATAAGTAGATAGAGTCGAGGGGTGTTTGCACAAAGATCTTAGCTTTGATACAGCCTCTGCTCTGCACCCCTCGAATTATGAGTAATATCCCATTCAAAACAGGAAGCACATAATATAAACGCTTCCATTCTCATGGCTAAGACTCCACATGTGCATAGTCATTAAAGGTCAACCCCGCTAAAATGACCTAGACAGCAGCATAATCTAGCTCAGCTTCTGAGGTATGATAGTGCCTGCCTTTAGGTGTGACGTCAAGAGGCCACAGGTTAGTCACAGCCTTGCAGGCGCAAGGTGGCAGCGATACAGTTATAGTCCGAAGAAGGTGACGATTTTGACCCAGAACTGTTGTTTATTTGTTCGAACTATAAAAAAAGCCATATCAGTGGAATCCCTGTCGATATGATTAGTCAGTGTATAGAGGGAGTACCTAGAACATACGTAGACCGGCAAACTTGACACGTGGACCAATTTAGCCAACGTTACACACCAATTAATAATGACAGCTCGGCCTATCTGCATAATATTAGGATCAGTGAAAAGCTCAATCTATCCCCCTCAATTTCATATTAGTAACATTACAACTCATTGTGCAAAACACTGTAATAGTCCCTGTTAAAGACCAAGGGGTCAGCAAATGGTATTTTTCAATGATTAAACTTCTTGTTGGTTCTAAGAATCACGTGACTGAGAGAGATGAGTGGACAGAGATCATGTAGCGATTCGCCCGAAGTTTCTCTGAGAAAAATATGGCGTATCAAATGAGCAAGGATGAGTGTTAAAAAAATGAGACTAACATTCAATTTGTCTCACAGAAAGTGATTAGACATGTCTCGGAGTAGTAGACGTGCCGTGAAATCCCACTGTTAGCATCTAGCATTACAATCTGTCAGGTTCAGTGCTGATCAAAGAAAAAGATAGATACTATACTTTTCAAAGTACCGATAAGGCTGATCTTCTACAAAAAGTCTACTTCTAGACTAGACAACAGTTTGGGGAAAGGGTATCAGGCGGTGGGAGTGGGGGTGGGGAAGGAGAGAAGTTTTGCATCCGGAGTGGCATTATTGAACTGTCACTTGTCAGCCAGGCAAAGATCCACATCTATTTATCTTATATTATTATGATAAAATGTATGTTATGATATGGTCACTTTACTTTGTTAATGTGATGATACTGATTTCAAATTTTAAACTGGAGGCATGGTAAAGTCTTTGATAGTAAGACAGATTATACGGAAAGCATTGTAATAATTGCGTAAGTTTATGTATGTTGCTGTTTACCTTTAGGGACCATTTGGACTTGACTCATGCTGAATTTTGAAAGACCAGTATGGAGACATAAATCTAGGTCTGAAAGATTTGTTTGAAAAGGGAAGGGGTTGGGACTGTGATTTTGACTTACTTGTATTCGATGAATTCGTGTCTGACTGTATTATCCACTTCATGGATTTAAGGCTTTGGAAGCTTAATCTACCCCCTCACCTCTCATAAGTGATTTCAAATTTCATCTTAAGACCGCCACAGGCGGGACCCATCACTGTTTGTAGCAGCTGACTGAAATTGCGTGTAGCTGTTGACATGGTATCTGAAAACAGCGTCATTCATTTTCATGCTTGAAACAGGAATTGGGATCACGAGGGGAAAAAGAGGGGTGGATGAGGGGAGAGGATGGATTTCACAAAGTAATCATACAAGTCTAGACATAACGGAGTAGACTAGACTTATCTCAAGAAAATATACAGATCAAAGCAACATGCACACAACAAATGATACACAAATCTTAGTGTCTTCCACCTGACCCAAAGGTAAACAAAGCAAGCCAGGTGCAGCTGTGGCCTTGTGACGTCACCTTGAGAGAGCGAGCGAGAAAAAACAAGGAGGATGCAGTCACAGCCGGTCAAGGAATGGGCACGAGATTTGACTCACGAAAAAGCAATTAGCACGCGTGTAGTCTTATTAGGGTGGCCTGTGGCGATTGCAATCAGTAATTGAATAGGTATAGAGGAGACTTCGTTGCACAGATATTGTAGTTTGTCTTATCATCAGAGAAACAACGGTCAGCTTTAATAAAGCATTAAGGTTGTGGTGCATCACACAAATCAAATCTTTGTAAACAAGCAGTACCATAATTCAATGAGCATCTTAAAAAAGAGTTTTCGATTTCTGATGAGAGAATATCTCTTTTTCTTTCTTGAGCTGCATTTCATAACCTAGGTTAGAAAAGTTATATGAAGAAATGATCTACACACCGACCTACCCTATCCAAGATTCATCAACACAAACAAGGTTGGAACTAATAATAAACATATGATCTTTTATTCACTGAAAAACCGGTTATGCATATCTGTAAATGAAATGTTTTGTGATTGACCGATCTGAAGTTTTAGTCAATAACTGAAGTGTACAGTATTTCATACCTTATTCTGCCTGGTACAAGGAGTACACATATATATATATATTACATTTACATCACATGCAAGTTGAAATTTTTAAAGTCACTTTTGCTAAAATTTCGTAACAAAGTATTGTGACGCTATTGAAGAATGAAGAACACACCACGAGAAACAGCAGCATTTTTTCCGGTGTCTTGTATAATAAATTTTAACTCATGTAACGCTATACCACCTGCACAACAAGAGTGCCTAGAAACATCAGTGCATCACACTGAGTTTTATTGCCTTACCACATCACTTGCTGACTGACCACTTTGATACCAGCTGAGCAAGTCCATTATATTGCTTCCCTCAGTTGGGCAAGGACGCTGAGTTATTTCAATTTTTCCCCATGTCAAGACAGCATTTAGAGTGACTGTATCTGGCCCTTAAATGCTTGACCTGTCAGCGAGTGATGCAACAAACCTGTCGCAACATTCGCACACAGGCCCTCAAAATGTCATCCTCATGACCTGTCAGTGTGTGATGCAATTGTAGATTGTCTATACTTAATAAATAAAAGATTCACCCTTCCACCTCCAGCCATTTTTCACTTTAAGGAAAAATGACAGCTTTCTATGACACCTCTAACCACAATTCACTCTGAAGATGTCTATACATCCAATGTATACACTTTTTTTTTACGTCATAGCTAATGTAGGCAGGAAATGTTGGACATTAGAGAAATATATATATATATATATATATATATAAATATATATAGATAGATATATATAAGACCGCATTTGTTTTTAGAGGCAAAGAGAAGGAGGGCGCCATCTTTTTTTTTTTTGGGCGCGATTACATAATTCTTCCACTACTGGTCACAGAATGATGGTTTAGTTCCCTTTTCATCAGTTCAATTTTCTGTCATTTCCACTGTTCAATGTCATATGGGTACACATGTATGGTTTACAGATATTTCTGTCAATAAGTACGTTTGATTGGTCCCAGTGTGAATGCATTATCTGTGCTCCACTGTACTTTAAAACTCTTAAGGGAGTGAAAGGTCTCAAAAGTATCTTTAAAGGTAACATTTCCCTGGAACTGCCCTTTTCAGAGATCTGACTATCATCTAACTTGCATGTGATGTACTGTAAATGTAATATACACCTGACTATCATCTAACTTGCAAGCCAAGTTTAGAGGCTTGGACTGTACATTCAGGATGACTTTTTCCATCTACAAAATTTTGAGGTTCTCCATATGATTGTACCAGGGGCTTGATCTATGAATGTTGAAGAGCCAGGAGCATAATTAATAATGGACAATTAATACATTTCATTTATGATTTACTGCACATGGGTGCCCCATCTTCATGAACCATGCATAGATCCAGATGGGAGGTACTACAAATCAAAGGAAGAATGAAACTTTATTGTCGATTTGCAAATTTTGTCTCCTATAGTACTTTAAAAATATTACAGAAATGAAGAAGCAAATCGGAAGCTACAACAACATACTTTTAAGCAGTGATGAGTAGTGAACACAAGACTATAATAAGTTACTATTCAACTTACATTCAAATTTGACCTCCGGAATTGGTGGTGCTTCTCCCTCTGCAAGACGTCTTCCTTCAGTTATGTCCTCATCATCCATGATCATTTGCTTTTTGCAATATTAATTATGTTTGATTGTTCCAAGGCTAATATCTGAAACACAATTATGATACTCATATTAATGCAGACCCACAATATATGCACAAAACACCTAGGCCCTAGCCTTGAGAATTTCTATCATCCCCTGATTCATGTCGGCTGACTAGTAATTTGTCTGGTTGTCGACTGGGCGACGATCAATGATCCCCCAGTCTTTGTGATTGATTACCTGTCTTTGAATTTTATCTGGAACAAACAATGTTTAAAGACTGAAAGTGGGACCGCAAGGCTTTTGAATCATTTTTTGTGGAATGCATGCCACGTGGTCATAAATTTGCACCTGAACTTGCTCACATTACTCACAATCAGTCATAAAGTGATGCAAAGAATGAACTTTGTAAAAAAGCATCTTCAGTTTTGTATTAATGCTGCCTAATTTTAGAGCAAATAGCTGTGTTTGGTATTATGTTTCATAATTTGAAAAACAGTTTAATACCACTGATGACAGTCTTGCATGCACAACAAAAAGAATGATGGATGGGTACAGAAATAGTACCATTCTTCCTCATCATAGACTTTGGTCTCAAATCAATCTCATGTGAATGTGATGTGTCAGCATGAGTTGAGTGGCCACATGTCCCTTCTGTGATAGAACCCCAGTGGAGATCAAAGGCATGAATTATAGAACAGATACTACAGGCATGAATTATAGAATAGGTATAACTCTTGTAAACTTAGTGCAAAGGTATTCACAGGAGATATTTTAGTATAACATCCAAGTATTTTTTCCTTATGTAACTAGACTATATTTTTTGCCATGAGTCATCTTTAATTGTCCATCTATCTTTGAATCTGACAGTGACACAACATGTCAACTTGAGGAGCTCTAAAGATGTGCATATAGTCTAATCTCCATATAATGTGACTTACTGTGGATACTTTTTTTTCCTCAAGTATATACTTTTGTGAATTTCACAATTTGAGCTTGTCTTGCAAAGCAAACTTTATTTGCGATAAGTTCTGTTCAGAACTAGCAGTGCACAACTAACACTGTGTGTACAAACATAGGACGTGGAAAGTACAACAGCTTTTCAACTGTTTGGGTATCTATATCATTTATCATTGTTGTACACCTATTCTAATTTATATGAATGTTAGCTCTACTTAGAGTCAAACTCACAATATAGTTGGATTTTATTGAGATGGTAACTCTTTATAAAGCCAAATTTTATTCAGAATTTGAATCTCAATAAAGGTGACCTTCAAAGAGAGTCATAATTGTGAACTTAGTCCGGGCCGTAAAATATGCAGACAGTGAAAGTTTCTTTTCTCTCACAACACACAAGCAGTCTTATAACTTTACTATGTTAAGCCTACATGTGTACTTTTGGTGGGTGGACGAATATCCTGCATGGGGAAGCATGCTGATGCATGTACAGCTCAAGGTCTGATGACCAAATCTTGCCCAATGTTTCATGGCATGGGGCTCATGTGTGTCTGGCTTATCAGTTGATCTGTGTGTTGTTGATTTTGTGTTGCAAGATAAGTGAGACGATTGTAACCCTACAGGCGCAAGGTTATCTGAAACAGAAGCCAGAATATATGTACATCATGGCAGTGAGAAAAAAATCACTGTCAGACCATGGACACATAGACTTAGCATTCCCCTTGCAAAAAAGCAGGAGAAAGGGGGCCTGCAATTTATTTTAATTATTTTGTAATGACTCATTGTGTCTTCTCCCTACAGACTGAATTAGTCTAGATCTAGACTCCAGGCCAGGTCTGTGTAAAGGAGCCCTTGCTAGAATCTGAAACTACAGTATCATATTATGCATTCCCTTGGCTCCCAGAGAGTGTTATTAAGTTAGAGTTACCAACATGACACTAGTCATGATTCATCTAAAAAATTCATTTGTCCAGCTCTTCCTTTTGTCTTTTGAATCGTACAAGAGAATTTAGAGACTGAAGTCGTGCAAATTGCAGCAAATTACAAGCCCTTTTGCGATACTCCGATCTTTTGTGGAAGGCAAGGTAAGAAAATATCTAATTTTTGGCAATCTCGAAGGACAGCACCGCAATGATAATGATACAGTTCATTTAGTTGTTTAGTCATAGACCGATATTTCGACTAAATCGGTGCTGTTGTTAGATAAAGCCTAATGTTTTTCTGTCATATTTGTGACATTAGATTGCTGAAAAGCTAGTCTAGATTTCTAGTGCCATTATTATTCTTGATGGCAAAAGTCTGCGCACCTGAGCAATCCTCCCAGAAACCGTATTTTAACGTCAAGATAAATGTGTTAAACGTAAAGGAATATGGCTTTCTCTAACAACAGCACAGATTTAGTTGAAATGACCTGTCTATGACCAAATGAACTGTATCATTTTCGTTGCGGTGCTGTCCTTCGACATAGCCATAGTTAGCCAGGAATATAGTATATAGACTAGATGTCTAACTGCATTTTCTCTTGGTATGTGTGTGTGTTTGGTGGGTTTTTTTCGTGTGTAATACATGGTTTAGTCTGACTAATAGACTGGAAGGATTTCCATATGTGGTAACTCCTACAACTACGGTCAGTACCTTAATTCCGAATAACGTATTAATACAACCCTAACCCTAACCCTGTCCCCCTAACCTTAACCCTACCCTTAACCCTAACACTAAAGCCCTTCGAGACATGAGCATCAATCGGAGCGAGCGTAACTCCTTATCGCCAGTTACCACATATGGAAATCCTCCCGAGATCTTTAGTCCGTCTAGATTTATTTTAGACCATTTAGTCAAAACGTCTTGATCTAGTCTAGATCTAGTCTAGAGTCTAGACGGAGAAATTGCCCACATAATATGACTACAAACACTGGACTATAATTGCCCCAGTCTGATTCAGATCTTAGACTAGACTAGATTAGATCCACAGTTTGGGAGAATCCTAGGATTTTGCTGCTGTAATTCTCACACTGATTACTTCAGATTCTGCGCATCAGTGTACACCTCTTTGTTAGTCAAAGACACAAAGTCGTAAGCACATTGTCGGATAGGCCTAAAAACAAAAGCGGTTTGTTGTGTCTTGAGACCAGGGCTACCACTATTGATTTTTGCCATTTCTCTATATTATAGGACCAAATTTCACTAAATTTCGTACTCTTTTTAATCTTCTAAATATCTGTATCTGAATTTGATACAGCTTGCACATGAAACGAACAAACAAACAAGACCCCCCCCTCCCCAAACCCCTATTAAAAGAAATTTCTTTACTTAGTAGCATCACCCTCCGACGACCCAGAGTTTACTTTTTTTTTCTTTAGAAAATGAGTAAAAGGTCGGCTGTCTGTGCTTTGCGCAATAGTGAGAGTGAGGCTGAGTTTCGATCATAATTTTGTAAAGCACATGTCATTTTTTTGTCTTCAGTTAGACTAGTCTCTACAGACTAGTCTAGTCTACATCAATATCAAAATTTCCGTGTATGGTGGACCAAAATGCCAATACAAGTTAATAATATACAATATTTTTTGTGCTGACATTTTTAACTATATTTCCAACATTTCCTGTATCAGATACTCAAAAAAAAAAGAAAAAAGAGAGGAATTCCGAGTGTGTGCCATTGCCGTATATAATATAAAACTAGCTTACTAATCACCGAAATATTCGTGAAAATTATTAGGCGTGGCAGCCCTGCTTGTGACTGGCCTACTCACATTTATGTGGTTTAACTAGTGGTGGAACTAATCGAATATAGGTAATCTATCTGTTTGATTTTGTTATTTCTTTCCAATTACTTCAGAACTACGCGAAAAATGGATAAACTGTAAAGGGGGGGG
>JAWQUT010000116.1:284403-318298 GCA_033807755.1 Ellobium chinense | reverse complement strand
GGGGGGGGGGGGGAATCTCTAAAATATGGTAGACTATATTGCTTAAACACATTCTTTTCCCCATCGTCTTTCTTCCCACCTCAGCGTTAGACCAGCTCATGACTCTCTCACCTCCACCCTCCCTCCCCTCCCCCAATCCATATGCCTTAACGTGTGGGAAGGCTTTTGCCATGTATGTGGCTCTAAGTCTAATGGTGGGGTGGATGCTTTCTAGGCCGAGTGTCCTGTCCTTTTATTTATCATCTCGGGTTATGCTTTGAAAAATAAATAATCGCAACATGCGGTCAAGTAATCATCATAATTAATTGATTATTGTTCGACTACCCATAGCTGAAGTACTCAATTGTCATGAGTACCAAAAAAATTGGAATATCGCCCAGCACTAGGTCCGGGGACTCTATTCTACTCTTTTGAGTGGAGAGTTGTCATGAAGCCGCTCTTCTTACTGTGATCCTTCGGCCGTTAGCCGTCTTAGAATGTTTATTTCGGTTTGTACAATTCGTACAGCAACAGCAATGCTTCTCGATTCGCGTGGCTATGGATTACAGATGCCCATTACGACTCTCTTTTATCTCATATTTATGAAACTGTGGGAAAAGAAATATTATCCAGGGACTATATAATAATGCATATCTAGACTAGAAAACACTGCATTCTGTTCCTTAAAAAAAAAAAATGCGATTGAGACGAGTGTGTCGCCGATTTTTTTTTTTTTATCTGGAACCGATCGCGGAAGGGTCCCCAAGTTATAGCGCTGTATTTTAGAATGAAATACTGTTAACACTGAAGTTTTTAAGGTGTATTCAGATTGAAGCCCCACCATGCAGTAATCTGCATCAGCCTTGTCTCAATTCTGATCCCACTGTTGTTAATATGAAAGTATGTAGCCCGTCATCTACCCATATCCTACTTGCACTAGACTATGTTTAATGTATTCCACGTGTTTGGGAGTTATTCGAAAAACCGCGACAGTGAACCTGCGATTTGGGGTAGGCTGGCGGCGAGGGATGGGGGGAGGGAAAGGGGGCAGAAGGAAAATAGACAAGTAATATGACAATGACGATGCTATAGTGTGTTTTGCTGTGTTCGAAAAAAGGGCCCAAGCACTGATGTATATAATATGTGTATGAACGTGGACGTTGTTCCCAGCCCAGTATGCAGCGCAGTCGCATGATGTCGTACTTTTCTTGTATCTGGCGATGGGGAAAGGACGGCTGACAACAGAAGTCAGAAGTCCTAAAACATGTAACCAAGTGGAAAGGTATTTTTTCTATTCTTATTAAGAGGGACCCCGATATAATTTTTTTGTTGTTGTTGTGTATTTCACAGTATCTCAGGGATTTTACCATTTGACTATGAAAGAACAAGCTTGAGAAAAAGGGCCGAAGAAAAGCTACGTTAAAAAATTTATTGTCCCTAACGGGCATCGAACGCAGGGTCTCTCAGCTTGTAAATCTGAAAGTGTTACCACTATACCACAGGGACGCTAGCTTCACAGTAATTTAATCCTTCAAGGTATGAAGATGCCAATAGCACCTGGCATAAAAATATGCAATTTTAAATAGTTCCTATAAAATCAAAATATTGGCCATGGGGAGGGGGGGAAGGGGTTGGATTTTAATTTCAAAGGCTTAGATAGGTGCAAATATATGTGTAGACTCAGAATAGGTGAGGTTTAGTCACTCAAGTATAAAATTTGTGATTGTTGCTAGGTGGGTAAGGTTACCCTGTTTACTGAGTGAAAAGGCCTAAAATATTAGGGTGTCTGCTTCACTGCCTAAGTTCTCAAAATCTAACTGGTTCAGGTGCATTTTTCTTTGTGTCAAAATTTGGAGGAAGAGCTAAACTACATATTTGGAAAGTATTTTGAAACGGCACCCCAGGATAAGTTAATGAGAGGTGTAAAACCTAATATAGCCAACAGTGAAAAATACATTGGCATCTTCATACCTCAATGCCTACAGCCTGAGTATTGTTCCCTAACTTTAACGAGTAAGTCTAATGTTTATCTCTGACCCTGATACACTTCCCAACTGCTCACACTCCTCCCTGCTTATCCATGTCATTTCCTCATAACAACACAAAGTTCTGGGTGAGTATGCCATCATTCTTAAATGACATCTCATCCCATCTTCGGTATGATATCCACAAATAATCTGAGGCCATTCTTATTTTCAGCTCTTAGGGTTAGAATACCACATCCCTCTTCATGTTTCTGCCTATGGTTTACAGAACCCTTCTCTTCATTGCTACTCCAAAGGCTGCAGTGAGACATCCTGCTGACGTCGCCTGGTGTAAACTGTTGTAAAGGCAAATGCATTTTGTTTATCATCTGTTATTAAGATGAGGAATACGAGCCCAGTCTGATTTTCTAAAGATACAGTTACACATTACCTAGGGATGCGTGACACGATTGCTATTTATTTTTTATTCGCAACTTCCGGTCTTTAAAGAGTAAGGCATTCATATAGTTCAACATTTTATTAGTTTTTCGTCTGATAAATATTGGAACTCCTAGGGGTGCGTTTCTGTTTCTTTCAGATTCGCCTTCTTAATCTCAGACAGCCAATGAGCGGAGTCAGCGATCTGTGGGTGGCATTAGCGTTGCTGCAAAATTAGACAATGTACAAGTTCCAATCCATGGGTTGCTAGACGTGCCTTGGCTCTTTCGGATTTTTGGCTTATTTTAAAAGTCCTTGGCTGCCAAATAACTACTGGCTCTTTGCTCCTTTTTTACTCCAAAAGACTTTCGGTCGAAATTGATTTTCCTATAATAATATAAGAAGTGCTTGCATTTCTCTGTAACTTTCCAATGTACGGTTTGGCTCTTTTTTTGGTGCTTTTTCATGTCCGAATTGGCTCCGCTGAAAAAAAAAAAAAGGTATGGCAAACGATCGGAAGCTCACACTCACACAATGGCGACATTTATCTGTAGTTTCAAATTTGCCATTGACACAAATTAACATTTTGTTACATGCGATCTCCTAGGGACTTTCCTTGTGTCGGAGGAGGATGTGAAAAGAATCAACGATGATCTTAGTAAGGCAGAGATACAAGTAAAGCAAAGACCACTCGCAGGTCATTGTATATCTCCTGTCGCTTCCGCGTTAGTCGCAGCCATCTTGGCTTGCTTATTCATAACAACTTCCGGGGACGACTCCTTTAGGTCAAAATGACGCCACAGAAGGTCTAAGAAACGTAGCCTTGGTGTGCAGTAATACTAATAGTGTCGCTCTCTTTGAACTAGAAGTGAAAGATTGCACGCCAAAGTCCAAAATGGTGCTCAGCACGAAAATTGGAACTTGAATGTATATCACACTTCTTTGAGACTGGTAGACTATAATAATATCGAAGGAGTCGTAGATCTACAATAGCAAGAAAAGTCTAGATTGTCATCGTTTTAAGTACTGCAGCGTGCTACTTTGTCATAGGCTTATCGCTGGTGGCTTCATCTTGTCACAGGACAAGGAGCTATGTTTTTGTGGTATCTAGTCTATTTGATACCGAGGATCGCTGAAAAAGAGCTCATAGGCGTGAGTGCCCCCTGTGGTATTATCCCCCTCGCAGGTTTGTCAGAGTCCCTCATATGGCATTACTCAGTTGTACTTGTAGTGATAATTCTAGGTCTCTATCCGTCTATCTTCTATATTGAACAACCAGCGCTTCTTCAAGTCTCCCCGTGCGTTTCTGCCTATTATTTTTAATAGTCGTACTTTCAACTTTTAAGGATCTAATCTTCTAAACTGACTTTTCAAGGAAAAAAAAACCTTTACCAAACGTATCAGATTGTGACATATGAAATGTAGCTATCAGACATGACTGGCTAACACTTAAATGACAATGAAAACAGCTTGTTTGTGTCCCGTTTAAAATTATCTCGGAAACAATAGATGGTTAGAGAATTACACTGACGCCATGCATTCAAAGGGACCTTACCCACCTTACACTGATACAGATGGTTTCCTGATACTTTGCTTGGCCTCGAACTTTTCTATTTGGCTGTCGGGGTTTAATTTAGAAAAAAAAAGAGCCACTTTCATCAAAGGAAATCGCGTTCAGAATGGTGATTATCTCCACACATCGGTGTTGTGCAGAGCTCCATAAATAAAGAAAAGAACTGTCTGTATGCTGGTCAGAGAGTAAACATTCTCTCCGCAACTTCACGCTTTTAAAAAGCAGTAAAATGTGGGTGTACGGATTCACTGACAACCAATAAAGGTAGACTATAATAATACAACCAGTTTAGATGTGCCGCAGTTGTTCGAACAATTTCATAATTTTTGCAAATTGTCATCGACTTTTAGGAGTAGAATTGCCTTCAACAGCGTTGACAAAAAGGTAGGCAATGGTGGTAATTGTTGGTCTTCAAACCGAAAGACGGGTCTGCTAGTCAATGCGCGGGACGCCAGGACAGAGGAGCAAACATTAAACCACATAAGCGACAAAGATACTCCGACGTGACATCATAAACTGTACTCATACATACATTACACGACTGAGTGTAGAGCAACATGCCCCCAGTGTCTGACAAATAGATTTTCCATAAATAACGGTGCCTGACCCTTCCGCTTTATTAGTTAGAAAGTCAAGATTCTTACTTTATCCATATTCTCCTTTTATGACACTGACATCGGGATTATAATGTCGTGGAATCTAGTCATGGTATAAATGCAAATAAAAAGGACTAATTGCATAAACCTCCTTCAATTTCGTTTGAAGGAAGAAATTACATTACCATATTCTGACTGCCATAACAATGCCCGTTTCGTGAAATGATGAGAAATAGTCCTTTGTTTTATGTCCTTAAAACTTCCTAGTCTAGTCTATTTAATCTTACTATAATGAGAGATGTTAGAAACCTGTCCACTTTATATATTTATCAGCCATCGGAAATTCTGCAAAACGACACAATCGACATAATATATGCGTATGGAAATATTGGTCTCCTAAAATCTGCATTTACTCTCTCAATGGATAAGAATGACTCACATCGCCCGCTGCATTTTAACTCTTTCCAAGGTGTTCATCTGTAGTGCGTTTCGGTGCGTTTGGTATCCTATTACCTCTAGTTTTTTCTCTTTCTCGCTTCATCAATGGAACAGTAGACTATACAGATAGCTGTCTAGAGCCTTGCCTTGTAAAGATCGTCACTCTGCCAGGTTGGTCCCATTCGTACAACACGAAGTCAGTTTCCTCACTCCCCCACCCCCTCCCCCCCACACNGTGTTTATTTACCTTTATCGAGAATGATGATACAAATAACCGAAGAGCAACAAAGTGATGTTTTGATGTTTTCCTTTTGCGTCAGGTTGCTGTAAAATTCTAAATGTTTGATCAAGGGGAAACTGCGGGTTTTCTTTTACTATAATGCGATTCACAATTCATGAGACGAAGTTTTTTTTTAAATATCTCGTAAAAAGTTGGACTTACTGGAGTCAAATTTTGTATGGCCTCCTATCTCAATTTGTCTACTGAGAAAAGTGGTTTTTTGGACACCACTGCACAATAAACACACAAAAAAAAATTCCTTCTTACAACTATACCAAATGTGCTCTTTCCATTGGAGATCGATCAGACTGCTGTTTTAAAGTAGAGCCTAGTCGTCACAACATTCAATCTATGACGTGTCTTCTTTTACATTGAAACACGTACCGTATAGTTGCACATCACCTTCGTTTACTAAATCGGAAGTTTTAGACCTTCACATGTTGAGCAGTATATACCCTAACGTTGAATAGTAACGTTTTCATTTATTTTGGCTGCACTACTTTCCGTTTTAAACCTTTGGCGGCCATAATATGCTGATGGCATGAAAGCGCTGATACTGAGTTTTGTAAAATGCAACAAAAGAGGCAACAAGGGAACGCTCCTGGCATCCATTTCCAACCCTGTAAAACAGACAAGTCATCAACTCGTCTTATTTGTTTCCAGTATCTACTTTCAATAGAAAAAAAAAAGTTCACATTCACAAACTAGAAGTATGAAGATGCCAATAGCATTTGGCATAAAAATAATATGCAATTTTAAAAAGTCCCTATAAAATCAGGAAACTGGCCATGGGGAGGGGGNGGGGGGAAGGGTTCGACTTTAATTTCACAGCCTTAGATAGGTGCAGATACATGTGTAGACTGAGAATAGATGACGTTTAGCCACTCAAGTATAAAATTTGTGGTTGTTGCTAGGTGGGTAAGGTTATCCTGTTTACTGAGTGAAAAGGCCTAAAATAATAGGTAGTTTGCTTTACCATCTAAGCTCTCAAAAGCTAACTGGTTGAGGGGCATTTTTCTTTGCGTCAAAATTTGGAGGAAGAGCTAAACAACGTATTTCGAAAATATTTTGGCCTGGGACCCCTGGATAAGTTAATGAGAGGTGTAAAGCCTAATATTGCCAACAGTGAAAAAAACATTGGTATCTTCATACCTAGACAGCATCTAAAGTGTGCATACTTCAACCACAGTACACGATAGGGGAAGAGGATGCTGGGGCTTTGCGACCGGCCTTCCCAAGTAGTTGCCCTTTACACACCTTATACAATTCAGAGTGAACTCTTTTCTATTCCAGACAGAGTTAACTTTTCCATCAGTTACACTTTTCCAGTTATCTTGTTGGCACTCCAATCGACCAAATCAACCGAATGACACACATGAGAACTATTCTTCATAACAAATCTATTTACAGATCAACTAAATTCTAATGCTTATTAAGCTAATTGCATTTATCCAAAAACCGATTGCCTTTATGTAGACTGTGTCAATTTGTAAACTTTCGCTTACTGCGCGCGATTTTGCACACCATGCCTAAACAAAGAAGTGAAATCACCGTCTCATAAAGGTATCGTAATTCTCTACACACCATGGCTACACCCCCTGTTTTCAATTTTAATATATTGTACTTTTTCGAAAGAAAAAAAAAATTTTCCATGCAATTTTTGAAAGAATTTATAAGACAAGTTGACAAATTGAGATAGGAGTCATTAGGAGGCCAAACAAAATTTGACGCATATAAGTGCAACCATTTCAGAGATTTTTGCAGAAACATTATCTCACGAATTGTGAATCGCACTATAATGATTATTAAAGGTCAACCCCGCTTGAATGACCTCGATAGTAGCGTCATTGAGCTCA
Source organism: Ellobium chinense (assembly GCA_033807755.1). Lineage (NCBI taxonomy): Eukaryota > Metazoa > Mollusca > Gastropoda > Ellobiida > Ellobiidae > Ellobium > Ellobium chinense. Next base: position 311,174 of record JAWQUT010000116.1, on the reverse strand, counting down.
GCCTCTGAGGTATGATAGTGCCTGCCCTTAGGTGTGACGTCAGGGGGTCATAGGCTAGTCACAGCCTTGCAGGCGCAAGGTGGCGGCGATACCGTTTTTGTCCTAAGAAGATGACGATTTCGACCCAGAACTGTTGTTTATTTGTTCGAACTACAAACAAAAAGACACCATATCAATGGAATCCCTGTCGATATGATTAGTCTCTGTAGAGAGGGAGTATCTAGCGCATACGCTGGACCAGCGAACTTGACACGCAGACCAATTTACCCAACTTTACACACAAATTACTCAATGACAGCCCAGCCTATCTGCATAAATTTCGCATTACTGAAAAGCTCAATCTATCTCCCTCAATTTCATATCAGCAACAATAGTAACATTACATCTCATTGAGTAATCGCCCCTGTTAAAGACCAAGGGGTAGGCGTCGCATTGCCTGCCTCGCCGTGGCTTTCCTTTCGCACCTGTACTGTGTTTACAATTAATGGTGGTGTTGTCTGAATGGCATTTTCCAGTGATCAAAACTTCTTGTTGGTTCGAAGAATCATATGATTGAGAGAGATGAATGGAGAGTGATCAACGTTGTCTCTGAGAAAAATACGGTGTATCAAATGAGCAAGGATGAGTGTTTAAAAAATGAGACTAACATTCAATCTGTCTAATGGAAAATGAATAGACATGTCTCGGAGTAGTAGACGCGCCATAAAATCCCATTGTTAGCGTCTAGCATTATAATTTGTCAAGTTCAGTGCTGATCAAAGGAAAAGATAGATACTATACTTTCAAAGTACTGATAAAGCTGCTCTTCTACAAAACGTCTACTTCTAGACTAGACAAAAAGTTTTGGGGAGAGAGTTTTGAGGCGGTGGGGATGGAGAAAGGGGAGAAGCTTTGCCTACGGAGTGACATTATTGAACTGTCACTTGTCAGCCAGGCATAGATCCAGATCTCTTTATCTTATAGGATAAAATGTATGATATGGTAGCTTCACTTCGTCAGTGTGATGATATAGATTTCAGATTATAAATTGGAGGCATAGTAAAGCCTTTGATAGTAAGACAGATTATACGGAAAACATTGTAATAATTGCGTAAGTTTGTCTATTGCTGTATACCTTTAGGAAACGTTTGGACTCGACTCATTCGAGTTTGCCGAATTTTGAAAGATCAATATTGAGCTAAAATCCAGGTCTGAAAGATTTGTTTGGGAAGGGGAGGGAGTGGGGACCGTGATTTTGACTTACTTGTATTCGACGATTTCGTGTTTGACTGTATTATCCACTTTATAGATGTAAGGTTTTGGAAGCTTAATCTACCCCCTCCTCCCTCATAAATGATTTCAAATTCATCTGAAGATCTAGGCACTTCTAGCACTCGGAGAGTCCTGGAATGCAAAATTATTCCGTTGCCTATCCATACACGTAATGACTGAAAGTATTTTCCATAAATCACAGCTGATTAATGTGTGAAGTTTTAGAATAAAGATAAAATATTACTGCAGTAAAGCACTCCTATGGACGCATGCTTTCTTTCACTCGATTCCCATCCATCTCTTTCTCTGTGTTTCTCTCTTTTTCTGTCTTTCTCTCTCTCTCGTTCTTTCTCTCTCTCTCTCATGAAATCAAAGAAGGGGAATTGCTCCCCCCCCCCACCCCCCAGCCACCGGTGGGACCCATCACTGTTTGTAGCAGCTTACTGAAATTGCAAGTAGGTGTTGATATGGTATGGTAAAATAGCGCCATTCATTTTCATGCCTGAAACTGGAATTGGGATCATGAGGGGAAAAAGAGTGGTGGGTGGGAGGAAAGGGGGAATGGATTCCACAAAGTAATCTACACATAACGGCGTAGACTAGACTTATCTCAAAAAAATATACCGATCAAAACAACACACACATAACGAATGATACACAAATCTTAGTGTCTTCCACTCCGAACCAAAGATAAACAAAGTAAGCCAGGCGAAGCTGTGACCATGTGACGTCACCGAGAGAGAGCGAGCGAGGAAAACAAGAGGGATGCAGTCGCAGCCGGTCAAGGAATGGGCATGAGATTTGACTCGCGTAAAAGCGATTAGCACGCGTGTAGTCTTATTAGGGTGGCCTGTGGGGATTGCAATAAGTAATTGAATAGGTATAGAAGAGACCTGGTTGCACAGATATTGTAGTTTGTCTTATCATCAGAGAAACAACGGCCAGATTTAAGAAAACTTTTACCACGAAGACAGGAGTGAGGCAAGAAAATATTTTCCTGTTAAGACAAATTGGTTTAGGGTTGCAGCATACACAATTTTGAAACAATCCGTTCATTAGGAAAAAAAGATACCGAAGAAAAACCTTGTTCATTAATTTGTGAAGTCATTATAATACCAATGACCAAATGATGGTGACTTCCGGACTACCCATGAATATTCATTTTATTCTATCGTAGTTCTTGCAATTTCGTTGCATTGCGTCGCTGGCCACTGGCTATAAATAATGCCTTTAACGCAGTTCTTGAGGGTTTTTTTTTNGGGGGGTCGGGGGTCCGTTGTCGTTATAAACAGTTTCTACAATCACGTTTTCTTTAACGTTTATATTTTCAAGTTTCATACTGTATAACCATGCATGTTTGAGAAACTATCTCATCTATCTCATAATATTTATGAAGATATCTTTTTACCATAGACATAGAGACGATCTGAAATAAATATGTTGTATTAATACAAATCGTTTTAGAAACAATTCATTCGGTAGGAGCTTCGATATTTTAAAGGAAACATTGCTCATACTTTGCTGAAGCAGATACTCGACGCAATCACCATATACAAAGAAGATAAATCTTTTGGGTTGGTGACGGTAGCATGCATATGGAATAATTTGTTCGTTATTTTGTTAATTTCAAGACGTTGCCGACACTTTAATTGGTATCAATTTGAAAATGCCCGAAACTTGTTTATGATCTCACGAAAGATGATCATGCCAATGTCCAAACCTCTACGACTGATAACGTGTTCACAGCTGCTTAGCAGATTTACAAAGTCAGATCGCAGAAAACGGCCAAAAGACATATTCGCCCAGAGTGTGATTCCAGAGTTATCATTCCTGTTTATATGATGAAAATGTCCCATTAAGCAACTCCGCACATGGCATTGTATTCTATTATTTATACATTTACAGAATAAAGTAGCTATGGGCAGTGACTCTGCGGATAGTGCTTACGCGCTTTCCGCAGTAACAAACGAACTCTTCTTCGCAAGAGGCGCAAACTATCCTCAGTGACATGCGCCAGCAGCGCGCACATCGTTAGCGTATTGACGTAGAAAAAATGGCGGCTTTGCCATGTAAAATCACTACTAAGAACGAAAAGATAATGAAAGATTTGCAAGACGACAAAACAGTAGATGAAAAAATTCGGTAAAAGTGCATTTCTCAGCAACAGATGCTACCAGTGTCCGCGGCTAACCGCCACCTAAAGGTTACAGAAGCCTAATTGTTCCCCCCAAAAATAAATGGACTATCAGAATCAATAATAGCACACTGACCATCTCGAAATGTTNGGTCCTAAAATTCGAAGATTTCGATAAAAATACCGATTCTGCGATTATTCAATTTTCGTCAAGTTCAGGCATTTCTGCTTATGATTTTACCCGTTAGATATCCCATTATGACCCTTTCTCCCTCTAAATGACCCTTTTCCTGAAGGAGGGTCACCAGAAAGTGATACCCAAGCAGCACTCAAACGGTAAACATCACTTACATTTGTGGGACCTTTACAGACACAAAAATGGAATACATCGGTCCAAGAACGGTATCGCCGAAGCAAAAGGAAAGGCCAGACAAAAAGAAGGAGGCTGACCTATCAAGCAGGACAATATTGAAGCATTTAGACCACAATTTGTCATCAGAAAGTGTCAAAAAAAAAACCCATTGTATAAATTTCAAACGCAATTTTTTAGAAAACTCTGTACTATTTTCCCTAGGGCTTTGTAACTACTGGACCCATTGACTTGAAAATTGGTATCTATCTTCCTCGAATCGTGTAAAATAACAATATGCATCGTTTTTTCCCTATAAACATTTTTGGTGAATATTTGAGGGAGAAATCGGTATTTTCTACATGTACATTTCAAAAGGCTATAGCTGACTACCTATTACAGATTAAAAAAAAACAAAAACAAAAAACCGACGTATGCGTTTGTTCAACAGATGTTGAAATGTATTTGTACCAAATTTCAGATTGTTTTGTTGAAAAATGTCGGAGCCGTAGGGTTTTGAAAAATGACCATTTTTTTCGATGCAGTAATTCAAGATGGCGGTGCTGTCATGGCGGCCATAAGAAAAATTCAAAATTTTTTGACCCTGTTCCTCTTATTCTTCTGAATCCGATTATAAAGGTTAAAATTGCCCATTGCCTATAGTTTAGAACTTTACTTCCAGCACCCTCGCCCCTCCCCCCTCCCCCACCCCCTCTTAAGAATACACTCCGTTACAGGAAGATCCATAGAATTTACATAATTCTAATTATTGAGGCGTGAGAAAACGTTTTTCTTCGGTACGCGTACTGTCGCTAGGGATAGCTCTTGAGCGATATTTTCGGTGTCACAAAAGTATTATCCAAACCACTAAGCACTGCTTCTGATGTCAATACAGACAGTGCCTGAACGCCATCCGCAGTGTTCTTGTGGACAAGACTTACATTTACAAAACAAACCAAGGTATGCAGATTGATACATTACTGGTTACAGAAGCCTAATTCCGATTGCCCTCTTGAGCCAATGAACTGTTTTCTCTATTGTCACTTACAAGAAATTCCACAATCTCTGAGTCTTCTTTAATAGCTTGCAGCATTCAATGAACTTATTAAAAATGATGTTTAAAATATAGGGCCTTCATTTCTTTTTCGAGCTACGAACCGACACATCGAAATGTGTAAACAAGCTAACTAGTTTCCTTAAAGATAAGTGCTCCGCACACAATGCCACACCGAAACTGAAGTGAATGACCCAAACTTTAGGTTTAGTTTACAAACTCAGGAGAGAATACAAACTAATTCGCGGGTAGGTTCACAAATCTAGGGCCCATTCTCCACAAATATTTTACTGTCTTTCTAACGCATCTAACGACATGTTATTTTCATCCAATTGGAAGTCTGTAACCTTAAGAAGGATGAAACATTATCATAATTTAGCTAAATTTGCTCTATAAACAGCAGAGTAGACACGTTGACAGCATTCTAAGTTGTACAGAGTTAATTGCTATTCTCAAAGAAAAATTTATGAGGAGTTCAGTAACTCCATCAATATTGAGAGAAAATGCTGTTGTCGGGTAACTCTGAGCAAGCATTCAAAAAGTTTTGGAACTTCTTACCCCACATCTAGGCACATCCCCACTTGTTTCTTTATCCTTTCCCTTCCCATCATCAACAGTAGGTGTATAAGAGATAGGTATTGTCTCTAAGCAAGCCAAGATGGCTGCGACTAAAGCGGAAGAACAAGAAAATACTGCACTAACTTGCTACTGGTGTTTGCTCCATTTATATCTTTGTCTCAATCATTAGCATACATACATAAGTTAATCCTTGTCACATCCTCCTCCGACACAAGGCCATTGATAAGACGTTCCACTGACACATTTGAAATGTAGATTGTTGCCACCATGTTGTCAAACTATCTCTTCCAGTGATGGCAAAAGTTGTTACATTTCTGACAAACCTCAACGCGACTGGCGAGCACCAACCATAAAACGGCAGAACCAATTTTATTTGATCCCTGCAGTGTCGAGAAAGTGGTTGTTCTTGTATTATCTGGGCAGTCCTTTGCAAGGAAGTATCAGGAAGTATCATGGATACTTTTTGGTTGATGCGCACCAGTTACAGTGAGAAAGGGTGCTCACATATTAGAGGTTTCAAAGAAATGTGACTTCTTCTGCCGTCACTGGAAGAAAAAGCTCGGCAACCAAGCAGCAACCATCTATAGTGTCAAGTTTGTTAGTGGAACGTCTCATCAAGCACCATGTATTTGAGGAGGATGCGGCAAGACTCAACAGTGCAGAGGTATGCATACTAATCGAGGCAAAGATGTCAGTATAACAGACACCACTCCAAGTCAGTGCAATATTTTCTGTCTCTGTGGCATCTAAACCACGTTTGCTTGCTTAGAGACTGATACTTCCTTTGCTAAGGGGTGTGGCTTGCTCTTTCGTCTAACTGCGGTTTTGTTTTTTTTTATCTTCTCAACTCCCATTCTGAGAAGATAGGAGCGGTCCCTATCGCATGTAACAGGACGTTAATTTGTACAAATGAAAGTTGTTATCTCCAGGCAAATTTGAAACCACAAGCGAAAGCTGTCATTGTCACTATTGTGTGAGCTTCCGATCAAGGTTTCCAGATTTTTTTTTTTAATCGCATATAAAAAAGAGCCAAGAAAGAGCCAAACTATGCCTGGAAAGGGTCTACTGACGGTAAAGATCTGACATGACATTTGACAAGAAATTTAATACGAACTCCCCATGTATTGGATATACTAGGGTTTTAGTTTTAGGATTATCATGACATTTCTACATACATTAGGGCAGCATAATAAGAAATGATTGTTAACTGGAAATAGCGAACGTCCTTTGATACATGATAATTGGGCAATTATGACAGATGACTGACCATCTCAGATACAAAATACTGGACAGAAGTGCGCTTACTTTTTATATAGTTTTGACCTAAACTCTGTTGGAGCAAAAAAGCCAAAGGACCAGTCAGTTATTTGAGAGTCAAGGATTTTTTTAAAAAACCAGAAATCTGGTATTTGGCCTCGAAAAGGCAAGTCTGGCTTCCAATTTATCCCAAATTGTCAAATTGTCTAGACTTTATCGTATAAGCCCCGCCCACAATATTCGCATGGCGTCTGTACTCCACTCATTGGCTCTCTGAGACTAGCAATACGATCACTACGGAAACATAAACGTAGCAAAGGGAACAAACAAACGCAGCCCTTTTTTTTTCAAAAAGCACACACTTCCGGATTTGCATTTGTTTTGCTTATGATGCGTGACTGTGTATTTGCACGGTCGGCATTGTGCTGTTGCCATGAATGAGCCTCATAGACTAGGCTCGGCAGCTGCTTCTCACTGCTGCACGACCCACACAGTGCCATGGTCGAAATGTAAAGATGTTAAGAGACGAAATGATGTTATAAAGGAGACTGTCAGATGCGACATAACATCATGGCTCAAGGACAAGCTGAAACAAGCTGTACTGTGGCAGAGGTAGGTGCCGCGTGTAGCGGATTTGCAGGATAGATATCCTCCTGTAGCTAATAGTGTTTGTAGTGGTGATTCCGTATAAGGCAACCACTCAAAAGGGAGGAATGAACTTCTTTTGAGCTTCAGCTTCCAGCACAATTAACAGTAAGACTGTTTTATTTTTGTTTCACTAACCGTGGGGATTTTACATTCTTTTCTAAGAATTCTCTTAAAAAAATTCGTAAGTGGAATTCTAAACAAAACAAAACCAAAAAAGTGTAAGTTCACTAATCTATGCCGCCTGACTATATTATATATTTATTTATTATTTATGTTCAGATGTCGAACGTCAAAGTGGCATCCGGAGAGACACCATTTTATTTGTCAGATTAGTCGCTGAAAACGAAAAATATAAACATGAAACATGGAAGCGGAAAGTACAGATGCATCTGTCTCGACATATATTAGGGTTAGTGTTCGGGGCAAGGTTAGGGTTTGAGGTAGGTTTGTGGTTACTTTAGAAGGCTTGAAATCTGGATCCCAACTTTTTATCAAATGTGCCTCCATAAGTACATAGTGACCCATGGAAATTTCTCAACATCAAGATTGCCTCACTAGTACTTTGCAAATGTTTGCTCAGTGGTTCAGCATTGGAATACCAATCAAACGTACCTGATTCAGCCCCGGCTTACGACCTAACAACCTTTCTCTTCTTAAGGGTGTGGAGCTCATTCGCAAATTCTTCCTGTCCACTGCTTTGTAAACTTCAGTTAAAGCAGTGATTATGTTTAGCAAACTACATGATCCTTTCCGTTTTTCAGTATTGTCTGTGGAGGTCTCAAACCGGACTGCCACAATGTTTGAAAAGAGAATAAGTTTTCTGAGATGAAGACAATTGATTTTGACTTGATCAGACATCTGGAATTGTGTAACAGGAACCATATTATCGTCATGCTCATTCCACATTTGCCAAAGTCACTTTTTAAGGTTTTGAGAAACCAAACACTCTGAATTCGTTGCCCAAGACAAAATAATGAGGTAGATGTGGATTAGCTTTGAAAATTGGGAATGTAACATCAAAACAAAACTGTACTTTTTTGTAAGTAGTTAAAAAAGATGAACGAAAGATCATAGTTGGAGAAACAATTCATAGCATCAAAAGGAAAAAAAAATAGGCAAATGTGGAATGAGCATAACATTATGATACTTTTATTTTCGGAGAAGAAACACAAGCTAGTCCATTAGCTGAAATCTTCACACTTTCCTTTTGTTCTTAAAGAATGACCATATTAATCCGTCTTAGAAAGAAAAGTTTAATGTTAAATAAGTGATTGCTCTAAGGTTTCCTCAAGATCATGAGGTCTATTGTAAGCCTATAAGTAAGATCTTAAGTCCAGCATAATAATATGGTCGGCTTTGAAATATGGCTCTGTTTTTCAGAGTTCATGCTGATGACATTTGCCTCATTTATAAGTTATCACCTTAATGCCTAGGAAACAATTTATGCTAATCATGGCAGCCATGAGCAGCAATACATTTTTTTTTCACTCGTGTTAATTAAAAATCTCAAATGACTTAAATATCATGCACACAAATTTTTTTCATTTTCCAGTAAATCTTAAAAATGAGATTGAAAGTTTGTCACCTTTTCTTTAAAATTACTTCTCTTGATTAGTAGGAAGACTAAGTTACTTTCCATAAAACTTGGAGTTGAAGTAGGTTTAAAACTTCCTGTTTCACATTTAATGAAAACGATGATGATGGTGATGATGATGATGATGATTTTTACAGAATAGGAGATGATGATGAATATACTACATTCATTTGCCTATTAAGTGTGTTGTAAAATGTAAAGGAAGATAATGATGCTGATGATAATAGCACCGGTGTAAGGATAACAATGATTGATAACGGTGATAATGGTAGTTAATGATCAACAACTATCACAGGATCGAACCTTACTTCCCTGACTGGTCAGCTTTGTCCGCCAGCAATCCCGCAACAGACCATGTCATAGGACTGACCCTTCACTGCTTCATCCTATCCTCGATGGTATTAGCATTCGCTGTCGTCAAAGCTACTCTGTCTTTACTTAAGTTCGTCTGCTATGTCGCACTGCACTGTGCGATATATAAAGGAGACATTGTTGTAAGTTTGCTGTTGTGTTGGTATATATCGCCATTGTATACTTGTATAGGGTCTCGGCTGTGTTCCTTTGTTGTTGTTGTTGTTGTTGTTGGTGGTGGTGGTATAATGGTCACAAATGAAAGGGTTGCATTAGATCAGCTGGAGTTTGGCAGAGTTGTGTTCGGGGACCCACAATGTTTTGATTGGAAAAATAGGTCATTATTTGCTTATTGTGACAGTAAATAGTCACCAGCTATTGTTTACATTGTACATTACGAAAGAATGACTGTAGTTCGCTAACACATGTTTAATTTGTCGCACTGTAGTGTGGTAAAAATGGGCTTCTATTTAACGGTGTGGAAGTTGTATTCAACAGTGTGACAACATTTTGCTTATGACGTCAGCTGCACTGTGCAAAAATCTAAATGACCAATCGAAAAGATTTTTGTAAAGTTTTCAGAAAGAGAATTCAAGAATTTCCGAGAAACTTGGGCCTGTCGGAATAAAGATAGTAACAATTAACAAAAGCGATGACGCAGACTGCAGTAGCAGTTGTTACTATTAAGGTTGTTGTTTTTATTGTTAGTATTGGTGTTGTTGATCAGTTATAATACTAAACTTGGCTTACTCATTCAACATCCTCAGCCTATTCAAGATGACTCTACAGTAAGTGCTAATAAGATGATAATGCGAGGATGGAAGAAATAGTCTCTATAGAGAGGATGAGGATGAGAAGATAATAGATGACTGTATGAGATGGTAGTAATAGAGAGATTGATATAAAGAAAGGCGATTGGTGAAGATAATGAAAAGTAAGTGGAAGATGAATAGAGGTGACGCTGCTAATGACATTTAGCATGTGTATTCTGATAGTGGTGTTTATGGTGATGTCTGCAGAGGAGATGATGTGGTTATTAGCAGTGATGAAGTAGCGCCGATGATGATTATTGTCAGTATGGCTTTTGCTATTGGTGATGGCTGGTTACTTTTATTATAGCTGCTGCACTGGAACGTCGCTGCTGCCGCTTGTAATTAGGGTAGTGACTGTGGCAGTAATGGTTGCTGCTTTTGTTGTTGTTGACGTGTTAGCAAGGCAGTGATGACAAATGTTGTTCTGGAAGGAGGTGATAGTGGCACAACGAGAAAGTTAATCTAGGAAGTAACAATTGTAGTGCTGATGTTGATGGTACTGCTGGTGATAACGGTAGTCGTAGAGTGGACATGTTGACGCCAGCCACAGACGCTTGGTTGTTGAGAGAGCCGAATGTGCTACAGACAATAAATATGGTGCGATCGGAAGTAAATGATTGACGTTTTTGTTTTTTTTTTGAAATATCTCCGCTATGGCTCAACGTCGTAACTATTTCAAGATTTGCGCATAGTTATTCGGGAGTTTTTTCCAATTTAGGGAAGGTTGGGTGGCAGAGACTAGCAAAAGAATTTATGGCAGAATTATTTATTCATTTTTTTACGCGTAGTTAGACTGATACTTGGCTGTCCTGACAGAGTTTTAATTCTTTCAGATTATGGTGTAGAGTCAACTGAATTTCATCGCCTGTACTGAACATTCATTCCTGTAACCATATTATAGATTCCACAAAGTGATTATCAAACTTATTGTTAGGAAACAGATGTTGTGCTTGGTAGATTGGTTGATCCATGAATTAAGACATTTGTTTTCATTGTGATGTGCAGAAATTAGAGAGGAATTTAGTAACATCCATAACAAAATATTCTGAACTGACATCTCTCACTACTGATAACTTTTTACTCGGAGCATTCTATGCCCATTTAACAATTTCCACACAAATGTATAGGACACTGGCATAAATCGTAAATAACTTGTAAAGATACCTATGGTAGTAAGAACAGAATTGCTTGCTTTGTTAAAGGTCTAAAATGTTAAAGAAATGAGTGACATGCTACAGGAGTGAGAGATGCTCTCTGGGGGTAAAGTCTTGAAACTTTTTTTTCGAAATTTTTTTAAACTTGGAATTAACAAGGCTTTTACCTGAAACTTGCTCCAAATCACCACAATTTGCATCTTTCATCGACTATTTTCAGTCCTGTTACCTGCTGCAAATAGTGTTTTTACAGGAGTGAGTGTTGTAAACAGTGATTATTACAGTAGTGAGTGTTGTAAACAGTGATTATTACAGTAGTGAGTGTTGCAAACAGTGATTATTACAGTAGTGAGTGTTGCAAACAGTGATTATTACAGTAGTGAGTGTAATAGGAGTGAAAATCAACACATTTAAAATTGCAAACGTACATACTAAGGTCGAAAAACGGGTCATGAGAGGCCACACATACAGTGCCAATGGACATGTGCAAGAAGATCACACAGCTTCTTATAACGAATTAGATAACAAGTGTTATACTAGGAATGAGCCCTATGGTCAATTCCTCATCATTGTTAAGGGAAGGTTCCTATTTTAATCAAAGTGGTTAAATATATTCCTATTATAATGTCAGCTATGTTGTGGCAAGGTACACGCACTTTTTGAACTAAATTCAGATAACCAGCTGTAAAATCTGCTCTTGCCAAATAAGAATTTTACTGGTATCGTTACAGGAGTGAGTCACAACAAAGGGACAGACATTCATTTCAACAGGAAATGTATCTGAATACACAGATATACCAAAGGAACATGAAGTAATGTGTATTTTCAATGTACAAAATATCATTTACAAGTAGACTCTGAAATCTAAAGTGAGTTTTGAAAAACATAAAAGCGCATATTTTACTTGTCACAGCCATATTCACTATTTCAACTTGATTCACTAATGTAAGTAGCTTTTATTGGACTAGAAATTGAATCTTCAGGGTGACGCCCCAAAAACGGAAGTGGCTTGAAAGGTAGAAGAAAACCTCGTGGATGTATGCGCGGTGCTTGGGGGAGGAGGAGGGGGGTCAGTCAGAAGAAAAAAAGCCAACTGTAATTGGATAAACATTGAAACTTACAAAACACGAGATGAGCTGAGAAGTTTGAGTTTGTGACGTGGTTTCCAGTTCGTGAACTTTCTTACTTTCGGAGATTATCGGGTTTGTGAAATGTTGGAAGTTCGTAATTTTTTTTTTCAAATTTCAGATATCGGCTCAGAAGTTATCAGATGTTCAGATCGAGCTCTTGATATGTTCGACTTTGTGAGAAGGTTGACTTGATGAAGTGTTCGAGTTCTCGATTTTCTTTCAACTTCTGGGGACCGGGCCAGCTCCGAAATTTGAAGTCATTTTGGTTTTGAGATGGATTTCCTAAGATCTGAGATTTTTTTTTTTTTTAACATCGCGTGATCAAAGACTGGCTAAGAAATTCAGAAGTGTCTGAGTTTATGATGTGTTAGAGCTCGTGAGGTTTTAAGGATAGATATTCAGAAATTCCTACTTTAACTTAACTCATGAACTCGAACGCCTTACTACCTCGAATGTTTGGCTAATTCTTTAGACTTTAAGTTTCAGCACCTCACTAATTCGAACATCTCAAAACTTCGAACATCAACATTTCTGAACTTTGGGAGTGACTGGCTACCGTTGTGGCTAAGATTACGTGAGGGAAATTCTCTATACTATCTTCTTCTTCATAGTTACCACAGATAAGAGGTGATTTTTTTCCCCTGTTGACATTTTTTTTCCGGCACTGTCAGCGCAATGTTCTTAGAAACAAAAGAAGTTTCAATCGGTTATTCGAGCCGGACAAGGTGTTCAAAAGAATACATGTAGCTGAGCCTGTCTGGTACACCGTGAAGGTCGGGAACGGAAAACTGAAGTTAACGGTTGGGGTTGACATTTGACTCACAGCGAACAGGGGCTGAGATAAAAAATAATGAAAGGATAAAAGCTGGTAGTTACACTCAATTATAAAGTCCACAGATGTTTAAAATAAGCCTTCAATTTTCTTTCACTTTAAGCCTTTTAAGCAAAATAGAAATAGTGATTTCTGGCCACTTAAAGGCAGAATTGGAAGTGTAATATTACTTTTGAAATAATAAAATAAAGTATTTTCCTTGTCAAACCACCTGATTCACTGTACGTTATAAGAGGCTTTAATTTGGCCTTTATAATGAAACTTCTTATTGACGCCCCAAAATAGAGGTGGCTTCACACTTACAGGTGGAAGAAAACTTCATGGATGCGCGCGGTGCTCGGGAAAAAAAGTCAACTAGGGAAAAAAGTCACTTCTAATAGGATTAACAAACAAACAAAGCGCGAGGTTAAATTTCTGAGACGTTTCCTTGAAATCTGTGAGAAGTTTTACTTCGTGATGTGGTTAGAGTTTGTAAACTTTTTAGCCCATGGGTATCAGTTCCGAGATTCCAACATATGTAGTGTCCAGATGGAGTTTATGAGATGCTGGAGTTTATATTTTGAATTTCAGGGATCAGTTGAGACATTTATTAGATGTTCAGATGGAGCTCGTGAAGTGTTCGACTTCGTAAGGTTTTCAGAATATGAGTTCACATATTCCTACATTATTTTAACTCCTAAACTCGAACGTCTCACGACCAAACACGAATTTCAGAGCTAATCCTTTTAACTCGATAAGTTCATGCACCTCATAACCTCGAACACCTAACAAACTTCGAACATCCCATATACTCGTACACATTACGACCTTGAATTTCTGAACTATCTGTACAAAAGGCTACTGTTTTGGCTTAGACTACATGACTAAACTGTCTATGTCTTTATCATTACCTCAAAATAGAGTTGGCTTTTTCCCTATTGATTATTTTCCAGTTGACTTTTTTCTGCTTGACTATTTTCTTGGGCTTCAGAGCAGAGTAGTACTTGGTGTTCGTGTATATGTCTACCACGGGTCTATTACCCGCGATTACTTCTCGAACCGGGTTTATTACAGGCCCAGTGATTAGGAGAGGTTGAACGGGAAAGTGTCGAATTAGAAATGTTCCATCTAACAACAAATACACAGATTGTTCAGTAGTGGATAGGTTTAGTTCTAGACTATCTCTTATCTACTGTAGATCTAGGCATGATGGGAGTATCACGGGACTCTCCCGCCTAGCGCTTTCTTTAGGATTAGGGGCAATGTTAGGGCTTGAGTTAGAGGATTACAAGCATCCTTGTGACAGGCCTTAAAGGTGATTATTGTCTAGGAACTTTTCCATGGCTGCATTTGTCTGGTCCTTGAGGCTTCGCGGAAGGGGCCATTCTTTTATTCATTGGCGTTCCTTAGCAAAGGAAGTATCGGTCTGTTAGAAGCCAATATGGCTGCCACTAATGCGGAAAAGCAAGCTACTAATGCACTGACTTGCTAGGAGTGTTTGCATACTGATATCTTTGCCTCTTCTTGAACTACAAACCACCGTTGATTCTTCCCACACGGCCGTCGATAAGACGTTCCACTTACAACTATTAAACCATAGATGGTTATCGCAATATTGCCGAACTCTTATTTCCGGTCTTCGCAAAAGACGTGACATTGCCAACAAACAATTCGTGAGACAACATTTCTGCAAAAATCTGTTCAATTGTTGCACTTACGTGCATCAAATTTTGTATGGCCTAATATCTCAATTTGTCCAGGCTGTAGACCCAAACAGCTGTCATCTTGGGGGTAGATCGGAATCAAATCTTAATTGTATTAGAAACATGCGACAGGTGGTTTTATGTTGGTAACATTAATGGTAACTATTTGCACGGACTTTGGATCTTAACGAACGGACTACTGTTTCATAGTATTTTTCAAAAGCTGTATGAAAAGTAATTTTTTCCTTCAAAAAGGTACATAAAAATCGTAAACCTAGCTGGCANGGGGGGGGGGGGTGTAACCGTAGTGTGTAGAGTTTTACAGTGCCTCTATGAGCTAGAAGTGATTTCATTTACTTATTTACGAATGGTGTGCAAAATTTCAGGCACGTTTTGGGTAAATGCAAATAGCTTAATTCAGTCGATGTGTAATTATGATTGTTATAAATAATAGTTTGAAGTGTTTCGTCCGGTTGATTAGTCGTATGGAATGCCAACAAGGTAACTCGAAAGATTTCCTGAAAAAAAAACACTCTAAAAGAAAACCAGCATGACTGTAACTTATAGAAACGTGAACGTGTCGGGAAAAGAAAATTAATTGTATGAGGTGTGTAAAGCTGCAACTACCTGGGAAGGCCGATCGCAAGACCCCCCGTATCCTCTTCCCCAGATCTGTACTGCGGTAGAAGTATGCACACTTTAATTGAAAGTAGATTCTGAAAGCAAACAAGACGAGTTGATGACAATAACAACAACTGCTACTATTCCTACAACGACACTGCTCAATAGGTAAAGGCCTAAAAAGGTACTAAAAATTCCGATTGCAAACGAAGGCGGAGTGCACCTACACGGTTCGTATAGAAAACACGTCATAGATTGTTGTGGTGTGTCGATTTTGGCTCTACAGTAAAATAGCAGCCTTGATAAATCTCCAGTGGAAAGAGCACATTTTATGTGGCTTTAAAAATGATTTCTTGGTCGTTTCTTGAGCAGTCGTGCCCCAACAATACTTTTCTCAGTTAACAAATTGATATAGGAGGCCATACAAAATTTTACCCCCGTAAGTCTAACCGTTTAAGAGATATTTGCAAATACGTTGTCTCATGAATTGTTAATCGCACTATAATAGCTATGCACTCTTCCTCACCATGACTGAGGCGCATCAATCAAAAACGTACCCAATGTGTGCTTCTCTTTCACGTCACAATTATTACACATCTTGACATTAGCCCACCGCGACATCATCCACATTCTTTGACGAGAGTATTAGTCGAAATACTTTGTTACTTTGAGGGTTTATATTTTAGTGCGTTTACAAACAGATGAACTAAGAAGGTTATTTTTTTTAAAAATATCTTTTGTTCTCACCGAATGGATTGTTTCCAAATTTTGCATAGCCTTCTAAACCAGTTTGTTTTCATAAATACAGCACCTGGCCCTTCCGCCGTAGTCACTACCAAGTCAAGATTCTTACTTTATCCATATTAACCTTTATGACACTTACATGGGAATTACAATTTTTAATCTTGTCAAGGTATAAATAAAGAAGAAAAAAAAAAGACGGATCAAATAACCTCCTTCAACTTCATTGGTGGAAGAAATTTAAAATATCAACGAGTCCTCACTGACATTGCAAACAAAGCAATGCCGTTTTCGTGAAATGATGAGAAATAGTCAATTGTTTTATTTTCTCAGAATGTCCTATTAATATCTTACTAAAATGTCAGAAGTTAGAACCTGTCCACTCTATATTTCTTTTATTCCAGTCACCGTAAATTCTGAAACTCTGCAAAAGGACATAATCAACAAAATAGGTGAACACTGCCATAGTGGTTTCCTGGAGAAAAGTTTCCACATCGCTGATAAATTCTATCCACAGCCGCGCTTTTAACATTTTCCACGCGTTCATCTGTAGTGGATTTTTGGTATTTTCTTTTAACAGCACGTTGCTGTAAAAGCACTTAATATTTGACCATGCGGGAATTGCGACTTTTTATTAACGATTATTAAGAAAACTTTCGCAGGGGAAAGAGGCAACAAAAAAAAAATCCTGCTAAGACGAATTGGTTTAGGTTACAGACACCTAACTGGATAAAAATAGGGTTTGATCATATGCCTTAAGAAGACAGCAAAAAAATCTGTCCTTAAGATAGATTATGTAGAATGGACCCTAGATTTGTGAACCTGCCTGCGAATTCGTTAGCATCCTCTCCTGATTTTGTAAATTACAGCTGAAGTTTGGGTCATTTACTACGGTTTCGACGTGGCCTTTGCAGTTTTACCTTTCGATGTATAGACTCGTAACTCGAAAACGAAATGAAAGACCTATATTTTAAACATCATTTTTAACAAGTTCATTGAATACTGCAAGCTAAGAGAGAGAGTGGAATTTCTTGTAAGTGACCGTAGAGAAAACAGTTTATTGGCTCAAGAAGGGAAACTGGATTAGGCTTCTGTAACCGTTAGGAGCCCATGCACATTTTTCGAAGCAATCCGTTCAATGAATATGACATTATGTAGGAGAAAATAAAAATTCAGTCCTGAAAACTCAACTGACTCTCTGTACTACGAATGGGACCAACATGGATGGTTTTTACAAAACATAGAGAGACAGCTGACAGTTAGTTAACATTATGCAGGGAGAGAGACAAATGGCTAGAGGTGATAGAATGCCAATCGCACCTAATCGCACTACAAATAAACGCTTCGGACCGCGGAATCATAGACAGAGTAAAAGGCGTATTTGCGATTTAAATTAATCAGTTATGAGGAAACGTCTCTCCAGGAAGCAATATGCACATCTACTGTGTCGATTATGTCGTTTTATAGTTTCACAATTTTCGGTGAGTAAAAACAAAGAAGAAAATTGAGTGAACAGGTTTCTAACGTCTTGCATTATAGCGAGATGTTAAAATAGTAAGATAGATAAGATAAGATTTATTTATCCCCGTGGGGAAATTTTTCTTTGTTACAGTGATGCATACAATTTTACATACATTAACAGACACAGACTCATACACTCTCACACATATTGGTACATGCGCCGCCCCAGTCACTCACTCTGTCACGCTCTCGTCTTCACCCTTCACTGCTCACACAACTGCAGTTCACTGTGCACTTTAGAAACACTCTAATGATCCTAACCTACGGACCAGTAATAGGAAGTAATAGGAAAATAAAACACTAAGGCCATTTCTCATCCTTTCTCATTACTATCGAAAATAGCATTGTTATATTGGCAATGTCAGTGAGAATTTGTTAATACTGTATTTAAATTTCTTCCATCAGCAAAGCTGAGGGGGTGGGTGGGGTTATGCGATTAGTCGTCTTTGTTTGTATTGACACCATGACTATACTCTATGATATCACGATACTGTGTTAGAGTCATAAAAGGAGAATATGAAGTAAGAATCTTGACTTTCTAATTAATGCAGCGGAGGGGTCAGATGCCGTATTCATGAAAAGTCTAGTTGTATGATTCTTAAGGCCCGCTGCTCTGCACTAAGTCATAATTAAGATGTTTGTTTGGGTAAAGTCAGTAACGTTTGTCAATAAGTTAACGGAAGAAGTCTGTTTAGTCCTCTGTCCTAGCGTTTGGCAAATTGAATAATGAACATCTTTCGGTTTGAAGGCCAACAAATACCACTGATTACTGCCTTCAAAAGATGACTCGCCTAGACAACTGTCAGAGCTGCCGAACGCAATTCTGCTACAAGGTGCCAATGACAAAATGCTGCTGACTTCCGTACTGCCTTTAGATGTTCACTTTCTTCCTTTTTATCCTCTTTGCAGTTTCGTTGGATTCCTTCACTATCTTTAAGTAAATGCCTCGTTTGCGATTCTTCAATATTCTTTTTGTATTTCTTGCTTTTAAGCAGTATCCCCAATTATGTTTTCATTACTGTTTACAATTTAATGTTTCATATATTTTTCAACTATGCATGTTTGAAAAACTTATCTATAATCGTTATTTATGAAGAGAACTTTACCACATAACAGTGAAGATGTGGAAAAATAATTTCTGTTAAGACAAATTGTTTAGAAGCCTATGCAAACGTTGGAAACAATCCATTGAGTAGGAAAAAAAGACATTAAAAAAAAACAACCTTGCGCACTATATCATCTTTACATTTAGAACAAATATTTTTAACTCAGCTTATTCAAGAGAGGGATCAACATGTTTGAAGGGTGAATTTCATCGCGAAAAAAAATTGACAATAGTGTTATCTGGCCTTATTAAGACAGCGAGACAAATAGATATTGCAATATTGCATTGTATTACCTTACGCATCGAAATTTACCATGGCCGAACACTTTAGGTACAATGAAATGCATGAAAAAGTTGGATCACAACGGGGGGTGGGAGCGGAGTCAGAATTATCCCATAACGAAATAACTGAAATTTGTTTTTAAAAAATGGAAGAAATGTGATGTCTCTAATTTTACCCCAAATTAACTAAAGCACATTAGGGACGTACCTACTCCAGACTGAAAATCCGTTTTCATCTACAACCGACAACAAAACAGGATTAGAGCAAGACTGCCTTGTGTTCTGTCTTTCCCACATGCATTGCTTTGATCTCAGCCCTGCTCGTGGAGAGGAGGTCAAATCGGAGGAGAGGGGCCAAGTAAGCAATAATCGTGACATTTTTTATCTTTTTATCGACATGAATGCAGTTTCAGATTAGTCTTGGGCCATGCCGGTGAAATCATTATTTGAGCTTGCAAGTTATCCACTGCATAATAATGTCTTACAGTGCGAATAATAATTGTGACTATATCTAATTACATTTACATACTTGGTTTTTCACGAACAACATAGACTACTGTCCACAGCGTTTTATATATATCTGAGAATAAATTTAAGATTTTACCTGTTAATGCGGTTGTGACTTTTCTTATAGATTTACTATATATATNTTATATTATAAAAAAACTCGTGAAATTTTGTAACAGCCATATCTCGACTATTTGTGCACCAACCAACCCAAAATTTTGCATACACCTTCCCTTTTGGTCTGAAGGTGTTTCTTTTGATAATTTCTTCGCCTTAAACGGTCCGCAAGTATTATTTTGATAATTATGTAAATTTTCTTTTTTTCGTGAATACGGCCCCAGTTCGGTGTTTTTAAATGGCTCATACGTCATTGGTTTTTGCGGATCGCCCGTGAAATGTTTCCTTCCGGTCCCCGAAGTTGAAACCGAGCATTTGTATCAGATGCCGGGTGGAGAATATGCACGTAGCAGAGTCGATCACCAGAGTGAACATAACCATCGGTACGAAAAGGAGCAGAATCAATAGAATGAACATGGATTTTCCCGTATCAAAATTACCTGTTCCAATTTTTAAACTGAGGTTTATGCTCATGAGGTCACTACTATTGTGATGTCTGCAGTCTAATTGGTGTTTTGGGGCCAAATTCTTCAAATATGGCGGATTTTTAGAGAGGATGGCGTTGAGAAAAAATCATTTATTTTTAGCCTAACCGATATGTTACACACAATGACGTGTGTGAGCACAATAATATTTTGTACATATTTCTGAGAAAATCAGGAACAGCGCTGCCTACCAATTTGTAAAAAACAAAGGACCAGATATGGTCGGTTTGTGACTTACACACATGCTTACACATGATGAAATCAGTGGAGAAATTAATCCCCACGATGTGCATGGGATGAAGCGTTATTTGGCTGTTGGCACGGCCAAGTCTAGGACTTGCATCTTTCTATCGGAAAGCACCAGTATTCGCACTGGTGGTTCACACGGCCAAAGTCATGTTCATTCTATTGATTCTGCTCCTTTACGTACCGATGGTTATGTTCACTCTGGTGATCGACTCTGCTACGTGCATATTCTCGACCCGGCATCTGATACAAATGCTCGGTTTCAACTTCGGGGACCGGAAGGAAACATTTCAGGGGCGATCCGCAAAAACCAATGACGTATGAGCCATTTAAAAACACCGAACTGGGGCCGTATTCACGAAACAAAGAAAATTTACATAATTATCAAAATAATGCTTGCGGACCGTTTAAGGCGAAGAAATTATCAAAAGAAACACCTTCAGACCAAAAGGCAAGGTGTATGCAAAATTTTGGGTTGGTTGGTGCACAAATAGTCGAGATATGGCTGTTACAAAATTTCACGAGTTTTTTTATAATATAAGATATATATATATATATATATATATATATATATATATATATATATATATATATATATATATATATATATATATATTTTAATTCTTAAAGCGACAAGCTTTATGCACACAACAAGTTCGCTTTGGGTAAAGTTCAATAGACTGTACTGTGTTGAGGCGTTGAACGACCATATTGTACACGGTTGAAAATTTCCGTAAGTAACCATTTGTCGTTATTATTATATCTTTGTTAAATAATTTCTTACTTTTTGGGTACATTTTCTTCAAAAAATATGCTCTACGAAGGACAAACTAATAAAAAGCGGTGTGCAAATTTTGAGAAAGTTTTGTTTAGTTACAGCGGAAATATTGTGTAGCGAGCAAGTGTCAATCAGTATTGGCGTGTAGTGAAGAGGCATTGAATACGATAGCTTCTCCTTAGAAACGCCACTGACGTTACTACTGTAATTCACAAACCAAGACGCTGTGCAGGAAACAGAATACTTCTTTATTGGTAACAAGGCGTACCCAGCAAATAATTCACAAAGCACTGACCATACCAGCCAACAACAACCAACTCTCTCACTCTCGTGCCTTTTATAATAATTTCAGTAGAAATTCTAGAATAAATGACGTCATCATCATATGATGCGCCCAAACAAATATGCTAGTCTAGAACGTGCGAGCAGCAACTTCCAGACTAATTAGAATCAAAGCATTCCGATCTCGGCCCCACTCGAACCCTCGAGAAGGCTAATACTGCGTTCACTCGAAGCATCCTACCCCAATCTTCGGGACGGCTAATACTGTGTTTACTCAACGTACCATACGGTCGACCTGACCTTGACACTAGACAGTCTCACTAGCGGTACTGCCGCCGTAATTAAAAGAGAGGAAAACAAACAACTGATCTCAACAAGGTCGGCCGCTACTAACTCGAAACTGCAACATTCTCGAATCATGAAGGACCGGAGCCGCGTGCGGTCCAGGGCCGTATAATAGAGGAGGGGGGGGGGCACTAGCCTAAACAAACAACAAGCATCACAAATGTTACATATTGCACACACGAAAAAAAAAGTCAACCATTTACTTCCGACCGCCCTATAGAAAGCTAAAAAAGACCTACTATACGCAGTCAATAATGTGAAGTAATAAAAGCAGAAGAAGGTGTGCTATAAGTGTCATTAATGTATGTAGTCCAGTGGCAGGACACATAGCCTTGCATTGTCTGCAAGCATTTCTTTGCATTTTTTAGTAGTTTACAGTGCCCTCTTGAATTTAAGCCTAAATGGCTGCATGCCAGCCGCTTGCCTTTTTCAGAATCCAAAATGGCCGCCAAGATGGCCGTAACATATAACCAAAATCTATATTTTATCATAACTTCTGTTCTAAGTTTAGTAGAATGATGGTGTTGGTGTCTGCTGATATGTTTTCAAAGTGACAAATCTGACTGCAAGGTCATTTTGCTATTTTGAGGCCATCTTGATGAGGTCTCATAAGGTTTAACTCTAATTTAAGTTGTCTATGACAACTGATTAAAGTCTCGGAACACTTACATGGAAACCCATTGACAGACCATAGAAAGAATGACTGCATGATTAGTTACAGCTGAAAGTGGAAATATGTTATTCACTTTTCTTCACAATATGCAAATGTAAAGAAAATACAAATATAGAAATCAAAGTATAATGATATAACATTTATAAGAAATTCACTCACTGAAGATGATACAAAAAACACAATACTAGGACTGTCAACAGAACACAAGACTAGGACTGTCGATGGTATATTCATGTTCTATGTCCTAATCATAATTGCATGGGCTTAGAAATATGAATCAGAAAATCTTTGAAATCTGGTCACTTGTATTCAGGTGACATTGTTTGCCGCCTTGCATACAGAAATGAAGCTCTAGGACACATGGATCAGACGTATGCAACAAAAGTCAGACCTTTGCAACCTGAAAGGCCCTGTTTTTGGGCAGGAATATTTAAGTACAATAACACTCTCCACATACTCTTTTTACTCATCTCCTTACGATCATGATCACAAACAAAAGCTATGTACATCTCAACTTTGAACTGACACTTGTTAACAGTTTGACTGAAACCTTTGTCATAGTAGGTTTTGTATGACAGTCGTCGTGGTCAGTAAAAATTCTGCAGAAAGATATTTTGTCAACTGCCAAAAGTTTAGAGCTGTGGTGACTACCTCTGCCTGGACTCAAATGCTTATCTTGATGGAAGGAATGAGCCTCCATATCTTCAGAAGTCATATGCAGGACAAGCTTCTTGCTATCTCTTTAACTGGTAAACAACAAAAGGAGTTGTTTAGGGATCAGTGTTAGTTTGATGTCAAGTATCGGCCTTAACACATGAATGAATCATTGTATATCGAACAACTATTTTTTTTCTTCTTTCTTTTTTTTTTCCTTTAAAATCTTCTCATTAGCATATTGTGAAGAAATGTGCATAGCAATACCATCTCCAGCTATTCTTCATTCTAACCATGATCTATTGTGAATTTACATGTAAGTGAAATCGAAATTTTATTCATTTGTCACAAAAAACTCAAAATATTAGATAAAAGCTTTATGACACACAACCTTGATTACGCCCCCTAGTAAGCTATATCCCTTCATTGTGCCATTAGATTATGTCAATTATTATAAATAACTAAGTAAATAATATAATTTCAAACAGTACACAAGTACATGCAATGCATTTTGATTGACACTGATATTGAAGACAAGCAAGATGATGAGAAGTGGTAATTTTGGAATTTGTCTGATATTTCTTTGGAATTACGCCATCAGTATGGCCCCCAAATAGTAAAATAACTTTAAAATCAGATTTCTCACCCTTGAAAACATACTACTACTAGATACCACAACTGCCATTCTACCGTACTTAGAACAGAAGTTAAGACGCATCATAAATTTTGGTTCTCAGTCGCAGCAATGTTGGCGGCCATCTTGGATTCTACAAAAAGCAAACAAATGGCGAGTGGCCATTCGGGCTAAATTTCATATAGACATAACGAACTAGCGAAAAATGCAGAGAAACGACTGTAAACAGACATTGCAAGGTTCTATAATAGTATGGGGCCTTGCACTGGACTAATGGTAGTAAAAGCAAAAGGACAGAGTATCTCGTAGGTAGTCACTAATATTTGGTAGTAAAAGCACAGTCACATTGGTGACGTTCTGTAGAGAGTCACCAATGATTGTGGTTAAAGCAGAGGAAGGTAGTCATTAATGCACGGAGGAAGAGAGAAGAGAACGTACCGTTGTGGATAATCGCCAATAAATAAACTAGGTCTAATGTATGGTAGTAGAAGCAAAGAAAGACATGCTGAAGACAGTCATTAATGCATAGCACTAAAAACAGAGGGGGATATTCTTTAGTCATTAATGTGTGGAGGTAAAAGCAAAACGAAGGCATACTATAGACTGTTATCAATGCGTGTGGTAAAATCAGAAAGGGACTAGGCTTGCTGTAGGTAGTCGTTAAGCTGTGATAGTAAGAACAAGGAATGGCGTGTCTTAGGTAGCCATTATTGTGTGGTAGTAAAGCAGAGGACGATGTGCTGTTGCTAGTCACTAATGTGTGGTAGTAAAAGCACAGGAAGATGCGGTATAGATAGTCAGCAATTTGTGAAGTAAAAACAGAAGAGGATGTGCTGAAGTTAGTCACTAATGTGTGACAAGAAAACCAAACAAGATAAGTCATAGGTGGTCACTAATGTGTCGTAATAAAAGTAGAGGAAAGTGTGCCGTAGATAATCACTGAAGTGTGGGAATAAAGCGAAAGAAGACGTGTCATAAGTGTGTTCACTAATGTGTCGTAATAAAAGCAAAGAAAGGCGTGTTGTAGGTGGTCATTAATATGTTGTAGTAAAGCAAAGAAAAACGCGCTGTGGGTAGTCACTAATTTATAGTAGTAAAAGCAGGGGAAGGTGTGCCGTAAGTAGTCACTTATGTATTGTAGTAAAAGCAAAGGAAGACAATTTGTACGCAGTCATTAGTATGTGGTAATAAAGCAAAGGAAGAGGTGCTGTAGGTAGTCACAAATGTGTGACTGTAGAGCAGTGGGAGGCATGTTAATAATGTGGTCATTAATGCCTTATAAATCACTGTTGTCGGCTTGTTGTCACTTCAAAAATCTAAAGACTAAGCAAGAACCCTGTATCGCCATCATTGATGTTGGTGGTATTACCGACGCTGATAAATGCTACTTACTATGTTATATTGTGTTTGTGTGCTGATGATAGCGATGACAGTTGCTGCGATCTTTGTCGTTGATGGTAGCGATGACAATGACAGTGATGCGGCTGTTGTAATTTGTGACATTGGTGATGGTGGTGGTGGCTGGGGACAGAGTCAGTTATGGTGATTTTTTTTTGGTTTGTGATTGAAGATGTTGTTGTAGTTGTTGGTTTTTTTTTATGGTGGTGGTGGTGGTGATGGTAGTGGTGATGGTGGCACTAACAAAGCAGAGGAACTGTATCCGTCACATCAACAGGAACCTATAACTCAAGACCATCTTCGTGACGCAACCATCTTCAGTTCGTCAGGACTCAAGATTATTTTAATTCAAAGTAAGTTAACACTATGTATACAGATTAGACTTGTTTAATGATATACAGAAGCTAAATGCTAAATTACGCGTAGACACATCACTTTTCTGGTATCACATCTGGTTCCAGCAAAAGCCTATACAATATCAAATCTCTAGCGGGCCACAAGGGTACCTGTCTCTCCAAACTGGGTGAAAACATCTTCAAAAACAGTTGTAAACAATCAGAGCATCTCCCTTGCATCTGCAGACAGAAGGTCAGCCGGCCTATTGCGCATGTGCGGAAATAGCAATCAGCTCTGTTTACATTGGAAACTGGGTCAAACATAAAATATCGAAAGAATAAGATAGACAGCGCGTAATAAATGTTGGGTCAGCTGTGAATATAGTCTAAACCTCAGCAATTACCGTCAAATGTGGGATTGTGGGTCAGTTTAATTAACACAGTGACTGTGCAACAAGACTGCACACTTAAAAATCGAATTTCCTGATAATTTAGAGATGTAGACTAGGCTACCGGTAGCCTAAACTCACACGGCCTTGAACGCGATAGGCGTTTTAAGTCACTTTATAATAAAATGTATTCAGTTTCTTGTCCGTCAGAGCACAGCACCAGAACAGCTAAAACCTCTCTTTTAATATTACAAATTTTTACACACGAAGAGGATGGGCTGGATTGAATAGTGTGTCTGTGCCGGTTGTTAACATTACGTATTACTCTACATTTGCTATGTTCAGTCATGTTATTGATAGAAATTAGCTCCTGAAATTAATTCAGAATTGAATTATGAATACACCCTTACTATCATCACCGTAGACCTGGTATTTGCAGTTGTACAGTAGTATATAAGTTGTGGTGGTTGTAGTAGAGGTAGTGGTAATAGCAGCAGTAGTACTAAGTAGTAGAAATGGTAGGCGAATAGTGGCTACAGTAAAGTATCAGTGGGAGAAGTGGAAGGATTAAGATGTATGAGTTCAATATAATGAAATGGAAGATGGAATGAAAGTGAGCAACCAGTTTCTAGTCACAGACATCCGTTTATTTTGCATAAGTAAGAAATGCACAAAAATTCAGGCAATGGACTGTGTCATAGCACCACATGCTTCTCAAATTTTAGGACATAGAGGACACAAAATAATATTCTTCACTACATTGCATGTAAACGAATTTTGTCATGATATATATATATATATATATATAAATATATATATATATATATATAT
>JAWQUT010000116.1:265854-284396 GCA_033807755.1 Ellobium chinense | reverse complement strand
ATATATATATATATATATATTACCCGCCGCAAATCTGCTTGGATCACACAGAAAAAGACATCCATTAATGCCAGCTCTTGCACCAGAAATCCTTTCAAAGAGTGTCTGATCAAGAGCTGCCACAACTCCACACACAGTGGCAACAATGCCACAATCATTGGAACATTTCTGCACGGGGTAATTGCAACATCTTGCATCACATGTGTGGGAGGAACCGAGTGGAGTTGGGGTATGCATCAACTGAAGAGCCACCTCCTTCAGCTCTGAAATTCCGAAAAGATTTGTAAAACGAACGAGTTCTGGTACAAGATTTGCAGGAAAATCCCAGCCCTTGCTGTCACAATACAAAAGTCTTGGCCTGTCAGTCAATTTGAGGATAGTGAGAACCCAGTGACACCCTGGCTGCTGTGCAGTACGCACAAAGACAGTATTGTCATAGTACTTCCCCACATTGACTGCAATTACAAGTTGCTCCACCTGCTGTAAATTATTCTGAGCAAGCATGTGCTTTATTTCATCTTGAGACGTGAATCCCATGCAGATGCATTAAGATGTTTTCTGAAGGCGATTCGCTGCCTTGAAAAAGCATGCTATTTGGCTGGACAGTAACCATCCTTCAGTGCCCTCACAATACAGTCTTGCCATCTAGGTGTGCTTCCTGAAAAAAAAAACCGTCTATGTTCCTAAATATTTTATCCATTGGTATTAGAATACCATGATTACACCATATTGAATTACACTAGTCCAAACTGCTCAGCTGCACTCCATTCATGATTTCTTCAAATAGTGAGGCAAAAGCTGTGGAAGAAACATTCATACAACCTTTGAAGAGAGAGCAAAGTTTTAATATGAATGCAACTATATATTATAATAACATTTGTTTCTTACTACTGTACCAATTACCATACACAAGTGGAAAGTGATGAAGTTCATTCCATACAAAAAAATAGGCCTATGTCATATGTCATTCATTCTACGTGACTGCTACTGGGTCAAAATAATAATCTTCTGTACACTGTAAGGAAAGTACCCATACACAATGGTTAATGAAATAATATAATGAAGAGCTTTGGTATGAGTGTGTTTTTGCATTTGAGAGAAAGAGTTATATAATAGATAGATGTCTGCAACTCATTATACATGTAATGACTGAAAAACAGATGGACAGAATGGGGGAGAAAGAAAGAGGGAGAGATAGAGAAATACAGGGAGAGGGAGGGAAAGAAAGCGAGAGAGCAAAGTTAAGTTTTAGTTTTCACAAAATTTACCAAATTCATCAAGTATAACTATAGGTGGCATGTCCCAAATCAATTGCTTGTATGCATCCAGTGCATCCACCCTGTCTACACCAGCAATACCAGCAGGTTTCAAGAACGATGAGGAAAACCACCTCTGTTCTGCTTGGAATTTCTGGGGTTGTTCCACCTTCCTCTTACTTAGGGGACTGATCTGAAGCGAACAAACATGTATGTAAATTACATGGAGAATGGCAAAAAGTTAGGCATAAAAAGAATGCAGGATCTGCATCACTGCTAGGGTAACTCAGAACAGGCCCTTAGCACTTTGGACCAGTGTTTTTTTATCTTCCCCCACTTCTTCCACCCCCTCCGCAACTCAAGTTTACCAGTTCTGTACGTCATGTACCTCTGAATAGCCGTGACTGTTATTCTCTTTGCAAAATGATTCACAACCAAGACCCAGTTTTCATTAAACAAGTCAAGATCTAGTCTAGATCTATGTTAAATGCAGTGCATATGACACAGATTCCTAATTTTTTCATAAACATTTTCAAATTTCAGTTCACAATTTAAGAAATTCATTTGCTTGCTTGTGAAAATTCAGTGCTCATACAGCTGGCGGCTGCAAGCTGTCAATCAATACTGAGTCATAATATCAACACTCTCATCAGTCTTGTGTCTGCGCACAATACATACTATGCTTTCACTGAAGTCTGAGCACCTACAACAAGCTCTTATGGCGATCTAGACTAGTGCTTTAATAAATTATGATTCAAAGTGCGTGCTTTGACTTTGAAGACGAAGGTGTGTTCTCACTAGAATAGCAAACATGTTTCAAAATTGTAAATTTTTAGCGATGAAATTACTCATGTAAGCATCCACCGGTCGTGCATAGTCTAGATGCAGGTTATTCAGCTGGGTCTGAATATCTTGGCAATTTCAGATAAACCCAGTTCACAACATTGTTTGCAGCTCTCGAAAAAAAACACTAGACTGTCTATTCAGATTCCTTGGAAGGATTTCCATATGTGGCAACTCCTACAATTACGGTCAGTACCTTAATTCCGAATAACGTACTAATACAGCCTAAAATTAACCCAACCCCTAACCCTAACCCTAACACTAATGCCCATCAAGACAGGAGCATCAGTCGGTGCGAGCTTAACTCCTTATCACCAGTTACTACATCTAGAAATCAATCTTTTATTTTGATTCCATCATGAAAGTGCCCCGACACTTATAACTCAGAAAAGCATAGTCGAGTTGCCTGGACTCTGATCGTAGCCTGCTACAAGACATCGGATCTGAATAACTCAGATTTCTTTGCCATTGTAGGATAATCATGGAATAGGACCGATCTTGTGGCTAAACCAATGACTAAATGAACTGCATCAATGCAAGTGCGGTCCTTCTCATGAGATAGCCGCCATGGTTAGGCATTGTGCGTGCGATGGCCGATGGGGGTAGATCTAGTCTAGATCATGATTGATAAATGTCTTGTTTCACAAAAGCCATGCCACGATCTAGTCATCTAGATCTAAATATTTTATTTTCATATGATCTGTCTTACCTCTGGATGACTGCATTCTGCAAACAGCGATCAGAACGTGCTCACAAAAAAAAGCGATCACAAAAAGTAGCCGGCGAGAAGACGCTGAGGAGAAGCAGACGGATGTTGACGATATTATATTTCCCGCGGTATGACGTCACACTCCAATGTAAACACAGCTGATTGCTGTTTCCGCACATGCGCATTAGGCCGGCTGACCTTCTGTCTACAGACGCAAGTGAGCATCTCTATCATCGAATACAAGAATAGAAGCCGAGAATGAAAAAAAACAAAACAACAAAACCCTCCCCCTCTCACAATTCTAAAATTTATAAAACTACCGAAGATCAGCTTGTGAAATCTGATATGGACTTAGCAGGATGCTTTCTACAAGGAATTCGATCTGCTCAATTTCCATAATGATAAATGTATCAAGTTCTTTTTTAAATTATGATTCATTTGTCCATTTTTTAGTGCGGTTAGAATTAGCATTTTTAAAAAAAAAATTTAATCATATAAAGTCCCCACAAGTAGTGGTAGTTTGCCGACTGGTTTTATTCTCATGGAGGGGGACTCCATAGATTTAGATCTATGAACAACAGCAACAGCACAAACAATAACATCCTCAAAGTTTATATGAAAATGAAAATCCGTGTCGTTGTTTGTGGCTGACTGGCGGCTCGTTTGTCCGATATGGAAATTTACCTCGTTGCAAGCAGCGGTCTCAAATTTTGCAAGTTATTCCCAAACGATGAAGAAGAATTGATGAGACATGAGTTTTTGTTCCCAGGGGATTTAGCCAGGCCTCTTTATGCTCGGAACTAAGAGCTGGACATATTAAAATTTCCAGTTGGGTACTGCAAACATCTCTGAGCTGCAAAGTTGGCGTTATTTATGGCCAAACTCCCAGATAGACCTGCAAGATCTATAATAATAGCGGTACAAATACGTGTAGATGTGACGTAAGTTTGGTTGTCCCGCTCCATTCCCATTCCATCTCTCTCTCTCTCTCTCTCGGGTAGCACCAGACAATGAATTTAGCGAGACCCTTCTCTGCTTGCACAAAAGAGTTCTAGAAATTGCCCCCACAGGGGACCGCGGAAGATGAAAGCAGCTGTCATAAATCTGGCTTGACACTTACTAAAGTGACATCAACTTGGGAAACGTTTCAGATACGTTTCTGTGCAGCCTAGGGAACTAGCGCTGTGTTCAGGTGTACTCTATAGACTCGTTCTAGGCGTGAGTTCAAATCCCACTTGTGACAACTTTTTTTCAATCTAATCTTTGTGCTATGCATTGTCTTGGGTGTTCACAAAACAGAAAATGATTCATCGGTTGTTAGATCTGCTTAGGAAATTATAGTTTTCATGTAAAAAATGTTGACATAATAATATATGTTCCTCATGTTCAAACATTAAGTTGTAAGCCTAGGCCAGGCTCCATGCTGTTTGTGTGTGTGTGTTGGTGTGTTTTTGTCATAAGAGAAACAAAGGATGTTTAGATCTTGAACTCCATAATGAAAATGATACGCTGTATCTACAGTCTAGTTGGCCTGGCCAAAAAGTAATCATTTAGCCAGGTACTCATGAGTACTTCTTATTTCCCGGTTGCATGACCATTTCTGACTGGAACCGAGAAGTAATGATCATTTATTCATACACTCACCACAGGACTCACCGCTAAAATGACTGTGCCTTATAGGGCTTGAAACAACAGGACGTGTTATAACAACACACAGCGGCATTCGCAGCTTCTGCTGCACTGCATCTCTCTTATCTTAATGTATTTCCACCCGTTTGGCACCTAACCTTACCGCTACTAGTCTCTTTATCATGCGCCATCTTCACATTACACAGGGTTTCACTGTCCAGTTTCTATTTCTTCAGAGCTATTATTTGGGACGGTAGGAGGAGTAAGGAGGGTAGATGAAGACAAATAGAGTAAACTGCAAATAGAGTAAACTGGGGATTTAGCCAAAACTGACCTATGACCTCAGGTTAACTGCAATTATTATGCATTTTCTGGTGAAGCAATCCTTCCCACAGTAGTTCACAAAACAAAATTTTTGCCACAATCGGAAGGATGGAACCAGCTTTTTTCAGTGGACAGTGGTCAGTGGGGCGTAAGTGACCACCACTTTACAACTTGTCGCTCAAAATAATGGAAATAAAATAGTGCCTGGAGTAAACTGAGTTTCTTTCACGTATAACATTTTAATACGATTTTGGCTTGTGATGTCGACAACGTTACAAAGAAATAGCACCAAAAAAAAAAATGTAAAAACGGGATTTCTCCAGCAAAAGCCCAAAAGCTTATAGTAACGCACTTACATCAAATTTTCTGTTTTTTTTTAATATCAATGCAGAAGATGACGTAGGGCTAAAGAAACAGTGGCATACCCCCTTCCCCCCCCCCCCCCNCCCCCCCCTTGCGTGGATAATGGTAGGCAAATCAGAAGAATTTTTTTACATAGCACAATGTAACATTTTCAAACTTGTCAAATGCGTAGTAACAAACACTCTTGATATTATGTGACTAAGTTGGTGCCTCGTACGTAAACTATCCCACAGACTATTATCACGGTCAGACCGGTAGAATTGGCTTTTGAGTAGACACTAGTCAGCAGGAGTCAATGACCACCACTTAGCATACTTACTTAAATGAAAGAAAAAACAACACCAACCCAATTATAATTAGGGAGCAATAACAATCTAGTTCGTCTCATGATAAGAAAAAGTGGCACTGTTTAAAAAATGACATGAATTGAAAAACGCTCTGGATTACCTAATATAATATACTGTTCAACAAATTTTTTACTGACCACTCTCCGGATAAAAGAAAATACAAATTATTTACTGATCACTCTCCGGATTACATAATAGAGTATAGCATTCAAGAGACAATAGAATAGCATTCAAGAGATCATAGGATATAATTTAAGAGATGACCATTGGTCAAGAGGGGAAAGAGATCAGGATTACGTATTTCTTCACTCAAACAATAACAACGTGCATTTCTCAGCAACTCAGCGCTGGAATTAATAATTAATGTATGTACTTCAAACACTAACAAATATACTCCGCAATGCTTGTTAGTAAATTGTCTGGTCTACCATGGTCCCCCCCTTCTCTCCCCCCCCCCCCACACACACACACATACACACACACACTTTTTTTTTCAACATACATAGTACAACTTGAACATGTGATTCATGGACAAAGGTTTGGCATCTATCATAAAAGTGATAAAAAGTAGCAGTTGAGCAGATTACATCTTTTGAAAAGTGAGAAAAATCACTGACCATTGGTCAGGCAGTAGTCTACGTCAAAGGCTTACTGCCTATTTCAAAACTGACTAAACTATTATTCTAATCAAATTTCATTTGGTAGCAAATTTATGTCTGATTTGGAATATTGCGCGATTGCACTTCACGTTTTCTCGTCAATAGTCTTACTGTACTGTACCTGCACACTGAGCTGACCAATGCGATGGCCTAAACATGTTGTAGGGTGTTCGTTT
This sequence comes from Ellobium chinense, assembly GCA_033807755.1. Lineage (NCBI taxonomy): Eukaryota > Metazoa > Mollusca > Gastropoda > Ellobiida > Ellobiidae > Ellobium > Ellobium chinense. Next base: position 278,090 of record JAWQUT010000116.1, on the reverse strand, counting down.
TGACGATTTAGCATGGTGGTTGCTTTTCTGTTGATAGGGAGAACGAATTCGAAAAAGCTCGCATGAAATCTACTGCTAGACTATAGATTAAATAGTCATGAACTAGACGACGCAATAGAGAGTAGACGGATGACAAAACCAGCATGGCAGAAATTATTAAATGACACAAGAGCTAACGACGTGTAAACACTGTAGGGAAAACCGCAGAATAAGAAAAGAATAGCCGGACTGCAAGCTGACACAAATGACAACAGAAGGCGAGACCGGCTACTGTGATTTCTGAAATTTATGATAAACAATGCAGTGAATTCCAAATCATCACAGGATGTTGTTACTTGTAAGGATTCACAGCTAACTCAAACCGGGTATCCTATGTTAATGGAAAATATAAGACTGCATACAAAAAACATTACGGAGCTGCTTTTCAGGCCTCTCAAAAAATCCAAGAAAGTATATATAAATAATCACAACATGTTTCCAAATGGACAAAATCGTCAGCTCTCAAAAGATCGACAGGCTCGGCTTGATTAACTGTATCCTCAATCAACTTCAGGTGTCTATTGGCAAAGGTGAAGTAATTGTTAATGTGTTTGAGGTGACCACAGGTTAATAGTTGGGAAGAAGTTAGTTTAATTCTCAAAATAATAGTTGAACCCTTCACCAAAAATACTCTTTGTTCCTTTTTTTTTTCACCAAAAGGCTCTCATGGGCTCTAGAAAAAGCCAGGAACACCTCTCTTAAGTCTCTTAAGTGTGCAATTATATCTGTAGGGGCTTTTTTATGCCTCACCTCGCGGGAAAAAAAATCCGCCAAATTATAAAATGTCAAAATATTTTTATTTTTGCACCAAAACCCATCAAACTTGTATGTGATGATAGTAGTTCCCACGAGGAGTACTATAAGAAAATGGCCTGCTGAACTTGTAGAGGTCTCTTGAACCCAATAGTTGTATGTTCGCGGTACCAAAGTACCCGGGTAGCCCACAACGCTGACGACAAATGTTACGACTCCCTTCATCACAAATATCCTATACACAAGACCTGCAAAATGCTTGTAATCTGCGAAAAAAGACCTATTCAAGCTGATAAAAGCACGAAGATACTTGCCAGTCATCACACGACAATGTCATTGTTAAAGTAAGTGCAGAAGGCCTTCAGTTAGATGGTGCTGCTGAACAGAGTGTTAGAGATGTCAGAGTTTGGTGATGAAATATGATGTCGTTGAGCGTCAGGCAGTCAAGCTCCTTTTCTCTACTCCTCGGTTGATGTGGACAGTAGATGGACTAGTTTCTTATGATGAGTTAAGAATGTTCCTGCCTGTTTTTTAATCGAATAAAATCGGCAAAATAGATATTTTTTCGACTTTTAATTATTTCGAGATGGTGTGATTCCTGTAGCCAGCCGTGGTCAAACGTTTTCATGCAGTCCAGGCATTCGTTTATTATTTATAATGCATTTCGGCGTATTGTATTTGGCAACTTGGAAACACGTGTGTTACTTTTACGGGCGAACTATCTCAACTACAGATTTCAAACTTGACCGGGGGGGAGGGNGGGGGGGGGGTACAGAAAGATACATCGGTCATCATGACGGCCTTCGAATCTTGCTATTTGGAATCTCTGATTTAATTTTGTTTAAAAAAGGACAAAATCCCCGGTCTTTCTAGGGCTATTCATTACCCGGTCCGGATGACGTCATCAAAATTTATGTACGTGGAAGTGTTCCTCGGCGGGAACTACAGTGCTGTTGTAATGCCTCGGGGTAGGCGATTGGGGTATAAGGGTTTAGAGGTGAAGAGACACACATAATTTTTTTTAAAAATACTGTTAAATAGACTTTCGGTACCACTCCCTCTTCCCAACACCTTCTCCTTAAATTAGAGAGATAAAGCAATGATCAGGTCAGGTCGGGTGAAAGTGGTAGTTGCTCTTTGCAACAGAGTGGGAGGGGACTGCTCATTCTGAATGACTTCTAAACTGGTTGTCCGACACAGATCTGTTATGGCTTTACCAGTGTTGTTACAGTGTAATTGGACCCAGAGAGGAAAATGACCATTTAAGTTGCCCACTATGATAGCCTTTTGAGTAATTTGTTATTTATTGATTTGACAATTTGGGCGTTTCCTGTGGTGTGTTGTACACACTAAAGATGGTATTATTGTAGTTGCCAGATGCCGTATAATTGCTACTAGCACAACTGTGGGCTGTCTTGAGGGCATATCCTTGCACATCATTCCTAAGGTGTGTGACTAAGTTGTTGCAATCATGTGCATAACTTAAATAGCGTATGATATGGAATTGTTGTTTTTTTTAAAGCGGGTTTAATGAAAACGTGTATCTCCTTCTCACTGAGCATCTTAGCAAGCTCTGTGTTCTCGTTTTTAATCCCACAGATGTTAAGAAAGACTATTAAGGGTAGAAAGTTTGTCTCTTTTATGCTGGTTTTGAGAGACCCCCTTTTTCCTTCTGTAGTTCCTTTCATCTCCTTGTAATTTTTGTTTTGGTGTGTGCTCCAGCAGCTAACTTGTTGCGTGGTAGCCTGGGATCTCACTGCCCAGCTGACATCTTTTACGAGGCGTCTCTGATCTCGGATGAAGTTTCATTTTCTGCATTTTTCATGGCATCTTTTTTTTTTGGAGAGTTTTTTTTTTTTTTTGCTTTGTTCCTTTNGGGAGAAAACCTGTATTTTGCCTTCTCATCCCATTAAATGTGCTAATGCTTCCCTTTTTTCCTTTTTTTCCCAGAAGAACTGCTATAACTCACATCAGGTCTGCTTGCTGTTCTAGTGTAATCTATGTAGGGGTCATTGGTGCCCTTCCCTGCCACCTGCTGTCTACCTACGTCTCTTGTAACTTTACTTTCCTGGGAGGGTAATGTATCCTAAGAATGGGAAAGGCAGAGGATTGTCTATGCCTGTAACAGATGTTCACATTCTGGGCAGCAGGGTCCTTGGTGGATGGTCACACCGCTTAAGTGTAGAGCTCCTTAGTCCCTCCTTGATGAGTGTTGGTCATATGAACTTCATCTCGACCACAGAGGAAATGTGCCCATGTCACAAGCTTTTCTGCCCGGGTAAAGTTTGCGAACCCCCTTGTTCACCTTGGTGGTCATTGCCCTCGGCTCTTGAAACATTTCATGACAGTGACTGCATGTCATTCCACCTCGCCTTCTGTGACCATGAGCCAGCTGGTCCGCGGCTGCACAGTAACCAATCACCATTTCTGGTGCCGTCCCACTATGAGCCACCCATGGACGCGCTTAGTAGGGATTGATTACTCCTCAAGATGGGTTAATCCCATCCTGTTCCAAAGCCAGGTGATGAGAAACAGTGCAACTTTTGAATATTTCACTTAAATACCATTATCTTGTATTTAAATAGTTAAATTTATCATTGCTGATTGATATCACTCCTATCAACAGATCGGCCACCGAGAAGTGGCAGTTGCAAGATATCGGTCACACCTAGTATTCGCCCTTTGATATCTGGGAGCGATTCTTCGCAAGACTTGTCTCATGTCTTCAGCATCTCCACGTGATAGAGCCTTGATCTCCTTTCATCAGCGGCGTCCGACTCTAACAGGTAGTGTGTAAGGCGGCTGGCTGTGGGCGTAGCCTGAAGTAAGTCGCATGAGAAAAGAAAGTCGGCAAAAAAGGGGAAGAGGGATGGGTAGTGATAGGTATGGGAAAACCATATAGAAACTGTAATTTTAAGAAAAAAAAATGTGATTTTTCTAATATCCGTGTTTTTATTTTACATTCCCTCACCTCTGGCTTTGCTCTCCATGTCCTTTGTTCCAGATTCTAAAGTTTCAATACACCACATTCCTGTCCAGAATCGATAGCTTTATGCTTTAATCACGGTTCACAACAATAAACCTACCAGTTTTCACGCACACACACACAGACACAGACAGACACAGGCAAGCCTACACACACACACACACACACACACACACACACACACACACACACACACACACACAGACATAAACACATATACACACACACACAGACACACACACACACACAGACATAAACACATATACACACACACACACAGACATAAACACATATACACACACACACAGACACACACACACACACACACACAGACATAAACACGTATACACACACACATACACACACATACACCATGCACGCACATATAAACACACATAGAAATACGCAGATATGTATACAAATCAATAATAAATTTGGCATAATATAGAAGATCTAAAACCGGATCACCTCTAATACACACAATATACTCAGAAACAAAATGTTTAAGTAACCCTCCTGTTTAATTTCGAGGGCATATTTGATGAATCAGCCAATAATATTATTTGCCATCATTATTTTATTGTCAGTATAAGCAATGAATAGTCCCCGAAGCCTATGCCTTGTATAGTCTGGCTCAGCGATTGTGTCATGCTCATTCTATATGTAAGTAGGATAACTGAGCCATGACTAAAAATAGCATTAACAAGTGCCGGTTGAGAGAAATATGGGAAGACCATTTCTAATAGTATATCATTTAATGTTTTGCCCCCTAAGAACCAGTCGCGAGTGTCAACATATTGGCAAGTTTGTTTTTTTTTATATTTCATCATTCGAAAGCGCTTCTCTAGCTCGATAATCCTGTTGAAAACTTATTCACGTCCAAACTATAATACCAATGTTTGGTGTTTTTTTTTTTAAACAAATCAACTTTATTGGTCTATTATGTATGACAAACAATACATTTTTTTGTTGCGTAGAATTCAGTCATGGTAAATTATAGGATGATGATAGATGATGAGTATAATGTGAATGGACAAATAGATAATGTTGACAATAACTATACAGGTGGTGAAATCTCATGAGGAACAATAAAAAAAAATCATGTAACGTTTTTATAAATAAATCTTGACAGCTGGGGGAAAAGTCAACAATCTTGTGCATAATGTCTATGCATGATTTTTTTTTATAAATTTCCCATTGCCTTGGACTGTTTCATTTCCGTACCAAAGCACGTTTTTTTCTTTCATCAGAAATTATAATCGGTGAATTTGTACCAATATAGATAGGACCATTCGCAGAGGAAGCTAGACAGCTTCGAAAATACTATAAACAGTAAAGCACGGAGTGACAATGTACGCCTAAACATGATTGTTAAAATTATTATCAACGACTGTCCCTCCAGTGAAATGAGGCATGTTCTGCCTTTGTGACGATCACCATGAGATTTTTATATATTACATGGTAAGCTAGATTCAGTGCATGCTGTAAAACTTCTTAAAACATATTCAACCATCACATAACATGTTAAAGGAAACTCATCGTTTTTCATGTTATAGATCTCTAGTGAGCAACTTGACTTAAACCGTTCGGCAAAAACTGGAGTGTTTCATTGCGGAATAACGGGGTAACTTTTAAAAAAAAAGTACATTATCCAAATGAAGTGGGTCGGACTATAACACTTACTGTCCATGATAAACTGTATTTTGTCTCATTACATATAAAAAGCAAGTAAAAACATTTCTTGCAGTAATGAACACAAAATAACTTTGCAAACTATCTGTTGATGAACGTGAAAACGTCTCAGCATTGAACTTCACGATTTAATCGGTCGGGAAACGTAATGTTCAAATCATGAAATTTAAAAAACTGTCCAGATGTAATTATGACAGACAGAAATCATTCCATTCATCATGAGATCAAAAACAAACTTTAAAACATAAGACATTTAGTCTTCGATTTAAAGAGAATACTGAATAAGTCAGTTGTTACTTTTTAACTGAGGCGTGTGGAATTCACGAGTTTGTCAGCCTGTGTGAGATTAGATTTGCCACCCCCTCCCCCGCCCCCTCCGCTGGTTCAGATAAACTATTACAGATGGACGACCCCCCCCCNNNNTTGTTTTTATTTGGACGCTCCTCAAAACTTAAAAAGTTACGGGCCGATTTTAATCAACTTTTATGTAAGTACGGTTGTAAGAAAAAATGAATCGAATTTTATATAATTTTAAAAAAAAAAAAAATCGATTTCCTTATCTCACTTATAAAACAAGGACAATATATTTTATAAGGGTTATTGCGAGCCATGAACTGTCAAGGTCTAGAAACAGTTCACTCATTTCTTGAGGATGCGTGCTGCGGCCTCAGTCCAAATGCCTCTAAATTCACAGTTATAGAAAGAGCCGTTGAAAAGGCTCTTGATACCATAATTTACTTGACACAAGACACGTTTCTGGTACTCTCAGATTTGCCGTCGTGTTTTGAGAGCAAATAAAAACAAAAATATCAAATGCGAGGGCATCAGTCAAATTTCGCAAAGAATACAATATTCTCAGAGAAACCGGAAAGGGTGTATCATTTGCTTGGACATGTTGGTATCACAGGAAATGAGACTGTCGATCAAATGGCCAAAATTGACTTTGAAATCGACATTGCATTTAACAGAATTCATCACCCAAATCGAAAGAGAGTTACAAACCTACACTTCCATATTAGATGGCAGGCTCGTTGTAGGCTGCAAAATCAAATAAACTATTCCAATTTAACTGCAACTAGGACCTATCTTTGGGGCATCTCAGCCTCTTTGACAAGACAACATTGTACTAAGCCGCCTAAGACTGAGACTTTAATTTTATTTAACATACTTTCTCTAGTTAGAGATGAAGATCCTCCTGTGTTGGGTGTAACTGTCAACTCACCATGACACTTCTCCTATTAGAATGTCCAGAATTCACTGACGCCCCCCCCCCCTTCCTCACNNNNCACACACACACACACACACACACACACACACACACACACACACACACACACACACACACACACACACACACAGAGACACATAATACTTTACACCGTCTTCAATAAAAAATATATTTGGAAAGACTAGGGTTTCTAGAGTCCTATCCTACCTTAATAGGATAAGACATAGTAAAACCGATCTAATAAAACAGTTTAGATATCTTTACACACAATCAATGCGTTATCTTATGATCTTTTGACCATGTCAAATTCGATGCGTTGTCATGATATATGTTCCTGGAGGTGACTCTGAGACGGTGACGTCAGTCATAGTGATTATCCCATAAGGAAGTAACACTCTGGTTTTTGAGGGTAGGGAGGCCGGCGTCGTCATCTCGAATAAGGACGGAAAACTAGGAGGTCCCGTGTGCAAGTTGGACATGTTAAAATCCCTTGATAGTTTTAAAATCGTAGAGGAGCAGGCCTAGCCGCCGCTGTTCAGCTAAACCCGATAATAACATTCTATCATGAAAGACGCTGTATGCCGTAATCGTGCTGACCCCGCCGTAAAACCGTAACTCAAACAAGCATGGCTACTGTAAAGCCAGTTATGTAATTATTCTCCACTGATAAGAGATGAATAATGGATGGGTGATGGATGGATAATACATGACTGGTTGGTAATAAATGATTTATGGATGCAGAACAGTAATTAATTGGATGACAGATGAATAATGGATGGATATTAGACAACTAACGAACGTATATGTAATAGATATAAATATTCTAGATAGGTGGCAAATAATGGATTATAATGGATTATGGATAGATGATGGAGGATACAGATGAATCATATGTGGATTGTGGAGGAATTTAGATAACATATAATAGATGGATAACGGATGAATGATGGATAGATTCTAACTGGATGATGGAAGGATGGTGGATGGATAACGCATGAATCATCCGTAGATGTTGGGATTGTAGATGAATAGATAGAGAATGGAGACGATGTGGATAAATAATAAATGGATAGATGATATAAGAATTCTTGATAGATTACAAGTGGATCATAGATGGAAAATGGATGGTAGCTGGAAAATAGACGTATGATGAAAATGGACAGACGATCATAATGATGAATGATAAATGAATAATAAATGGATTAATAAAAATTGCTGGTGAAGGGATCGTGGATGGATAAAAAATGAATAAAAATGGATGTTTAAATGGACGAAGGATATTTTAGATGGCTACCGGGTAGGCAGATAATGAATGCAGAGATACGGATGTCTGATGGATGAGAGGATGGTTGTTGGATGGATTGTGGAATAATAATATTTGAACCATAATATAAGTCACAATGGTTTCAACAGCGCGGAAAATATCCATCCATCCATCCATCTATCCATCCATCCATCCATCCATCCATCCATCCATCCATCCATCCATCCATCCATTTTCCATCCTTCCATCCATCCATCCATCCATCCATCCATCCATCCATCCATTTTCCATCCATCCATCAATCCATCCATCCATCCATCGTAGAAAGGTAGGTCCTTAGCGCACATTTTTAAGTTCTAGGAACAGTTTGATCACACTCGAGGGAAACAATTATATTTTAATTCTAGACCTAATTCGAAAACAAACTGCATAACATTAATGAAAAATTGATAATTTTACTTAAAACTTGATGTGGTTATAAAATTAGCTCTCATATTAAAATGAAAATATGTTCGTTAGTTTTAATAGCCATTTGAGAAACAACAACGACAACGAAAAAAAAAAACGGCACTGCTTTGCTGCAGATCATCACGGTTACATATTTTGACCATCTTTCTGTCTTTTGGCACAAGGAAACATTACACAAAGGTAGATCAAAATCGGTCCATAACTTTTGGACTCTAAACATAATGAATGGGGATCCATCTGTAATAGGGTTCTTCAGATCTTCCGCGTGAACCTCGGATTTCTCTAAGTCCGATAACCGCNGTAGTAGCAGTCAACATCGAAGGCAGCACGAATCTGACCTTTCACCCATGAATGAAGGTAACAGTCAGCCGCCGGTTCGGACAGCGCGGCTAAAAATAGATCGCTTGGGGGACTCTGTTTCAGCGAGCAGCGTTCTGAAGCACCCTATAATATATTTGGCGGGGGCGGGGGAGGGGGGTCTAGTCATTACGTTTGGCCGGATCAACCACGATATTAAATTTGAACTGGGGATCTACTTTGTAAAAGAGGGGGGGGGGGGNGGGGGGTGTCAAAATATAATGCCATACTGGCCGACGATACACATCTGAGGACATCTCATGCATATAATAATATTTGTGACCCTCAGCAAGTACTGTTGCCTCCAATGATAGTCTCGTACTGGATATTACACGAGTGCTACCTCGTTTCCCTAATTACCCTCCCTTCCCTCCCCCCATACATTCCCACACATAGGTACCTTTTGGAATTGTGTCAGTGTCAGTGAAGGCTAAGATACCAGTAAGCTTGCTTACAAATCAGTCGGCAAATCTGAGTGCAAGCAAATGAATTCCCCAAAGTGACAGAGAACGCTCTCCTGATTACGAAAGTAGATGGCGGCAGGATGTCAGTTGCGTTTTAAGAAAAATCTGAGCCGTTGAATTTTTATCATCTAAATTACGATCTGTATGGCGCTGGCAAGTCATAGGATTTAAAAGCTGGCGTCCTCTGACCTTTGTTTTCAGACTGGCGGCTTTTGTTTTGGCTTTGCACCATCGGGAGTGCACGTAAATGTTGTTAGTCTAAGACGATCTGCAAATGTGGTCAGACTAGCTCTTACCTATAATATCATCGGGAACAACGTTGATCAAGTAAAACCAAACCCCAAGTAAAACCGATGGGTTTAGACTGGAAATGGTTCAGTGCTGCCTCCATCTGCACTGAACTAGCGATTTGTTTGGAAATTCATTACATGTAGCACTATGGGAGGGCATATTGATGTTGAATATCGATTTATTTATTACAATTATATTTATTACAGATGGATCCCCACTCATTTTTAACCAATGGGATGTGACGATGTTTCAGGATGTTGGACACACAATCAGAGTTATATTTCTATGTTACTGGATCAAAACACCCATCGTTTCGAGATTTATTAATATTTGTGATTTAAGAAAAGGTTGCTCTTGGAAGAAAATATATTAAAGTCTAGTAGTCGTAATGGGACGAACTAATTTTGAAACTGTTCATTTATTGATTTGAATGAGACCATTTTCCTATTACGATATTTGGTTCAATCAATGGTTTCTCAGAGAAAGACACATCGCCCTTCTCTATGAAATACTAGTGTCGCACCATTGTGATGTCACATACGGAAGTGCTGCAAAGTACTAGTTGGTAATGGCGTAACCACAATAGATATTTTGGAGGCGTAGCTTTCAATTTGTTTTCGCAAGACTATTGAGGCTAGTTGAGTTTTTGTAAATACATTTACAATTTCCATCTTCCCACTTTTACGATGAATGTCATGTCTACAGTATGAATTTCCCGGGAAAAAGCATTTTATTCTTGGGGAGAGGGGAAACAGGGGAGCAGAAAAAGCTTGTAAATGGCACAGTCTACCCTGGGGGTGTGACGATGTTTCACGATGTTGGACACATGATCAGAGTAATTCTCTTGAGGACTGGACTCGATCTTATCCTACGAATGAGACCAACACACACACAGAGAGAGAGAGAGAGAGAGAGAGAGAGAGAGAGAGAGAGAGACAGAGAGAGAGAGAAAGAGAGAGAGAGAAAGAGAGAGAGAGAAAGAGAGAGAGAGAGAAAGAGAAAGAGAGAGCATGCACTGAAACGCACCGCAGTAGAACGCATTGGGGGAATAATGAAACATGATAGGTAACAGAATCACACCGAGGAAAAAAAACCCCGAAGAAACGACAGGAAAAGTAATTTTTTTCAATTTTATCCGAATGAATCCCAGGTAGGAATATACATTATTTGCCCTCAAATTTGGTGACCTGCACATATTTAGGATAACCTCCTTCAGAATACGCCACTGACCATATGAAAACGTACTGGGAAGCACCATTTATGTAATGCTCATTTTTATTGTAGATCTATAAAACCCGATTCCCGTCACCATTAGTGTTTCTTTCATCCGATCAAGACTAAAAACTTCTTGATTTCACTGATTAATAGCATTTTAAAAGTTTTTATCTTACAAGACTTAGCTTGAACCGGAAAATTAAAGAGTTCAGCTCACATTGAATAAAGATCTATTAAACTGTAGATCTGCATATATGCAATCTTATTGATTTTGGTATATTCATTGGGCTTCGGTCCCCTACCCCTCTTTCTATCTGCCTAGTAATATAGCATTTCAGCCTCTCTCTTTCTGTGTGTGTGTGTGTGAGTGTGTGTGTGTGTGTTTGTGTGTGTGTGTGTGTGTGTGTGTGTGTGTGTGTGTGTGTGTGTGTGTGTGTGTGTATTTGTTTGTTTTTACACGTTCAAAGTCTTAAAGGGTGGTCAAACAGAATGCTACAGTCAATTCCAGTGTGGTTAGGAACTGCACTTCTGTTTCTGTGAGTTTATCTACATCGTTGGAGAATTTTATCACCTTTGCATTACCTATGATTAATGTGGGGGACCCTCTTTCTTGGGAGGCAGTCAACGTGGTAAAGGTGTTCATTGACCTTAGGGTCACACCTGTCAACTTAATAATCCACCAACATCAAATAATACTGTTGACTTGAGTGTTTATTTCATATTCAAGGAAACAGGAAAATCTAATCTGTCCTGCCTGATCTACACATGGGGCAGCTGGACATACATATAATATATTACTGAAGATTTAGTAAATTTCTGACTTCGCTATTCACGTTCTATCACTTTATCTGTAGTAATTTAGCGATAAGGAAGCTATTACACTCAAAGAAAACTGCCCATCCTGACACAAAATGTATAGGAAAAAGGTCAGCAACAGAATACTGGAAAAGATAAACTCCAGTTTTCTGAAGAGAGATCGGGCCAGTTCCCAATCGCCAACTGATGAAAGTCATTAAATTGGAATTTTGGTGGCGGGATGGACTTCGCAAACCGTAGTTATGTCAGAACTAAAGAAACACCAGTTCCTTTTCATTTGGCACTGAACATACTTTCAGAAACAAGAAAACTGAGTCTTGTTTAGTATGTACACAGCCTTGGTTTGTCAGTTTCATATGGACATTGCCAACACTTCCTACTCGTAACCATACCAGCTAAAACAAAAAGGTCTGTGTCCTATTCTCCCAAGGATTTGCAAACACCAAGAACGCAATAACCAGGACAGACTTAAACAACTATTAAATGGAGTGAGAAACTTAAAGAAAGCCTTCACATACAGACAAAAAAAAAACAAAACCCATCAAGCACAGTTTGCCAGAGAAGTTAGGCTACTTCACTGCAATATACTTCTCCTATCCCTGCTTGAGCATACCCAATCAGAAGGAGTCAGCTGACTTACTTCTGAACTGGTGTCAACCCCCC
>JAWQUT010000116.1:251543-265840 GCA_033807755.1 Ellobium chinense | reverse complement strand
ACACACACAACAAGCTGACACTAGTGACACCTTGCTTCCAAATAAATTCTTAAACTGCAAAATATTGTACTCATTTGGGCGCAGCCGCATGCTTGCACTCTCATTTGTCAACTTCTTTTAAATACTTGGACTCAGCAAGCCCACTATACCAACATCCAGGGCCGTAACTAACAACACCATTAGGGGGCCGCAAAGAATGTAGGCTAAAATTGGGATAAAGTTAAAAGCAGAACAGAGAAAAGTAAGATTTAAGAGGAAGAAAACAGAAAGGAGATAAACAGAAAAAGAAGGAGGCACAGAAAATTGCTATTATTTATTTATTTGTTTTGAGAAAAAAGGGAAGAACTTAAACAAAAAGGGCCACAAAAAACATTTTTTTTCATCTACTTGTATTTTGCGAATGAACTTTTATATAAGCTGATGTAACATGCCATTTTCTTTTCACACTGTCAGACAAATGATTTTCTTTTCACACTGTCAGACAAATTATATTAAAGCAGACAACCCAAATAGTGTATTTGTGTGATAAGAAAAAGACCGTGTCAAAAAGTGATTTCTAAAGTTAAGTCTTCAAATCATCAAGATTAAATCTTCAAATCAAATATTCCAGGAGGATATATGCCCTTCAGAACTCTCTAGATTACGGTCCTCCCCTAACAACACTCAAGGATCCGCCCTTGATATAATTCAAAGACATGTTTAGAACTTGTTAAAATATTACGCAAACACAAAGACAAAACCTTTTCCGTTTTCTTAAAGGGGGGGGGGGGCACCTGAAATCGTCGATTTGGGCTAAAAATGCCGAAATTGGGTTATTGCTATTTTTAGATACTTTGACATCTTGTGAATCGAAAGCATTGATGGTCGCATGTGAAAGAATCCATTTTACCTCTCAAAAATGCATTTCATTAGGGTCACCCCCTCGGTTTTCTTGGCTGATTATATGAATTTAGGCTGAAATTGTCTGTTTTGATCGCATATTTTGTCTATACGCAATAAAATTAGACCTATCTTGTTGCATACCGTTGGAAAGGAAATTTTCTCCTCTACAAGGTCAAACTCTCATCGGCTAGCCAATGAAAATGTCAGAACGACGGCATCTCCCGAAAGCGAAACATAATTATGTCTAGCCTTATTTACATCGCTGAAAATAGCTAGGTCACGGCCTACTTTTCAATCGGAACAAGTCATGCTGATGTTTCATTCACTCGTTTGTTTCCGGCAAGCGTGACCTAGTTATCTGATTGGATTTCTTCGGTTCGGGTGGCCTCATTTCTATCTGTATGTAAACAGCAGCATGCAGGTTAGCACGTGAATACCTGACAGGAAGGAGGTGGCCAAGACATTAGCAGCCTAATTTTTCTTTGTGATCCTGAATTGTTGTGATTATCATAATGCCGACAAGAAAAAGAGGCTGAGGAAGGTGGCCCAGCCTATCAGCCGGGCATGTATTGATGTAAGTACAGTTTTTCGGACGTATTTTGTGTGTGAAATTTTCAAACGCATTTTTCTCAAAACTATACTTTTCAACACATAATTCAAAACTCCATCGAAATTTACGAACCAATCTTTGTAAAATTTGGTATATAAGCAGTTTATAGGTGTACAAAAAAAGTAACAGGGAGACATTTGGACTTTTTTTTTTATTTTTCAGGAAATATGTTGGCGAAGGCCAAAAAATGGGGGAAAATCGATATTCTGATACATACCAATTTTGAAAATTCATAAAATATTTTTTTATCATTTTATAAAAAATAACTCGCTGTTACTTTGTAGACAAGGTGTATAAGAATGCATATGTGGAATTTCAGTTGGATTGCATTTCATCTGGAGGAGGAGTTACCTTTTGAAGTTGACGGTTTTCTAGGTAGAAAATTCAAGATGGTGACCGTTTCCATAGCAACCATAATAAAATGTAAAAAAAAATTGACTGTTTTCCACTAATTTGAACCTGCTGAATCCAAAAATCAAGGTTAAAATCATGTGGCACCAAGCATTTAGAAAAAGGCCCTCAGGTGGCGCCCCCCCCCCCTTAAGATGCATAAAAGTGTGTGGGGAAGGGAGTAGCACGGGCCGCAAGCAATGGTTTTGCGGCGGAGGGGGGAAACATTTGAGCTTATCACGGCCCTGCCAAGAAGTTATGTTTCGGGTGAGAATATTGGGTTGACAAATCACAGAATTGCTGAGCAAGTGTTCGTTCGTTCAATATTTACAGTAGTCTGTAATCATATTTATAGTCATCGGAGCAGGGGCGTAGCGTGGGGGTAGGAGAGAGCAAAACGAGGTAGGCAAATCTGCACAAAGGGTAAGGAAATCGTCGAACTTTTACCTCAGCTTTCCTCTACATTTACATTAAGTGGAGGCGCAGTAGCATGCACGAAACAGACAAACTTAGTATTATACAGCAAAGATTTGCGTTACATCTAAACCAGGAATGCATGATAGCAACAATGCAATATCACAGCGACAACAACAGCAGCATCAAGAAAACAACAAGAGCAAGAAGAAGAAGAAGAAGAAGAAGAAGAACAACAACAACAACAACAACGACAACAAAGCAACAACAACAACATAATCAGCGATAACAGCAACATTGCAACTGGAATTACTGATTGTTTACTCCTTGTAGGTGATAAGATTGATGCGTGGTTTCTTCATGTTGGCAATATGACTGAGGACAGTGCCCTATAAGGAAGCTTTAAATGGTGGTCCCTTGATAAAATTTGTTTCCATAGCAAGAGACATTATATAAAAGAATGTGTTTTTTGCTCGTGTGTGGCTCATAATTGAGCGTGTATATATTATATATTTTAATCGTCGCAAGATGCTACTTCAAGGTTTCCATCTAGACGCTGAACTTAGATCTATCTATCGAGAAATATAGCAGGCTTTAGCTAACATGTACGACCCCATTCCAAGTCGGCGAATGAAAACAGGGGAAGTCATTCATCTGACCTCTTTATTTCATCTCCCCTTTTCCCTCTTTTGGCATGCACTGCTTCCAGTAATAAGGGCTCCAGGAGGGAAATTTTGATATCATGGGAATTTGTGTCCATTTTACTTTATTTTATCAGGCACTATTTAGCCCTGGGCTGGAACTGCCAGGTCAAGGGTGTGCTCAGGCGTAAGAGGAGGGGTTTGGCATTGACCAGTGAAAAATGTAGGGTCTGTTTACAAATAGCAACCAAGCTCAAAATTTCAATGGGCTTGCTAGGGTTGGGTGAGTCTTAAAATTTGGGCCACATAATGAGCTTCAATCTGGTATGGGTCTGGGTGAAAGCTAACACTTTGGGTTCAGAGGGTAGCTCAAAATGTTAATATAGCCCATAGAGGAAAAACGGGTCCAATCCTATTACATTACAGGTCTGTAATCTTTCTTTATCATATAAACATTGCAGGGCCTATTTCCGGTGACATAAAAATGTGTAAAAATATTTTGGTATGGCACACGTTACATTATTTTGATCTTTGACCTGTTTCCGAATACTTTGATTGGAAGCCTTGGAAACATCTAGGCGTATGAATATGTGAGGTTTCTGTTGTAAATATTTTTACTGCCGTGGGGTTTCTCTCTGTTTAGATTTTAAAAATATATATATATATTTCAGTCTGTCTTTCTTATCGCCTGTCATCGTTCTCTTCATGTCTCAGTTTCAGTTCAGTTAAACATTTGAATTAAAAGTACTTGAAATGCCACACTGTTTCTGTAGTCTAAAGTTTCATCGATGATTGTAAGCTGTTTGGATCTACTTTGTGTCGAGGAACTGTGTGGTTCATTCCGTTCATTTGTTATTGATGTATCTCAAACAGGGTGAGGGCCACTTCAAAGTCCTTTTCACGATTAAAAGTTCACTTTTTCATTAGCCAGATTAAAAGATCGGAAACTCGTTTTTGTTTGATATCAGAGTTAGGAAAGTCGTTATATCTGTATATCTCATTTCATAAATCTGATATCAAACAAACGCTCATTACAGATCCTCTATTTATGGCCTCGTTTCTCTATCATAGGTATTTAGATTTTTGCATGGAAATTACAACAGTGCTCACGGGTACCGCTGGCGTTCAGTCTAGACAAAGAGGCCGATTTTTGCGCATAATATAGTATAAGACGAGCTTCCACCGTCAAAATCCAAACTGTCTACTTGGCAAGCTGAGATGGGCTGCGCTTGGGGCTCAGTCTGAATGCAAATGCCATATTTGTGAATCGTTCAAGCGACATGTGCAACATTTTAAAAATATATATATATATTATTTTGGCCTAGTGTATTATAAGGCTGCGAAGTCATAATGGGCTATGAACGTTGGCATTTCTTTTACTATCTGGTTTCTAAACATTTGATAAGACGTTCTTTTCTCTAGTGGTAGTCAATGACTCTGACCACCATTACGTTATGCAGCTGCACCTGAGCCGTATTCACAAGGAATCATGAAACTAAAAGAATTTAGAATGTGGAATAGATGATAGTTGAAAGCACTAGTCATTTCCCTTCATCAATGAAAGAACAGCTTAGAGAGCTTGTGTATATATGGGGTTAAGAAGAATATTTCGTCCGAATAAAAAAAATATTGATTTCGCTGTTATGAATGTATGTATCGACTCATTCAATGTTTTTTCGAATAACGTGAAACGTGTTTATTAGATTGTAATATATAAATAACCGTATTCACATACATATTTCAGATAGATTTTATGACCGCAGACATGAACCTTGATATAAACGAATCCAGGAGTTGTTAATAGTGTAGAAAACACACCACAAGGGTCTATCATTAAAACAGACAAGGGTAGGACGAAAAGTGCACGGCAATGCGGGACAATGCAGGACAGGAGGACAATGCTGGACAAGAGGACAGTGCATGACAAGGCATTAAATATTTCGCCAGTAAATAGATCGACATTTTTGCCCAATTTTTTACTTTTAATTTGAGATACATAAAAATTGTGACTATATTATTGTGCATGTACCTCTCCCTGACTTGTGTGCCAAACCTTAAGAAAACTGGTTGGTAACTGGCAACATGGTAGTGAAACACACTTTCAAGAACTTCAAAATTAAAGCTGGTCTTACAGTGTAGCGGCAATAACAAATGTAAACATAAAGCCATCTTGTAACATTTTAGCAGAGTATACTTTATTTATGTTTTTAACTACAAAATTAAGTTTTAAAACAAGCATTTTCATTCCAAGATCAAGAAACAACTCTATAGGTTCTCAAAAGTTATGTATGGCCTTGAGGACGTTGTGAGGGTCATGAGGGTCGTGACTTGTGGAGCAGCATCACTTCTTTTGTCAACCTTCTCTTTCTTTAAAAAATCCATTGAGTTTTCTATACTGATCCGAATAAACAATCTTCATAGACGACTTTATCCTCATTTTCCAAAAAAATAGTCAGGCATGATTGTATGTTAATCATATACCAGAACGCCGACAGCATCACATTCCTAATAAAGTCTCATTGTTATCCTATTTGAAGGAAGGGGGAAGGGGAGATGGTTGAAACCATCGCCTAGGCCTTCTTTTATCTCAGGTCGAAATAGAAAATTAATGTCTCTTCCTTTAGTCACAAATCTGCTACCGGAAACGAAAATATTCCTGATGGCATTGAGACATTATCGACCGCGTTATGTGTTTTTGCATTCTGATAAGGGAATAAAGGGGTGATGGTGTCTGCAATCGCTGAGCCTGATGATTAGACACCGTGTGCTCATATTACAATGCAAAACACCGCTATTTTTAAACACGGTAAAAGTAATATGCTGTGCTAAAAGCTAAAATCAAAATTTTCTTCCATTATCACATTATGAATCGGAAAGAAGATTGTCAGAATCGGTAGGTTTCCGTGGACTTCGTTGGGCTCGTAAAGTCAGGCAAGACACACCTGCAGGATATGTTTCCGCAAAATGTTGCTTCGCAAAAGATTTCTCCTCTTCGTGATATTTCGGCTGTTGAAGCAGTTTCTAGGTTTTAGGGCTAATATGATACGGTCATCGCAAAAATAAAAAAACAAAACTCTGCACAATGTCAAAGCTCCACATTTAAATCTAATGTGAAACTGTGTAATCCTAGAAAAAAATATAAGTGCATCGTTTCATTTCTTTGCATGTGCAATTTGATTATGTGATCCCTAGAGATACGTCATGCTCCTTATAAGAAACATATTAATCCACGCACTTTGTTTCTTTGCTCTCCGCAATAGACCACGTTTTAGTATTCACATATCGTTTTTGGAATGATATCTGACCAAAATATGGAGAAACAGACTGTGTAAATTTAAAATATGTACGCTTAGTTTTGACCAGTTGTGATCCCCATCTAATGTCTGTGGGTTAAGTTAGTAAATAATAAATAAAAATAATGGCACGGTTTCGGACTTCCATTTATGTTATGATGTCATTTACTCATTCTTTATAATTTTTCTTGTTCAGTTATATTTTTTTTTCCTTTGCCTGTGATTAAATTCATTACGGTAATGTTATGATATTCTTTCTTTTCTATAAGAGGTGCCTCCACTTCCCTCTCAAAAAAAAAACCAAAACAAAACAACAAAACTCTTATCTCATTGTAACATCTCCCCATTCTCTCCAGTATTTTTTTCTGCTTTTGCATTTTCCCCCCATTCACTGAATGTAGTTTCATTTAATTAGTACTCATACTAAGATTACTAAGAATCATCTTGAATTTTCATTAGAATTCACGCTTCAACGAGACAAGAAATAAAGTTTGCGCCTACACTTCTGAGTAGGTTTTAATGGGATTTTGGGTTACGAATGTCAATATGTCACTGCAAGCGGGACACTTCCACTTTATGCTTTGTCTTCGTCAGTATATAAGCTATATAAAAAAAAAATAAAAACAAAATAAATCGCATTGTTAAAAAAGCTGGACAAATAATGCATGTCACATTGCCAATGCCATCTATTGATCAGCTGTATTTGAAAGCGACTATCGACAAAGTAAATAAAATTCTCTCTGATATGATATTGAACATCCTCTATTTAATAAATATACAACATCAGTTCGAAGCGGCAGACTTTTGTCCCTGTGTTGCAAAACAGAGAGATATAGAAATTCTTTCGTGCCGCATTCAGTCAGAGTGATGAGGGACTCTCCGTCACAGTAAAAAAAAAAAAAACTGCACTGTAAACTCACAGTGCCAGGAGTGGTAGGGGAGGGAGGAGGGGGTATGAGACTAACATGTGAAGTGAACGAGTGATTATTGTTGTGATTAGTTTGTAATCTGATTTATGAATCGTATGGCAGTATGCATGAATGTGAGTTAGACTAGTCTGAGTATTGTATTGTATTAATTGTAATGAGTTATGTACTACTCTGTTTAGACTATTTGATTATTTATTATTTACTCTTATGTACCACAGCCAAGGCAATTTTCCTTTCTAAGGATAATAAAGTCATTCTTATCTTATCTTATAAGCGTCTCTCGACGTACCCGTCAGATGTTTCTAATTATCATATAAAAAGTAATACTATACCGCAGTGGCCAAACAGTCTGGTTACTAGCTCCTATTGTGTTTTTCTTCGTTTGGCCCTATAAATGAATTGTGTTCTTCTACGAATTCTCCTGTGATTTCGGATAATTTTTGTTCCCTTGGAGGTTAAAGTATTTCTTTGCTCGATTTTTTAAGGGGATAAAAAAATTGGGGNGGGGGGGGGGGGGGTGTTAGCGCCCAAAGTTTTTCACAAATCTTCAAAAATAGTCACCTGACTTGGTCCCCACTTTTTCATTAGGCTTGTTTTGACTGTGTGTTGATGTGTAGGCCTAACACACCTTATTAAATAATTTTGTACAATTACAAGGCTCAAACCGTACCTCAAACTTAAAAACTGGATGCTTTGAGTCCAGATCACAGGTATTTTACATAATTTTACACCACAACATTGGCTGGCAGGGCCTAAAAAAGGGGGGATTTTATATATTAGCGGATTAATAAGATTGTACACAATCAGATCATTTTTATGGACCAATCTAGAGTTTGATACTCCTCAAACTTGCCAGTTCTCTTAATGACATACCATTTGCTACTTTATTCGCCCCAGATGAGCCTACATTTCCGCCCTAAAACTTTGCCATGGTAACACTTTTGGAAGGAAACTACTAGGGAATGGTCAGAGGGAAGTGACCAGGAAGTGACTATATGAAAGGGAGCTCCAACGAGCCTCCTCCTTGCTGGTCATTGTTTCCATTGAAACACCTTGGCCTAAGCAGATTGTTTTTATTTGATCATCTTTGCAACCCGTCATGGCCAAATCCACTAGTAATCACATTTAAAACTTAGAAGTGATGGTATTGGCATTCTGAAAAGGGGCATTCTGTTATTGACTGAAAAAGAAGACTGAGAAAGAAGCCCTGGAGAAACAAACGTTTAGCGAATCTGCCCAAAAGAATTTGAATATAATGCAGCATCCTTTGGCAACACCATATGAGCTTATGTAGTGGGCTGAAAGGCGGTGGGTGGTGATTTTTTTCCTTGAAGATGGGGGTGCGGTGAAGTGAGAGGGGGTAGGGATTGAGAGTGGGGTCGGGGTGGAAGGAGGGAGAGACAGAGAGAGAGGAGAGAGGAAGGAATAACATCTGCTGAATTAAAGATTTTGCATCTCTTTTGACTACAGTATGGAACCAAAATGTGTTATTTGGTTACATTGTGTGTATGGGGAAGAGGGGCGGGGGGATGGAGGAGAGGAAGAAGAGAGAGAAGGAAGAGAAAGAAAGAAAAAAAAATCAAGAAAAAAAAGACACTGTGTGTCCTGTAAACTGAGTCTCCAGCACAAACATCTAAATTCCATGCAGGGGAATATACAGAAAGAAAAGTGGTCGTCCTTAACCTGCACTCTCGTTTTTCTTGCATGTGTAGGATGATCCACATACGGAACTCTTTCCTGACCTACTGTTATCTAATCTAAATGCATCTGTGTTTTAGTAAAATGAGTTTTCTTACCTTTGGTTTTCGTGATTTCTTCATCAAAGTTTCCCCAGTCAGAAAAGACAGCATCACAAACTTCCGTCCAAGCCTTGCTGTTCGAGAAATCTTTCGAAGATTCATCCTACAGTACTGGCTTGTTTTGAACAATGCTGGTTAAGTTTTCAGTTCTGTTCGGATCAGCATCTATGTTGCGAAAGTAGCGTGAATAGCGTTTAGTACACAGTAGGCCTGTGTATAGTGTTTAGTACACAGTAGGCCTGTGTATAGCGTTTAGTACACAGTAGGCCTGTGTATGGTGTTTAGTACACAGTAGGCCTGTATATAGTGTTTAGTACACAGTAGGCCTGTATATAGTGTTTAGTACACAGTAGGCCTGTGTATAGTGTTTAGTACACAGTAGGCCTGCAAAACAAAACTGTTTTGTCCCAGTGCAAGAGGTCTATCTTTTCGCTCATGGACTCAAAACTGTCTTATCGTGCTCCAATGCAGGAGATCTCATTTAACCCGTGCGGCGGTGATCGACTTTAGTTACTTACTCCGATGATCGGGTCGTATAAGACCTGATCATCGCCGCACAGGTTATACACAGTCGCAGCTGGTATGAAAATTGAGACAAAACAGTTTTGTCTCAGTTTTTATGCCAGTTGCTCCCTCACCCCTCCCCTCCGGTGAAGTTTAAGGGCAGCAGAAGCGTAGGAGAACAGATAGTGGCTTCTTTTTTGTTTTGTTTGATTGGATGTATGTCGATAAGTCTCCTTGAGGACAGACGCACGATTCCTGCAGAGTTGTATGCACATTACCACATTCCCCTGTTGGTATGCTAGATATAATTTCCGGGATCGTATAGAAATAATAGAGTTAGAAACTTGCCTTTTTTTCGCAGCTTTTGAAGCACTCTTCTTCATTCTGCACACAAAGTTTCATTTTCTCGAACCAAGATTCAAAGTAGTATTTCCACATTGCAGGGGGTCAAGGTCGAAATTTTAGGTTCAAACGCCATTTCTGCCTCTTCGGGGTCAAAACATTTTTTTTTTTAACTGAGTTTTTCTTTCAGAGTGGGGAGCAAAAAGAAATCAAAAGGATGAAAACTAGGGTATGGGGCACAGTTGGACGTTATTTTTTGCACCAGCATTTCCATACAGAAGAAAGATTCCTTACATTATTATGTTATATATACATTTTTGTGACGCAGGTTTAGTTGTATGCAAAAGTCCATATTATTACGTAACATAATTCACGCTTCATAAATTTGTTTAACTTACATAGAGGATTCTATTAAAGGAATTAAGCCCTTGAAAATAATTATATTCCCTTATTGTGGCCTGTACCGCTTAGCTACAATGCTTGCCGATGATAACGTTTTAAAGGATACGTATCTCAACAGATGGTTTAAGATGGCAGCAACTGGTGTACTTTCTAATGAAAGCAAGTACTGGATAGGCAGGCAGTAAATACAAAAACTCATGTAATATGAACTTCCTGTGGCGGCCAAGTACCCTGGGTTTGAGACCGACAAGTAATGAGGCAAATATCTACCAATCTACGAAGTAATACAGCAATGGGAATCAGAGATTGTACACGAAAACTGAAATAGGGATTTTTTGTTTGTTTGTTTTACCAAACCTTCATGCAAATATCTGTACGTGTCACACTTCAGAGCACACTCTTGGGCCAGCTCTGAGAGGTTTTAAACTGCAATGTCCACTGCCTTCGCCCCCACTTTCTTCTGAGAGTCTGATTTTAGACCAATTTTAATGATGTAAAACTATATTTTATCCAATATAGGCCTTAATCAATTTCAAATAGAAATATTTCGTAGACTCCAAAAAACATTACCAAACAACTCCTCCTTAGTTTAGCTTCTCAGTTCTTTGAGCTTTCCGTGTTTCTTGGCAAATATATGAATAACCGATGCCAATGACAACGTTTTAGCAAAATTAGATCCAAGCCAATTTCAAGTAGCGAAATTCCGTACGTTCCAAAAACATATACATTCACTCGCTGCGAATGATGCCTCTTTGGATTCTGTCCAGCCTATGACAAATTTGAATAACGCACGATTTCATTTTATCACAATTAGATCTAAACCAATTTTATATTAGGAGATTACATACACTCTGAAAACCTGATATTTCACTCGGTTAAAACGGTTCCGCATAAATCTTTTAGTTCTATGGGCACTGTCTGGTTTACGGCAAATCTGAATAACATAGATTAAATTTATTTTTGATCAGAATGAGATGCAACATGTTTTTAAAACGAGTTTTTCCCACAAATCTTTCTGAAACTCTAAGAATCAACCAAACAAACTCTATTGCTTTACATGATTATGTAAAAATTCTATTTTTTTTTCTTTCCTTATGATTACTAACTACTGTGTTACTTAGACGTAAGACTCTGAATATCCATTTGTTTGAAGTTTACAATGTTTATTCAGTTTCCAAACTATATATGTATTCGCATTATCACCTATGCACGTGGAGTGTATAGTTTCGCAATGAACTGTAACAGTCAGATAGTCTAATTATTTAGGAGAGTTGTTCGATTTGAATTTTCATGGGTCTATTTCAATACTGGACTCAAAGGTTCGATGCCTGTCGATAATAATAGGTCAACCAGCCAGTGGTCCTTTCGAGTTTTGATATGGCACAGGTAAGTCCCGATTTTATTTTGAGGTAACTTCCGGAGTTAAAATCACTTATATTGAATATATCTCTTTTGAATGGCACAGAATTCTGGCCCAAAAATAAATCGTAATATTCAGATCTATAGTTTTTAGTCTCTCTCCTACACCGAGTTGACGTCAGATTATCTTGACTTGCAAACTACAGGTATCCACGGTGATTAGAAGAAAGATTGTAGCGAAGATATCGATTCAAAATTTACAACAAGGTTTGAGCTAACAGCAAATGCACAGATTACTCACAATAGATAATGTTTTAGACTATCCCTTATCTACTGCAGGGACGAAGGGTCCATATAATCAAATAATCACTGATTACCAGCCGAAAATGCCGTTGGTCGACCTTGGCCTTCGTGGCAAGTTAAACAAGAACACCGCCGAATCCTATTTATTTGCTCTTTGTCAGGCCTATTCTTACTTTGACCCACGTTCAGAACCTGATACCCCTCAAATTTTCTCTGCTCTATTCACTGATTAATAGGGATAAAGAAGAACCTGGACACCCCTACAGCCAAATGTGGAGTGGCCTCACAAAAAAACTCAATGAAAGCAAGGAAATTTCACCGGCTAGTAAAGAAGAGCTGCTAATCAAGGTCTCCGCTTGATTTGTGGTACAGCTTTCACCTATTGCGGTTTAATGTGATGCGGAACAAAAATAACATATTGGTAAAACGAGACACTATTCTATAGCATTTAGTGAAATTCATTATTATCAAGGGCCTCTTTATTCGACAATAATTAACACTGTTGCTGACAAGTGACATGCCTTCAGTCACAAGTTTACGACCACTTTTATTTTTCGCTCAGTTTAGAAATGAATCCACACTTGCAGAAAGCCACATGAACAGTCTCACCACACATATCTCCATTCACAAGCCCAGTGCTGGTGTTGCCACGTTGCCTATTTTATAGTGCAATGTAGCTGAATCCCAAAATCTTTGGTTGGGGAAAGCACCTTGGGGTACATTTACTTTTTTTATGAAGGAGGTTTCTGACTTTATGAAACATACAAACAAACTTATTAAATAAACATAAATTCTTCTTGGGAAATAACATGAATGACAAAACTTCTTGGAAAAGTAATTCAGTTGGCCCCCCTGTTCTCAAAACCGGCAAGGTTTGACGATGGCAATACTCATATAGGCCTACCCATTTGCAAAAAGGTGGGCTCGGCTTCATGGTGTAGACTGGGCCTGAAAATTACGTTTTCAATAAAATTAGTATCTTCTTGTTTTAGGTCTGGATATTTGGCTAGAGGTGGAAACGGGGGAGGGGGAGGGAGTCGCTGAGCATAGAGCGGTTTGTCCAAAGATGTTAGTCAGTCTGCTACCCAAGCAACCAAAGGTCATTCTTTTTAAAGCTTGACAGATTGCCACTCCCCTACGGTCTGGATGGGTTTTTCCTGCAAGGTCGTGTTCCCAGTGTTTTGTTTATTAGCCTAGGCCTGTTAGGTCTAGCCTAACTGGACCTAAATTCTACAATTTTGGAGCCATTACACCATGGTGAGTGATAGTATACTTTGTGCGATCCTGGCCCTGTAACTAATCTGTACTTTTTTGTGCCTTTTCAGCCAACCTGTCTCTAACTACTCAACCTTTTGTTGTAGCTTTTCAGGAATTGTGATGATGCCTACGGATTTTTAAAGTCCATACTCTGTGTTACAGTGCCATACTGTGAACATCAAATGTGACTCTACGAAGGGATATTATAGCACTATCGACTAATACCGCATACCTGATTATAAGTGACAGTCATGTTCAACTATGATTACCCTGTCTACTATGATTACCCTGTTGAGAAAGTCAGCCTTCGCCCCTGATCTACTGTACACAGTGCCAGGGCAATATCTAGGCGACCCAGTGTTGGGCGTAGAGTTGGGGATCTAGGATTAATCAGCAAAATCGAATAGGACTGAAATATTAGTTAGGGCATATAAAGCGACCTTGTAATAGGCCTTAGGCATTATCATTACCTAGGAAATCATTATGTGTGCTTTCACTTTTACTTTAAAACTTTTCGCGATTTATCATGAAGTCGCTCTCATCACTTTGGAAACTTTGCCAAGCTTAGGGATTATACAGTGCGTAACAAGTACATCTTGTGGTATTTTGAGGTATTCATATAATTTTCCTATCATGAGTGTGACTTAACAACTGTCAATTACCGAATTTGTTTTTAAAAAACCAACATATTCACTTAAAGAAGACTACTGTAAATCTAAAGTCTTGGCTTTGAGCCCCTGCATCTCCTGACCCTTAATCTACACACGGATAGTCTAGTTAGATCAAATCCGCGACTTTGTTATTTTCATGAATAGCTAATCCGTTGTTTATATATTCAAGCTGGAGCTAACGGAAATTTGGCTCCAGGCTAGGTGCAGAACCAGTGTGACCACAAAGGACAAAACGATCGATGATGCAGCACAAACACAAAACCAGAATTTCCGTTGGCGTCAATCTGACCAAATGAAATTTGCATTTGTGGTATTTTTTCAGTTACTTTCAGAATAAATGTATGCCGGTTACAGTTATGTGAAATATCTAGGTCAGTGCTTGTGTCTGCGACCACTGCTTGCTTTTTCCTACGACCTATTTTCATTTGAGAGCGACTAGTACCCGCATGTCTCTGTGCTGCCGACGGACAAACCTCTGCACTCGCTGCGGCCGTACTGCGC
>JAWQUT010000116.1:199090-251524 GCA_033807755.1 Ellobium chinense | reverse complement strand
CCAAAAAAATGATCCAGAACAAAGAGTAAAAAAAAAAATGTTGGTGGCATCGATACGCAGACTGCACCATCATGCATCGTTTCCAGCTTTTTAAAAATTATTTGTGCCATTCAAGAATGCAAAGCAGGAAATTCCTCTCGTGCGGTAGCTGCCTCCAAAATAACCAGTTTGATTTTGATATCGTCGCATGCTAACTTAGTTTTATGCCTTGCTGTAGGCTTCATTTTTTTCTCTTTATTTTGTTTGCTGTTAATGACGCCCAAGCCAGACAATTTACAGACATATCTTGATTTCTAAACAACGCTGAAACAAACATGGTCTTCTATAGTTTGTAAATTCATATCAGTTTATTATAGTCGAACGGGGAATGGGAGAGACAGGTGTGCCATTGCCACATATATAAAACTGCGAACTGGACTGTTTAACATGCAACTTTCACGCTCGTCATCTAGGTTCGAAAATATCCCGCATGGCAAACAAAACTGTATTCAAGCAGGCAGGTCCATTTCACCTTGATCATACCACTGTAGGACATACGGGTATTTTACAGAACACCCAGGCAGATCGGGATGTATGAGGAGGAAGTGGAGAATTCTGTGAAATATGAGTCCATTTAGTGAGGCGGATGAGAGTATGGAATTTAACTGTTTTCCTAAGTGAAGTGGTAGTTGTTACCATTTCTTAAAATGTGCAAAACATGCAAATGTCATCGGGTCATTTTATTGCGCCTTAGTGTGCTGATTTCAGGATTAAATTGTGTATAAATTTTTGTGAAAAAAGTTATAATAGCTGATTTTAAAATACACGTTTTCATACTGTCTTTAGACACAAATTTAGAGGCGATGCAAATTTTCAAAAATATGGAAATCGATAATGTCATCCATTCCCTTTTATTTCGCAGCTATATGCAGTCTGCTGGTCGAAACTGACAATGCACTAGACTACATGACAATAAAAACTGTATCTAGATCTAAATCAAACACTAACACACTCGTATTATGAAACTCTAATGTGGTGAGACCACTTACAAGATTTCTCTGTTCATATTATGGTAATATAATATTTAAATGATACTACACATGCGTATACAATAGACGACTTGCACAAGAAATACACAACAAAAAGGGGTGGTTATAAATGTGTTAAGCAACTTTGACGCTTCAGACTGCACACTTTCAATCAGAGTATTTACCCATGCCACTAGTAACTGACCATTCTAAAATTTTCAGCGTTGCTTCCTGATTATATTTGTCACTATGATAAGGTATGTCTTTCAATCCAGGATCCCTAACTAAATCGCTTTTTCCAAAAAAATACATTATTATCCCGCTGAACCTGTAAAAGGCGATCATCTTCCTTAGAAAGTAGGTGGACTTAAAACAGGTGATCGCATTAAACATTTTTTTTTTTTGCGGGGGGCGGGAGAGTGTGTGGTGGGGAAGGGTGGCGTCAAGATAGAAAAAATAAAACCTTCCCCTTTAGTTTTCAAGTCTTTGTATGTTGGTCGCAGACTTAAGATTGCCTTATAGTATTTCCAGAAATGAAATATCGTATATTCAAATTAGAAATGAACCCTTCTCTGCATATGGTTAGCCATAAAGCTATTATTGCCTTTCCAAGGTTTTAGACTAGCCATTTGACCCTTCGGCGCTCTTCGCATATAACCGGCGAGGCTGGCTATACTTCATATTATATAAACGTGGCCGGTCTTATGTAAAGACTGATGTTATGTTCTATACTATATTGGGACTTGAGAAAAGATGGTTTCGGGTGCGCTAGAAAGTGGTCGCCACAATGGGGCCAAATGAAAAATTATCGATAGTATGTGAAACCCTGTCAACACGGCAGGTGATGATGATATACAGGTGGTCGCCAGGTCAGGTTGAACTGTAATATGCGAAATGAAACCTTTAGGTATAGAGTGAAAAGCTGCCAATGGTCAAAAATGAATTACAGAAAAATCACTCCACAGCTTTGACAACTTTGGTCTCCATCTGATCTATGAACAAATTTAATATTAGGCCTATGTTAATGTCACCCAAAGTTTGGCATTCACTGGGAAATCATGTTAAGTATTGAACATGAAACCTTGGTAAATAATACACTACTAGTGGAGCAGCGTGGCCTAATGGTTACGGCGTTGGACTCAAGATCTAAAGGTCGTGAGTTCGATTCCCGACCACGGTCATGTTGTAAGTGCCTTGGGAAAGCATTTCATTCTCAGTTTCCTCAGTCCACTGTCTGTAAAATGGGTACCTAGCTTTAGGCAGTGGAAGATATTGTCAGAATGCTAGTGATCAGAGCCTATAAATGGCAGCGGCACTGTATGCTCCCCAGGGAGTCGAGAAAGTCCTAGAGTGATCAGGCCTGCTGGGGTAATGATAGTGTGAAGTCGCGTGAGCGGGCATTAGCCTGGATACGAGACTTATAAATCGCATTATTATTATTATTACTATTACTACCTATGCCAGTAAATAAGGTCAAAACAGCACTGTCGCTATAGGAAATACAGATCCATGTTCAGACAAAATTTGACATGCTACAGCAATATCATAACAATGATATTTAGCTGCAATAGCAGTGCATTTATTTCAGTATTTCTGCAATAGTAGTGCATTTATTTTAGTATGCACTTTTTAGTCAAAGCATAGAAATAGATTTCTATTGTGACATGCCCATTTAACGTCACTAATAACGAATTTTGATGGGAACAAAATTACCTTTGGTTTGAAAGGACGTATTAAGGATTGAAATGCCAGGAGATAAATGTAATCTATATGAAACGTCATACATCTTCCGGAGTGCGGGCTAAAAATTTTGAGCACGGTCCAATGGTTTAATGTAAACAGAAACTGTAGCATTTGATGAAATTTCTTTGGAAAACTTTTATTTTGGAAACATCTAAAACGATGCTTTACGAATTATCTGTCTATGACCAAAACTGAAGTGTGTAGATCAAGCACGTATTAATTTCAGTCGCCTATTTCGTCTTATTGTACTTATCAAAGTTTAAACGACATAATAGTTTGTTCACGACATATCTGAGTATTGAACATGTTGTATATGAACTAGCATTTATCTGTCTAAAGTAATATCATTATATTGAATACTAGTTTTGTGCAAAACCGAACTGCAAAAATACAAATCAGCTTTCTCCTTCAGCTGTTCAGGAACTTGGAAAAGGAAATAGTATTACCTCAGTTACACGAAAACTGATTCCGAGGGTACTTTGTCACGGGGGGAGGATGGCTTGAAAACTGTACATTAGCAGTCGGGAGAGCGCTAAGCTGTGCTTTTCTTCAGCACACAGCAAACTGAAGGTGGGAGAGAAGACTCTATATACAAAAATAACTATATCAACATAATAGGTTTAAAGCGTCTATTTTTGTTTCAAGTAACTGGCCCAAAAGTCTCAAGTATTGGCTTTTCTATACTGAATGATGAATGGAGATTTCTAGAAACATAGTAATACGTAATAATAAGTGGTATAAAATTATGCAAAGACAAAAGCAAACTCGAATGCTAGAAAACATAATAGATGGATGGATGGATGGATGGATGGATGGATGGATGGATGGATGGATGGATGGATGAGAAGTTTCCACAGTCCTGCCAAAGGATACACGTGCTGCCCAATCTCAATTGCTGTTTTCATGTGGAAACCCAGTTGATGCCAACTCTCTTTATAACTACTGACGTTAGAACTGGACGAGAAAGTTAGGTGGAAAACCATGATTCTAAATCATTTAGCTCTTTATTTTGCATGAATTATTTATGAATTTGCAGCTGGAGACATGATAAATACTGACTCCTTTCACCACAGTCAGGGTTTAGGAGGCAGGATCAGAAGTAATGGACCTGTTTTACAGTCTGAACTGCGGAAGCAAGCTGAGTCACCGAGGGAGAGCAATCATCACAAAAGCTGACTTGTTTTTGTGTGGTGCCAAAAAGAGAACCAAAACTGCTGGTTTTATTGGCAACGTCATAAGTCATGTCACTGCCGCGCTAGGCCAAAACATTATCTTATTAAACTGTTTAATAATTTTCTCTTGTATACGTCGTGATTGAACAAAAAAAATAGAAAAAACCCAAAAGATGACGCTGTAATAACCCAGATGTAGCACCAAAACATTTCAGAAGGCTCATTTGACCTCGATTCCTTAAGAGTGATGCAGCGGTTTCTGGGTTTGGTTAAAATGGATGAAACTTTGCAGCTATAGAACCAAAGAAATGATCTCAAAGCATGAGAGTTTCATATTTCTATCTCAGCTTGAAGTGGTCGAATTTGCAGATTTACATAGTACTCCTTGGTTAAAAAGATGCATAATTAAGTCTTTGTCACAAAATGTGGTCTAATTTGACTGGTCGGTAACCGACAAGTGTCGATAGCAGATCATGTCCATGCAGTTAGGGCCACAACGGTTTGCTTTGATTAAAAGGTGCATCTTATGGGCCTTATTTATCTTTCGACAATTCCTCACCACAGTATTTCAAAACTTCAAACTGGACTCCTATTGCGTGAAGTTCCGTTTTTTTAAAAAAAAATTTTAACGGTTTAAATAATTTTATGGGATACTGGAATTAAAAGAAGTTGCGCTATGCTAGCAGAGTGAAGTATGAAAATCTAGTTACGAAAAAGCACATCTGTTTATTTCTATCGCGGATTTCTGGCCTTCGGATCCCATGAAGATTCACTGAATAAACATTTTAGGCATTTATGTTCGATCCAACAGAGGAAAATTGTGTTAAATAATTTGGAGAATTTGCGGAGTGCAAAAACGCTACAGAGTCCTTTATCATGGATGCTAAGAAATACCAGCCTGAGAAAATGACTATCTGAAAAAATTCAGCACATCTGAAGTTATACAGATTGAACTGACACAATATCCTCTGTCCATTTCTTTAGCATACTGGTGTGCAGAAAACAGTAACTCTGCATTACAGAAGTTGGCAATTACTTTGGAAAATTCTGAAATTTTTATACTTCTGTCCAACTTGAAGAGATCGAATATTTGGATTTAAATAGTGACCCTTGTATTAATTAATTATGGATCACAAAACGTGACCTACTAGAATGTCCATGCATGTGAATAAAATGGCTTGCTTTGACTAGAAAGTGCATACTATGGCCCCCATTTGTCCCTAAACAACCCCACAACAGCTTTAAAACAGCATCAGAGTTAGCTCTCTTCGAATAACAACAATGATGCAACAGCAACAACAACAAAAAAAAAGCATTATATGACAAAACTGACTGTCAGCACATCTGCAGTTATACTGACTGATTTGATATACTTTCCATCCATTTCTTTTGCATACTGGTACGCAGAAAACATAACGGCAAATTCATCTGTATTATATAGCATGCTCGGGTTCAAACCATACTACACTTTCTAACAATCTGCATTCTCACAGTAATGATAGTTTTAAATGTCATTCACATGAAGTAGTACTAGAAAATCGTTAAAATCCTAGCTGTAGAAATACTCCATCCATTTCATTCTATTCCTTCAGACCACCATTTCAAATATTAAAAAGAGACACACAGCTTGATGCTTGACTCTCAAACTGCAGCAACAATGCTGTAGCTAACACTGTCTTGTTTATTGTAAAACTTGTTTCTTCACTGATTGTCTAACACTTTTGCTGCACAGCACTCAAAATATTTCTACTTGACAGTTTTATGGACGGCTATATGTCTGTATTTTCAAATTCGTTACTGTCATTTTTCTATCGATATTTCTCACTCTGTGCTCGTCAAAAAGTGGAGCAGAATACATCAGCTTGATCTCGTTCCACCTTAATTATTATGATAATTTAGTAATAGTCAGGTCTGGTCTGACTAGTGTGGATATCTAAAGCAATAAAGAAGATATTTGTATGATGGTAAGCTACCTTTGTTTGGGCTTTCCAAAAGTAAGGACACTTCCCCACGGAGCCATTGATATCATATGAAATGATCTGTTAAATTTAATATAGTTGTTTCACCAACTTAAGACCATTGGCATCATGTAACCGCAAAATAATAGGTTTGAGGTAGCGCGAATTAAATGGCTGGTTATCTTCATCTGTTCTTGCTGTGATCTTACAGGAAGACCGATTCCCATGGATCAATATAGGTAAACTGTGCCTAATAACAATAAGCTCAAACGCTCATGACTACAACACTCACAACTAACATCATCATCGACATGATTAAGCCCCCATTATTTTGGCATGCTCCCGAGGGCTCTTTCTGCCGAGAGTATATCATCAATCTCCAACCACCAGATGATCCATACTTATTGGAATTGAATCTGATGACGGCTTGGTGTTGCTTGCTGACGAACTGTGAGAGTCTGTCATGTCCGCAAACTCGCCCAATCAGATCTTCTGGTTTCCACGCACTCTGTCCTGTTCAATTGAGACAAAAAGAAAATAAAAAGCCTCTGTAACGTTTGTATGTATTGGTTCGGCCTCCTTTTGCCTCAGGCGTTTACTAGTAGGCCTATTTATTCTGTGCTCGCTCGCTGTGTCGGCGGTGACCCAGTGTAACATTTGTGATGCTTGTTGTTTGTTTGGACTAGTGCCCCCCCCCCCCCCNACAGCTCTGGAACGTAAAGATTTCCAGGCTTCAGCCAATGGCGTTGAGTTAAAATATCGGCATTAAATGTATGGATATATAATCGGCCTATACCCTTGCGGCTATTACCATAGACGTGTAGTTGTAACATTTGTGATGCTTGTTGTTTGGGCAAGTACCCCCACCCCCCCACTTTTTCCTCTGCTCTACGCGACGGTTCTGGACCGCGGCTCCGGTCCTTCATGATTCGAGAATGTTGCAGTAGTGGCTGACCTTGTTGGGCTCAGTTTGTTTTTTTTTCTGTTTTAACTAGGGCGGCAGTGCGTTACGCTTCCGTCCCGCCCGCTAGGCTGTCTAGTGGCGGAGGTGTGCCAAGGTCAGTGCGACCGTATAGTGCTCTGGGTAAACGTAGTATTAGCCTTCCCGAAGGTTCGGGTGGGGCCGCGATCGGCATGTTTTGATTCTAATTAGCCTAGAGGTTGCTGTTCGTACCTTCTAGACTAGCATGTTTGTTTGGGCGCATCATATGATGATGACGTCATTTATTCCAGAATTTCTACTGAAATTAGTATAAAAGGCACGAGAGAAAGAAGGTAGAGAGAGTTGGCTGTTATGGTCTGTGCATAGTGAATTATTTGCCGGTTACACCTTGTTACCAATAAAGAAATATTCTGTTTCCTGCACAGCAGACTTGGTTTGTGTATCAAAGTAGCAACGTTAGTGGCGTTTCTAAGGAGAAGCTATTGTATTAATTGCCTCTTCACTACACGCCTATACTGATTGACGCTTGCTCGCTACACCCAGATGTCGGGTCAGTGTTTTTTTTTTTCTTTCCCTCTTTGTACTCTTATAAGTAGGGAGGCTTGTTTATTAAACATGACCTCGACTGAACTTTGGTAGTAATGACTGGAGCGTTCTAGAGAGTATATTTTTATATCTAGGTCACTGTAAATGCCTTAACTTGGCACGTTACGAATTTTCTGGAAATATCACGACGGTTGAAGCTGATTATCGTGACTTTCTAGAAGTTCGATGAAGAAATATAAAGGCGTGAGTGTTTGAGGTGTGGGTGTAAAGTGTACAGCGGAAGTTTAAGTAACGCGTAACATTACTATTGTTTCGTAGGCCTTGCTTGGCTTTCTTGTGCCAGTGTTGTAAATAAACGTTCATTTTCTTCAGTATCAAAGGATATTGTGTCATTCATTGACAGCGATAGACAGGCGTTTTGAGGGGTAGCTGATTGATCAACCCCTAACTACTATAAGAAACCAAATATGTTTAAACTGCAGCAACTCTTCCAAACAAGAAACCCGCTNCCTAGCTCCCTATACGACTGTGCTGAGTCAAGTTATCACTGCTAAAACCGCGTAAAGTTTATCACATAGACAGTAGGCTCATATAGTCTATTCTAGGTAGACGCAACACCAAGTTTTATAACGATGTGACTACTGCATCCTGATGGCTGTGGACCATAATTTATTTTTACAACCGCGGCGAAAATAGAACGTGGCGAGATTAGACAATCGTACTTATCGGATTAAAATTTCGGCCACAGTAGAATGCGGCAAAAGTAGATCGCGACGACTACACAGGAGCCGCTAGCACTGATTCCCACCAAGTCGTCAACTCTACCTATGACGCCAAATAAAAAAAATAAAGGCCACAGGACAATGATACCTGTAATTGATAACAGTAAGTGTCGGACTATGGGAATCTTAAAGGAAGGTTGCATCGTCCTACAGACCATGTCAAATCATGCGCTACCCTGCTATTCCAATGAAACAGTCTCTCAAGTGTCTGTCAACATATTATAAATATAATGCCTCTGCCTGCCCCAGACAACACAGTTACGTTCTGCAAAGTCAGAATTTTTACACCCACTGCGCGCGTGGCGACCATAAGCTTACATCAAATACGTTCTATCCACACTGTCTTGCCAGTGCCCTGCAGACGGGTGATAACACGTTGGTAAGAATATTTTAATTTCACTGTACACGGAACTGTATCAAAGAAAATCATGCTGAGGCAATAAAAATGCAGAACATTTTACCTAGCTTACACGGTCAAACTTTACTTTTGAATTTGGATGACCAAAACCTTAAGTGGAAGCTGAATAACATATTGTCAGCTAGAGGTGTCTGTAGTTGCTGGAACTTAATAAAAACAGGGGTAGCTATCTGCTTCACAGCCTAACAAATCAACAATATCTTTTTATAAATTTTCGACCCCTTCCACGTTTCCTTCGCCCGAGCGCTTCCGAGAAAATGCAGCTTGAAAGTCGGGATTTTCACAATCTGCTGGCCGCCATGACTGGTCGTCCCTTCAGCTTGGGAATGAGGTGTGACGTCAGAAAGCGAGAGGCAAGCTAGTAGTCCTTATGTAAAGAGAATTATCCACATGTTGAGAAATCAAGGTTTAAGAAGCATTTATATCTTAAAGTCATACTGTGGCAAAAATCCTGAGATTACTCCAAGGATGAAATTGGACCTTTTTAATAGCATAGTTGTACAAGGGCTAAATTATGGGGCAGAGGTATGGGGATACTGTGAAGCTGGGCCTTTAGAAAAGTTGCATTTAAATTACCTCAAGACATTACTAGGTGTAAGGTCTACAACGCCAAATTGTTATGTTTATGGAGAATTGGGAGTTTATCCACTCCTCATAGCTAGACAAATTAAAATAGTAAAGTACTGGTTTAAAATTCTAAATAGTAGAGATGATGGCATGATTAGAAAAATGTATGAATGTCTCCATAAATTAACAGACGTTGACGATAATATAGTAAGATGGGCATCTCTCTTAAAGAAAATGTTGTACAGGTATGGGTATGGTTTTGTATGGGAGCAACAGGGCGTATCCTCAGAGACAATGTTTATTAATGAATTCACGCAGCGATTGAAGGACTGCTATGTCCAAAACTGGAGAACTGAAATAGAGAATACTAGTAATAATAGACTTTATAAGAGATTAAAAAACAACTTTGGCTATGAATATTATCTATCCTCAGTAGTTAGTCAAGGGTTTAGAAAGTCAATATCAAAAATAAGACTAGGCTCACACAATTTTATGATAGAAAGAGGAAGGTGGGGAATACCAAAACTTGACCTTAATAATAGACTGTGTAATCTTTGTAACGTGATAGAAGACGAGTACCACTGTATTGTAGAATGCACAAGATTTGAGCACATAAGACTGAAATATTTTCCTAAATGGTTCTTAACAAAACCCAGTAGGGCTAGATTCCTAAATCTTTTAAATTCAAATAATGATAAAGAACTAAAAAACATAGCAATAGGTTTCTATCACATTTTAAGAGAATATGAACAGTTTAAGTGACACAAGTGTTCGTTCCTTTTCTGGCAGAGAGGTGGGGAGGGTGTTAATTTATTGTCACATATAAGTGTCTGTTCAAATGCGATGTTGTGAAAGTTATAACTGTTACCATTAGATGGGGAGAGTGAGTGAGCGAGAGAGAGAGAGTGTGAATAAGATAATGAAAGAGAAAGTTAGTGGGAGAGTGGAGCAGAGAGAAAGAGAAAGCGACAAGATATGTAAATAATAAATTTAATTTAGTAGCAGTTATGTGTACATATATATTTTTTTTCTTCCTTTCATTTGTTCCTTGTATTGATGT
This sequence comes from Ellobium chinense, assembly GCA_033807755.1. NCBI lineage: Eukaryota > Metazoa > Mollusca > Gastropoda > Ellobiida > Ellobiidae > Ellobium > Ellobium chinense. The sequence goes on along the minus strand of JAWQUT010000116.1, from coordinate 241,328 downwards.
AACATTTCATTGTATGTGGTTGGCTTATGCCTAGATGAATAAACTTGAAACTTGAAAACTTGAAACACATGCAGTAACTGTCTTTGGCTCTAAATGTTATGCCTTTTTTTTTCTTTGTCGAGAAAAGTTTTGATCGCAGTGCTGTAACCTCAGACTTAGAGAAGGGAGGATAAAGTAATATTTGAGAAAAAGGAACATCTGTCTGACTACTGTTTGAGTCGCTTTATTACTGTATGCATAGCCTTTGTATGGTTGTCTGTTCCTTTCCCCCCTCCCCCCCCCCCNCCCCCCTGTATTGTTTAATGAGCTCTCATTGGTCTACGATTCTGACACTGTTTATCATTTGCCTGAGGAACACATTTAGCACAGCAAGATAGGATTTGTTTGACAGCTAACTATTGTCTCAGGCAGTGTTTTCTGCGCGTAGGGGCGGTGCTAGTTTGCATCACTAGTCATAGATCAGTCAACCTGCTTCGAGGAGTTGGTCAAACAGCTGGCATATCGACGCGAAAACAGTTTGACACCCTGTATGTTGGCCAAAGAATGCCATGGGAATAATTTGGAGAATACTTGTAAAATCTTTCATGGTTTGGAAAGAAAGAACCGGTCTCCGCGATCAAATAGAAAAATGAAAACAGACCATAACAATTAGCATGGGTATGCCATGTTGAGCATAGCAACTGTTACGAGATGGGAAGGGGGAGAGAGGGGACAGATGGGTGGGCGACTCAAACAGTGGTTAGACAGATGTTCCTTTTTCTCAAATATTATTTTATCCTTTCCTTTCTAAGGTGACAGCACTACGATCAGAGTCGGGCAGTTGTTCACACAGTTTAACAAAAGACTTTTCTCGACGATACATGAAAAAAAAAGGCATAACATTTACAGCCAATGAAAGTTATTGCATGTGGATAATTCTCTTTGTATAACGACTACTAGCTTGCCTCTCGCTTTCTGACGTCATGCCTCATTCCCGCGCTGACCGGACGACCAGTCATGGCGGCCGGCAGGGTGTGAAAATCCCGACTTTCAAGCTGCATTCTCTCGGAAGCGCTTGGGCGAAGGAAACGTGGAAGGGGTTGAAAATTTATGAAAAAATATTGTTAATGTTTTATGCTGTGGAGCAGATAGCTATCCCTGTCCCTTTAAGATGTTGCACAGCAGAATAGGATTTGATTGACGGCTAACTATTGTCTCAGGCAGTGTATTTGCGCTTAGGGGCGGTGTTAGTTGCATCACTAGGCATAAATCAATCAACATGCCCCGAAGAGCCGGTCAAACAGCTGGCATATCGACGTGAAAATAGTTTGACACTCTTATGTTGGCCAGAGATGACCACGAGAATAATTTGGAGAATACTGTCTTGTGAAATCTTTGGAAAGAAAGAACCGGTCTCCGCGATGAAAAATGGAAAGAGCCATAGTAGTTAGCATGGATATGCCATGTTAAGCATAGCAACAGTTACGAGATGGGGAGGGGGAGGGGAGAGAGAGGATAGATGGATGGGCACAGTTACACTAAGTTACAGGGTTGAAGCAAAAACATTACATTTACAATGTCTTTGGGGTTGAGGGAGAGAGAGAGAGAGAGAGAGAGNTAGGAGAGAGAGAGAGGGAGGGAGGGAGGGAATAGAAGCAATAAAGGAAAGTGAGAGCCTGAGTTGCTAAGGAAAAAAAGAGAGAAGGCAGGTAATGAACAGTGACTCAGAGGACAAAAACATCTTGGCTTCTCTCACTCTCTCTCTTTCTCCTCTCTCTCTCTCTCTCTCTCTCTCTCTCTCTCTCTCTCTCTCTATTGGCGTCTAGTTTTTTTGTTCTTATCCCGTTTTTTCCTAGATTTCTATTCCACCACCCTATTGCTCCTTGCCTTATCCCCCCCTCCCCTTTTCTCTTCATCGCTGGAATTGTGCCCATATAACCCATACTAGGATCTATCTCATTCCCCTTACTGATAGTGAAGACCGATCGACCGATTCAATTTTTCAAAACTACAAAAGTATTCACAGGTATTCTATAAAAATGCTCCGGTGGTCATCTCTGACCAAAATAAGAAGGTCAAAATAAATTTCACGTCGATGTGCCCCTTTCCTTACCTGCTCTTGTAAGCCTTTTGATTGATTTATGATTAGTAACACAATTAGTGCCGCTCATTAACACAGAAAATTTGACTGTGGCGGCATCTAAATTATCTTAAAGTGCTCCTTACGCAAATAATTTTATATTGTCAGAATCTTAGGCCAGTGAGAGCTCACTAAATCACACAGCAGACAACAATACAAAGGCAGTGCAAACATTAATAAATAGTGGTCAGACGGATGTTCCTTTTTCTTAAATATTATTTTATCCTCCCTTTTCTAAGGTTACAGCACTGCGATCAAAATCGGGCAGTGGGTTCACACGGTTTAACAAAAGACTTTTCTCAACGATAAATGAAAAAAGGCATAACATTTTGAGCCAACGAAAGTTATTGCATGTAGATAATTCTCTTTGTATAATGACTAAGTACCAGCTTGCCTCTCGCTTTCTGACGTCAAGCCTTATTCCCACGCTGACCGGACGACCAGTCATGGCGGCCCGCAGGGTGTGAAAATCCCGACTTTAAAGCTGTATTTTCTCGGAAACGCTTGGGCGAATGAAACGGCGGTTGAAAATTTATGAAAAAATATTGTGGATTTTTTAGGCTGTGAAGCAAATAGCTTCCCCTGTCCCTTTAATTCTAAAACTTCACACATTAATCAGCTGTGATTTATGGAAAATACTTTCGGTCATTACGTGTATGGATGGGAAACGGAATAATAATTTTGCATTCCAGGACTCTCCGAGTGCTAGAAGTGCCTAGATCTTAAGATGAATTCGAAATCATTTATGAGGGAGGAGGCTGTAGATTAATTAAGCTTCCAAAACCTTTAATCTATGAAGTGGATAATACAGTCAAACACAAAGTCGTCGAATACAAGTAAGTCGAAATCATTGTCCCGACGCCCTCTCCTTTCCAAACAAATCTTTCAGACCTGGATGTTAGCTCAATACTGGTCTTTCAAAATTCGACAAACTCGAATGAGTCGATTCAAACTCAAACGTTCCCTAAAGGTGTACAGCAACAGACAAACTTACGCAATTGTTACAATGTTTTCCGTATAACCTGTCTTACTATGCAAGGCTTAACTATGCCCCCGCCTCCAATTTATAATCTGAAATCTATATCATCACACTGACGAAGTGAAGATACATTATCATACATTTTATCCTAGACTATAAGATAAAGAGATCTGGATCTGTGCCTGACTGACAAGTGACAGTTCAATAATGCCACTCCGCAGGCAAAACTTCTTCCCTTTATCCACCCCACCGCCTCAAAACTCTCTCTCCAAACTTTTTGTCTGGTCTAGAAGTAGACGTTTTGTAGAAGATCAGCTTTATCGGTACTTTGAAAAGTATAGTATCTATCTTTTTCTTTGATCAGCACTGAACTTGACAAATTTTAACGCTTGACGCTAGCAATGGGATTTTATGGCACGTCTACTACTCCGAGACATGTCTAATCACTTTCCATTAGACAGATTGAATGTTAGTCTCATCCTCGTTCATTTGATACACCGTATTTTTCTCAGAGACAGCGTTGATCTCTCTCCACACATCTCTCTCAAATACATGATTCTTAGAACCAGCCAGAAGTTTTGATTATTCAGACAACACCACTATTTGTAAACACAGTACGGATGCGGGATGCGAAAGGAAAGCCACCGCGAGGCAGGCAATGCGACGTCTACCCCTTGGTCTTTAACAGGGTACGCAGTGAGATGTAATGTTACTGTTGTTACTGATATTATGAAGTTGAGGGAGATAGATTGAGCTTTTCAGTTATGCTAAATTTATGCAGATAGGCTGAACTGTCATTGAGTAATTGTTGTGTAAAGTTGGGTAAATTGGTCCGCGTGTCAAGTTCGCCAGTCTAGGGTATACGCTAGGTACTCCCTCTATACATGCATAGACTAATCATATCGACAGGTATTCCACTGATATGTTGTTGTTATTTTTTTGTTTGGTTTGTATTTCGAACAAATAAACAACAGTTCTGGGTTGAAATCGTCATCTTCTTTGGACAAAAACTGTATCGCCGCCACCTTGCGCCTGCAAGGCTGTGACTAGCCTGTGACCCCCTGACGTCACATCTGAGGGCAGGCACTATCATACCTCAGAGGCTGAGCTCGATGACGCTACTATCCAGGTCATTTAAACGGGGTTGACCTTTAAGACTTTCAAGTCTAAGTTTTTGTGTTTGATTCGCCAGCTAGGCGGTTTACATTACTGTGTCTTTGGGAAAGATACTTCACTTCCATTTCCTCACTCGACTCAAGTGTAAATAAGTACCTGGCTTTAGAGCTGGGGGGACCAGGGCGCTGCACCTCTGACGACCAGCAATGACTTTGTTATGTATTCCACTGTAGTATTATGTATTTACATGTATGATGTGTATTGTTATATGTGTTTGTGTTATGAATGAGATATATAACTTTGTGTGACATTGTAAAACAATTTCCTTACGGGGTAAATATAATCGTATTTTCATTTTCCATATGGCTTACATTATCAAAATTTACGTTTAAATTTGGATGAACTGAAGTGAACTGAACTTTATTTCCAGACTGCAATATATACAATAATGTGGAAAGTAAACGAAACGGCAATGAAAAATTGCTTAGGAGGGAGAGAGGGAAAATAATTTAAGATGTCTATGAGTGGGGTGTTGATCCATCTCCCAGTTTCCACTGGTAATCTGTGGTTACTTACACGGAAATTTGTTACTGTGGTTCTAAGTTTAAAAGGTAAAATATCGAGGTGTGGCTCCATCTGAAATACAGTCCTTGAAAATTCTGTAGAAGCGAGATTTACTGACTGAGTCAATATCACTTATCCCATTTCTGAAAAATGAAAAACAACAAATTGATCTTTGATTCTCTTGATTAATAAGCATCTTGAACTTTCATGGTCACTTTTGTTGCAGTAAAAACACTGGAATAGCCTAGATGGTTTAAAGTTGTTTCGATATATTTCAGATACGGTGAGGAAAATGGTGATAGTTTTTATAAAGATTAAAAATAGACTGAATCAGTTTAAAGGAGAGCTGATTTTGGTTGTTTATCGACGTAAGCTTATTCCAAACAGACAATGCTCTCAACATTAGGTGGCAGTGTGGGAGTTGACTTGTTGACACACAGAATTCTTATTAAGACACTGGAAATAAAATTTTACAAGCATGAGAAAGTTGTCGAAACAGTATATTTCTGAACCGTACAAAAGAACCGGTATTGAGAATATGGATTTGACAACTAACAGAAAGATTTTCAGTTGCTTTGAGTTTTTAATTATATAGTTCGCTCTTCTAGCTTGCTCCAGATTATGTTTTATAGCGTTCCCTGTTTTACTGAGCACCAAGCCAAGATATTTAAAGGTTTTTACTTTCTCAAGAATAATTATGTCCGTTTAATTTAAAAACATGTTTGTTCCTGTCTTTACCAAAATACAAGAATCTTAGATTTCGCAGCGGTGACTTGTAATTTCCAAGTGTTACAGTATTCGGAAAATATTTGCAATGCATACTGAAGGTCGTTTTCGAATGTAGCCAACAGCACAGTGTCATCAGCATACAGATGAATAAACATTTGTAACATCACAAGTCCAGTGTCTGGATTAAGAAATGATCATAACCTTAACTGAAAGCTGAATAACACAATTGTCAGAAACAGGTGTCTGTGATTGCTGGAGCATAAGAGACACGTAGCTTCTGCCAAAGCTTCTGCTGTTCGGGAAAGCCGAATAACTCTAGACGCAAGGGCTAAACCCGGTGACTCTAGCTTTCCTTATTGCGTCAAATTACACACGCGCACGGTAACAGAACAATGCTCTTTCTTCGCAAAATTGTCTTAGTGGGCACCATAGATAATTTTCAGAGAAAGAAAATACGAAAACGGAAAATTATTTTTAATGTGCTTGTCAACCTCAAATTTCCAGCAGCAGAACACACCTCTATTTGACAATTAATTCAGCTTTCATTTCAGATTCTGGTCACCCAGATTCAAAAGGTAAGTTCGACCGTGTCAGCCAGATAAATTATTCTGCATTTTTATTGTTTCAGCATGATTTTGTTGACACATCTGCTGTTTACAGTGAAATAAAAGATTCGTACTGATGTGCCCACAGAGCACTCACCAGACAACCTGTCCGTGCGGCTAGAACGTGTTTGACGCGCGCAGTGGGTATATAGGAAATGGGACTCTGCATGAAAAGTAGGTGGTCTAGAGCAGGCGGAGGCTCTGCATTATGCTGAGAGGCACTTGCAAGACTTTTTTTATTTGAATAATAGGGTATCCATTTGTTTAACATGGTCTTTCCTGTAATACATGTACATTACATTCCTTTACAACAACATTCCTTTAATAATGTGTCTAAACTTACACTCCAAGTCCTTTCTCTTGAAAAGCAATCAACAATTCTAACTCGTAAACGTATTTCAAAAGTTGTTAAAAGTAGCCATTTGCTTTTAAAAGTGTAACCTGCTTAAGTTGCAGTTATTAACTTTTTTTCTAAAAGTAATCTGCTTGTAATAGATGACTTCCCTTTTTTGTGTTTTTTCAAAGGTAATCTGTTTGCAGCTACTTACTTTTTAGAGGTGATTTTAACAACCCTGCTCCGTGGTTAGCAAGTGAATAATCGACTTTTAATTACTTTACATTTTCTACATCGGCTTATCGATGTTATTAACTGCAGCATTTAAGACATTTTTTTCTCATTATGAAACGATCAGACGCGCAAGAAATATTGACAAAATACAATATTTTTGATACCAAAAGAACCTAGTTGAAGGACTTGTTCACAGAGTAGCTTTTCTTAAGGACCCTGTGCCAAATTTTAAGTAAAGTAGACAAAACAAGACTGTGGCAAGACTATGGAATCCATGTAGCATGTTTTGCAATTCGTTTTCATGATTGTTTTTGCGCATTGTAAAATAGCAGGAGCGCCACCTCTTAAAACAAACATAAGACAAAAAAAGATTGCTTGTAAAATCTCAGCTGAATTACTGGATACATTCAGTAACTGATAATAATAATTATAAAGATCACGTATATAGCGCATTTCCTGTAAGGCTCAAAGCGCTTTACACACACACACACACACACACACACACACACACACACACACACATACACATACACATACACACACATACACACAGAGACAGACAGACAGACAGACAGATACACACACATACACACATATATACACATATACACACATATACACATACATACACGTAAACATGCAATACTCATACATACACGTAAACATATAATACACAAACACACACACATGACACAGATATTATGATCTGAAAATATGTGAACCATGTAGAAACCATTTGTGAGATGATCAAGCTACATGTCTTTTGTTTGAGTGGCATTTACAGAATACTACAACAAATACTTCTCAAACAGATGTGTTTGTGATGGGATTTAAAATATTCCAATGACACTATTTTTCATGGAGATACAGGCAAGGAATTCCAAAAATAGAGACTTGCGTGTGTGATTGCCCGGTCACCATTCGTCTTCAGATTTGAACATGGGATAGAAAGGAGTCAGTAGTCATGTGATTAGAGGGCCGTTGATGGTGTTATATGGTATTAAAATATCAGATATAGTCCATAGTATGATGGTAAATGATCGAAACCGAGGGTGGCAATTTCGTATTCTTCTTGGCCCTCACTAGGAATCAATGCAATGATTTTCGAAGAGGCGTTGCATGGGCATATTCTTGATTTTCCCAGGACTACGCGCGCAACATGGTTTTGAACTCTTTTTTTCACTGATATTATCATATAAAAACTCTAGTAGAAGTGAATTGTAATAATCGAGTCTTGAAAGAAATAATGACAAAATCAATTGTTTAAATGACATCAATAGATAAATATATTTAATGCGCCATATCTTTCTCAACTCTGCATACGTGGATTTAATCAAATGTTTAAAATTATTGGTTCTTCATCAGTTGTTGTTACATTTAAAGGAGAGCTGATATTCCTTCTCTCACTCCCCACCCCTCCCCCCCACCCCTCTTAGTTTTTTACTTACTTCATGTTGATATTTCCTTTGGTCTTGCAATAGCAGTTCTTCATCCGGTTATTTCAGTTAAATGACCTTTAACGTTTGCCACTAACCTAATTTCTTTTTCGTTCTCAACTAACATTACAATTATGGGCGGTTATCGTTCTATTTCACAAAGTGCAAAAGCTGCCTTGTACTCATCAGAGACAAGAGAACCGAGAAATGTTCTACTTAGATTGAACTGTCTCGCCGAGTCTCATTTTGTTTCTTATGATAAATTTCGAGATTCCGTTCGTAATATTTCTCTCTTGTGTTAAATTGACACTTATGCCTGGCAGTAAACACTTTAATTGTTGCTCAGAGTGATTCAGTTCAAATGAGTATAAAGTAATGAGACAAACTTTTGTGTTTGTAAACTAACTCTAACACAGAAGTATGTTTCCAAACAAGACTAACTAAGCATGGTACCTCATCGAAGTTTGAAACTTTTCTGCTCTGGCGTTTTTGAAAAAATCGCAACAAAAGATTTGTTCCGTGAACTCTGGGACGGACTATAGATTTTGTACTTCTGAATAATCAATGCACATGTACAGAAAAAAGGTTTCAAAAGACTGATTTACCGTCGTAGATGTTTAGTATATCGCCACATCCTGCTGTGAATTTGGTGTCCACAACCTCAATAACAATCTCCTCATTCTCATTCTCCACAGTGAGTTCGTAAACACAGGCATAGTCTCTGCAAAAATAAATGTAATGCATGGCATGGGTAATCGCTGTTTAAGTGTTCACAAAAGCAAGAGTCACGGAAAATATCTAGGGGTGGAGATGTGAGGAGTAATAGAAAGGGAGAGAGTTGGTCAACTTATACAAGGCTGCCTATTGTCCTTTGGAAAATGCTAAAGAACGCAGAAATACGGATCGTGCAAAGTTCAAGGAGTGTTTCGCTTATTAGTTTTCTGAAACAAAATAATGGTGGAATTCAGAGAGGAAACTCTTTTTCTAAATTTGGCCTCATGCTGTACCATACAATGGTAACTATCGAGCACTCATACTATGTAACAAGAAGCACTGTGAGTAAAACGTTTGGTGAATCTGTGTAGCCACAGAATATTACACTACTTTGTCACCTTCAACATCATTATTCAGCACCTTCACTGTCATTGCTATAGTAACAGCCATAATCGCTGTTGTCACATCATCATAATGATCCAGCATCACCATCTTGTTGACAGAAGAAATGAATAGTTTCATTGTCTTCACCGTCATCATCATCATTAACCTTCCCCCTCATTGATTTCAGAAACAAAAACAAAAAGGTACATTCTGGCATCAAAGACACATGGAACAAGTAAAAGTTACGAAATAATGACCATCAAAGCCCTCACTATCACCTTCATTGCATAAACAAGCAACCTGACTTACAGAGGGAAGAAGTCTGGGTAATTAGGGGAGGTCAGGTTTTGTTCCGTGCCGTTAACTGAGATGTACTGTACTTCTTTGCACTCGTCGGCATTCACTGAAGACAACAACGGAAATAATGGCAAAAATCATTGTGAGAGGCGAAAGCGTAGCATTATAGAACAGTCACAAAATTGCTCATAAGATGTATGCTCGAACCAAACGCCTGCAAAGAAAGCTAAAGATCTAATTATCACTCCGTAAATAAACAGTATCTAGATTAGAAGATGCATCCTTAGCATATTTTACGAGACTCACCATAGACACGTAGATCCAGGGCGTTACCATTCAGTTATTCTGAGAGCAATATTTGGAGGGACCTTCTCAGTTCTATGGTATATTCAGAGCTAAAACAACATCAGTCCTGAACATTATGGTTTCAAAAATTAGGATTCTGCATGATGTCAGGAGGACATGCGCTTCCCCATTCAGGATCCCGGTTGCCCGTATGTTTCCAAGCTGGACCAATGTGAAATTCACTGTTATTCTAGTATTTGTCTCTTGTTGTACTTCGCTCATGGAAAACTCAAATTTTGCCGTTGAACACTCATTATTATGTGCATCTCTTGAACTTCTAGGCAAGTTTGTGACCCATATGGACGTGATAGCAGAGGTATAACCTCAAACAACCTTACGTGTTCCTTGATTCTTGGAATGGAAAACGATTCAGTGCATTATCATAATCTCAAACAGGAAATGATGAGCATTAGCTTGCCTAACTCTAGACTAAATTTCTTTGGGAGAGGAACGCCACTGCAGTGATTGGCAGTTGAAGAGTACCCCAAGTGGACACAGGTGCATCAAAAAAGAAAAAAAATGTTGGAAAGTAAAAGTTATATCTCTACTCAGACTTCTTAATGGGGGTCACAGGATAAAACCTTCTGCTTGCTTCATTTATGCAAGAGATACCTACCGTCCGAACAGAATGGAGTTATTATATTAATATTGAGAAACTCACATGGAACTGCGTACGTTTCCAGCATCACTTGCTTTGCCCCATCAGAATCATCTGTGTTCATCAACACCAGCATTTGTCCCTCTGTTTGCAACAAGCAAATAATAAATTGATCTAGTGAACAATATCGTATGAATAATATTATGTAAAAGTGATGAGCATTGGGATCACCGCGCAGAATACTTTATTTGGTGAAAACCTCTCTCTAGACTGCATACACACATGATGCCATCGTGTTTTTGATCTTGTCCCTGCCAAATACATAGGCGCATTCTAATGTTAAAAACCTGATGTTTTGTATGCTCCTAGGAAACTTTTTCATGACTCACAAGCATTCCACATCAGGCAGGTGTCGAGGGAAGTTTGCATCCAACACATGATTGTACTGCTCTGTACTAAGGGCAGGTTTGCGTTAAAGATAACTTGTACTGTGTTATGATCAGAATCAGTAGTGCCTAAGAACAATAAAGCTGTACTCTAAACAACGGCACCAGACTGCATCAGCATTTACTCCGACACAACATTGAGGGCTTGGGTTCAAATTTCGACATAGGATAGGGTTATTAAACGATTCTAACTCGTAAACGCATGCATTCGACAATAATGAAATAATAATGTAATAAAATCCAGTGTACATATTAACCCGAGTTTTGCCATCGTCCATCCGTCCGTCCGTCCATTCTTTAGCTTTGTAATGTCAAGACGTTACCAATGTTTTAGTTTACTTAGAGTCTTTTTTTTTCTGTTTCAAAGCACCAAAAAATTATTTATGATATCTCAAAGTTTCAAGTATAAGTTCAAGTTTATTTCTTTAGGCGAAAGCCAACCACATACAGTATAACGTCACATCAATACAAAAGAATGAATGAAAAGAAGAAAAAAAAGCATACTTTATGCACAACTATCACTTACATTTCGTCATTAACATCTTTGTCGCTTTCTCTCTGTCTCATTATCTCTGTCTCTCTCTCCCACTAACATCCTCTCTCCCTCTCTCACACCTCTCTCTCTCTCACTCACTCATTCTCCCCATCTAATGTTAACAGCTTCAACTTTCACAACATCCAATTTGATGTGACACATCCATGTAACGAAAATTAACAACCCTTCTCACCTCCCTGCCAGAAAGGGAGCTAACACTTGTCGATCAGTACAGATGTTGGCACTTAGCATGTCTGCCAATAAAATTGGTTCTGAGAGGGAGAACGATATTACAAACAAAATAATTAATAACGACTGACTGGACAAAGTTACATACAATAAAGGAATAAATAACTAAATGAAGGTGGTTGAATGAAAGATTGAAAAAGTTAGCCGTTTTCAGGAAATATTATTTTGCTCACGTGTGCCAATAATCTTCTTGTCGATGTACTTGTCCGGCCTGTCTTGCCTCCTACAAGACGAGAACAGCAAAGGAGAGGACTCATCGCTTCCTGTTAAGATATAAGTGTATATTATCAGATATAGCTCTGTGACCATCTTTGCACACCAGAAACTCATTTACCTAAGTCAATAAAAAGCAGATATCGACATATTACATTACATTATATCTCACCATATATTACCTACAGCGATATAAGTGCTACACATGCTTATAATCATGCAAAAAATGGGAGATCACACTCATTTTTTGAATCTTTAATACAGATGATTTAATTTAATAATCTTGGGGGAAAAAGATATAGCTGTTAATGAGGTGAGAAGGGTTCTAATATCGATAGTGTTCTATGAATCGAGAGGGTAAACAAAATGGTCCAGTCTCCATAGTTCCGGTGTTTCCTCAAAAAAAAAAAATAGCAGACATCTGGTCTCCACCGATACGAACTTTGTTCCCGCATGTTGTTTTCGTTTCTATCGTGTGAATGAAAGGAAGTTCTGAACAATAAAGGATGGTAGTACAGAATTTGCTCTCTTTTACTTATGACCAAATATTGCTCAACTTTGACCCCACAGAAAACAGGATTATGGGTCAAAATTATGCAAAATTTGCCAACAGCTGGCACCTCCCCGATCAACTGCCACGGCGGTTTTCCCAACTCTAAGGCCACTGCTATGTGTTTTTCCGGTTTTCACATGATGTGTCGCTTACGGCCTTTTCAGGAAGGCGCCATTGTTTTCAGTTGTACCCTTCTATTAGGCCAACGTGTAATTCACGTTTGATTTTCATGCTTTGTGGCAGAGATCAAAAGTCTAAATTATTGATAATTTAAAAGAACTGTAACACCTTGTCACACCTGTGAGCCCATGAAATAATTATTATTTGTGCTAAATCTAACTTTTGGATCACGAATTTCTAGCGGCAAACAAAAGATGTCGACATGGAGAATGGTAATTGTTGCAAATTTTTTCTCTGATTTCATTCCTTGAACTTTGGTCCAGCATCTCTTTTATGTTCTGATGGACAGTTGTATAACTATTTCGTCTAACTTGATTGGTTTTGAAGAATTTTCTTTAAAAACGCGAAGCTTTTAGCCCATTGTCATCAGGCTACATGACAGATCTAGATCTACACGTAACAAAAAAGTCAATAACAGTGGCCTTAAAAGACGTCGCGACCCGAAGAACCCGGCGGGAGAGAACACAAACTTTCAAGTGAGAAACTTTTAAATCCAAGCACTTCGGCTGTTCGGAATGGAAATCGAAACAAATACAGTTTTTCTGATTGGATTTGGATGCTATTTTAAGCTGAGTTGAGCATTTTGTTGTTGATTTCATATTTTTGAAAATATTCTCCAGCGAATCCTTAGGATCGCGATATTCGACCACCCAATGCTATACCTTTTGAAAAAGATAGCCACTTTTAGTTAACCAGTGCAATGGTTAGAACCATGTTTACTTTAAGGACATTGCCGTATTTGCAAAAGGGGGCATTATATATATATATATAATATGTGTGTGTGTGCGTGTGCGTGCGTGCGTGCGTGCGTGCGTGTGTGCGTGCGTGTGTGCGTGTGTGTGTGTGTGTGTGTGTGTGTGTGTGTGTGTGTGTGTGTGTGTGTGTTTTATTTCAGTCTTTTTCTCTCACAATAGACGCGGGTAACCTTTATCGGTTCATAGGTACAGGCGACGCACATAGCGAGAATCACCCGTGTTACATTTTTTTCTTCGTTTTCACTTTTTGCATACATTACACGATTTCATTATCTAAATTGACGTCACAACCCAAAGCATATAAAACTGTGTTTCTTTCTGATTTGTTTCGCGAAAATTGGTTGATAACAGAGTTTGATACTTAAGCGAATTATGTCCCTTTCGTTAAGACTTCAGTGCACTTGTGTTGTCTAGCTCTAGTGTGAAATAAAAAAATAGAATAATAATGTTATGTTGATTCTTTGTATAGAGAAAGTAAAAGATAATTGGTGGGTTTTCAGATACCAGTCGATACCCAAAGGACAGACATTTCTGAATAATGTGAGTTGATGTCGGGAAGACGCCAGCTTCGCCTACGACCCTAGGTGTGGGGGTTGAGGGGTTTAAGCCTAACATACGATTCAAGAACTGAACCTCAGGGATACCTTTCATACACCCAAAGATGCAATCCATTTTGAGGATGGGCCTTTTAAGAGAGTTAAAAAGATGGATTTGACGACTAACTTATAGACTGAATTCCTTGTAAGATTGAGAATACGCTCTTCTGCCTAGTGTATTTGTACCTAATTGCGTTACAGTAGCGGCCATTGTTGATGAAAACCACACCTGGGTATATAGACTGTTTATCTGTTTCGAGTTTATTTAAAGTATATACTTTCTTTCTGCGATATCTGATCGAAAGAGGCTTAGTTATTTCAGAGTGCAATCAGCCCAGTTCCAACGATGCCACTTTCACTGAACAGTTCTAAAATGAGATTTTATTCGGCTGCATCTGTGCCCGACATCCCATAGTGTCACGAAAACGAGTCGGCTAAGGTCAACCGTTGATCATTCGTGATTCCCAAAATGTTTAAAGTGAACACTGTATTTTCAAAAAGCCGTTAAGCACGTCTGGGTGTAAAGCGGGGTGGACTGAGTCAGCATAAGCTGCACGTGTTGTGATGTGAAAGATATGGCCGACATGAAATAGTTCCTAGACTATGATAACGTGTAGAGCCAGGACCAGTCCTATCACAGGGGTTTTTGTAATCTCCTAAATTTACCACTAACAGTACTCCTAATCTTAAATTAAAGGCTAGGCGGGGCGGTCCCGGGATGGTGTCTTCAAGATTAGATTTACTTTAGATAATGGGTAATCTAAAAGCCGATCTACTATTAAGCAATCTATGCTTTCGTTATTAGAACAAACTTTTCTAACTCGACACCTCTACCTTCATCATAGATCTATTTGCAGTTTACAGTGAGGGACTCTGACTAAACTGCAAGACCGACAGTGGGTGCTCTCGTCTATAGATTGTTTTTCGGCGATCGTCGGTACCGAGTTATACGAATCATAGGCTCTCTCGGTTAAAACATAAAAATCGCTTGAAAGACACATATCGTTTTTTTCTCAGATTTTCTGGAAACTTGAATAACAAAAACAGCACAAAAATGTGCTTGGTGTTCCTGCGGACATGCAGTTACATGCTAGACTGAAGGGCTACTACCGAACTACTGCAACTTCGTGGCCCCTTGTCCTCTGGGAAGGTGAACCCACCATTAGTAAACCTATGACAAAAACGGCACACTTAAAATGGTGTACACTTTTCTTACTGTTGTAGATCTACAACTTCTTCAATGTACCAGTCTCTATGAATTGTGGTTCATATTTAGGTTTCAATTTTCGTTCGATGCACCATTTTGCATCTGATGTACAACCTTCCACTTCCTGCACCATAACTGACAAAACATTCCAGTCGAAATACGGACAAAAATGTTAACCTTTTGAACTTCCACTCTTTATGGACCGAAAGTTGCTGATTCGGGGAACAGAAAATCGTAATCGTGTAGTGGATGCTCTAGTGCACCATGATAATAATAATATATTCGGAAAACTTAGATGATAGAAACTAAGATCGCATTGGATTTAAAAACAGAACCAGCCACGAACCAGGAAACGCCACATGATCAAATTATTTATCAGCATCCAAATTAAAACTCCAGCATGATCTGATGTATTACTGATACTGTATTCAACTTCCAACGCCATCAGATTGTGATCAGTTAAGGTATTAAAATATATTTCATTATAACAATACTCCATGTCCTGAAGCGCCACCTGTTCCTGATTGGGCAGATAAAATCGCCAAAGTTTCTCATTTGAGAGTATGTCTAACCTAGACTAGCCGGTCAGTATTTGAATTCCACTAGACGCCAGTGGTAGTGTGGTCATATTTGCATGGTGGATTATGAAGACTTTCCATATTTAGTTTTTGACGTCACCCATATACCCGTGACACATGTGGCTTTAACAATTTTAAATGGATATAATTAATCAACACATGGAAATAATATGGGCCATTTATATAGCGCTTTATTCCCAGCAGGAGAAGCACTCTACAGCCACATGCGTGCATACCCAAACATAAACGCACATGTATCTGGACATGTCAAATTATCTGTTTCTATAGAATACATTTATGATGTACAATACCAATATTAAACGATAAAACATACATGCACGGAAACACACACACACACACACACACACACACACACACACACACACACACACACACACTCACTCACTCACTCACTCACTCACTCACTCACTCACTCACGCACAAGTACATACGCTGGCATGTATGTGCATTAAAGGAACGGGAATCTCAGGTCCATTCCAATGTCAGGGGTAATATGGATAAACAGTTGCCTATCAACCGTTCTCAAGGGAGAGAGAGTTTGGAATGGGTCTATACATAGAAATGTTCACCACTTTCCCTTTAAATCGACTGATGCATATTATAATTGTTAAAGTAACTTTTGTCATGAAAGTCCAAGGGTTTAGGTAAACATTTACCTCACAACCATTGTTAAGGGAGAGATACCCTGGAATGGATCTGTATTCAGTAATATCCATCAATTCCCGTTCATATAATTATATTAATGCATTTTAAAATTGTAAAAATAATTTTGTCACATTTATCACGGATATATGGGTAAACAGCTGCCTAGCAATTGTTGCCAAGGGAAGAAGACCTGGGAATGGGACTTGGCACAGAATAAATGTTCACGATTTCCCGTTTATTCAATCACATATATTTAAAAAAAAAACAGTTTTATCACTATTGTCACTAATATGACGTGGGTTAACAGTTACACTGCGACCGTTGCCAAGGGAGAATGGTTTTGGAATAGGTCTTTATTAAAAATTTTTCATTATGTCTTTATAGATCTTTGTGCCTAGTGTTGTGCGTTTTCCAACTCCGACCCCACTAATGGATTGCTGTGGTGGGCAGCACAGAATACATATCGAAATATATTCCGATGTGCATAGCGAATTGCCCAGTTACATTAGACTAAATGATGGGCATGGATTCGAAAAATGTGAATATTCCATGTTTTCTAATACCCTTATAAAGAAATTACGAAAAAAAACCCACTATATTTTACGGTAATATTATATTTACGTAAAAAACCGAATTGAAACAAATTGAGATAAGAACTCATATGAACTTTGAGCCCCGTGGCCCAACTATTTAAGTGAAAGTTGCAATAAATATTGACTAACAAAGTTTAAGCTGGACTGTACTAATATGCAATCTTAACCATGCTCTGCTCTGGCCTAATATGTCTTACCGAGGGAAAGCTTGTTACTATCTTCATGTCTTTGTAATCGATGTCCCTGATCTACCTTTGCTGCCCCAGCTTGGAAAACTTTTGAAAATGTGTCCACATCTTGAAAAGCGGTGTAGAAGTAGCTTGACATTTTATTGTCAAACGCCCATCCCAAGGCAGCTCGTTGTCAGTTTAGTGTATTGATACTCTGCTTCTGCCCTCTGTTTATGCCTGCTATAATTGCCCTTCAGAGTTTTACATATGTGGGCAAGACATCAAAGTCAATTAATATATATCCCTAGTTATCATATAATAGTTAACTCATCCTTGGGAAGAAATTCGAAGATGTGTTTAAAAAAGAAATCAGGTATAAAAGAAACAGGGATCATTAAAGTATCCACAAAATTAAAAAAAAACAAGATCAGAAGTACAATTCACTTACCGTCATAAACATTTACGAAGTCTCCCTCGCAAGCGTCAGTTTCTGAATAAATCCTCTCTTGATAGTAGTCCAGGTTCCATCGCATGTATAAGGACACTGCGCGATTCTCTCTCTTTGCAGTTATCAGAAGTCGACTGTAGCAATTACTGAAAGAAAGCATTAAAGATAGTTAGTTGCAAATAGATTTAATGTGTCAAAAGGCTTCATTAGGCTCTTAGCCAATAATATAAGCCTATTTCGTACGTAACATACAATGTTATTTCCGGTGAAATAAAAGTGTGTAATAATTTTTTGGTATGTCACACGTTTCATGAATTTGACCTTTGACCTGCTTACGAATACTTTGATTGGAAGCCTTGGAAACCGCTAGGCATATCGTCACGCTCATAAGATAATTGCCTAAGTCATATTTTGCCACTTTGAGCACAGAAGAAAAAACTTTGTTTTGATTACTGAACGTCACAAACATTATCAGTAAAAGTGTTATTCAGCAGTCAAGCAGTTAAAATGCAGTTGGTAAATATCACACATAACACCAGTGATGCCATTGACTGAGATCCCTGCACCAATGGTAACAGTTTTTTCAGCCAAAAAATTGACTTAAGCAGTTATTTTATGATCGTGACGATATGAATATGTGATGTTGTTTCTTTTGTAAATATTTTCACTGCCGTGGAGTTTCCCTCTGTCTAGATTAAAAAAAAAAAACCAAATTATTTCAGTCTGTCTTTCTTATCGCTTTCATCGTTCGCTTCACGTCTCAGTTTCAGCTCAGGTAAACATTTGAATTTAAAGTACTCGAAATGCCATACCGTGTCTGTGGTCCAAAGTTTCATGGATGGTTGTCAGCTGTTTGGATCTACTTTGTGTCTCGTACTTGTGTAGTTTATTCAGTTCGGTTATGACTGATGTGGTTCAACCAGGATGGGAGCCACTTTTTATTAGTTAGAGTATGTATACTAAAAAGGATCTGAAACTCGTGTTTGTTTGACATCAGATTTATGAAATTCGTTATACATTTATCGTATTCGCCCGCCAGAGGTAGCGAACACGATAAATGTATAGCTCATTTCATAAATCTGATATTAAACAGACACTTATAACAGATCCTCTATATCTCAATTGCGAAGTGGAAAGAGTTTAGAGATGGTGAAAAAAACTCCCTCCGATCGTCGATACTTAATATGAAAAAAACTATCTTGATATCTGTGTTATACCCAATAACTTTATAACCGATTATGGTAGCCCCTCAGTCGCTTGAGATCGTAATATCACGTGCTAGTGCTTTGATCAATCTTCGCCAAATTTTGCATAGCCTCCTGTTTCAGTTTGTCTTATTAGAGACATGTTTATTCACATGTGGACAATTACAGATAAAAAAGTTTTCTTCATTAAAGTATATAAAAAAACTCGGGAGACACGATGATTCAAAGAACAGACAATTTACGGTATTCACAGTAGTCTTCTTTTCACGGCAGGTTCACATAAGAGCAAGTCCAAATAATTCGGTTAATGCAACATTCCGTGGGTTAGCTGTTTAGACATAACAAGCGCTATTTTTACCTCAGACAGCAAGGACAAAATACTACGCCCGGGATCAGACAAGTTACATTTCACATGCATAAAATATTCACAACAACACAAACCGTGTAATTTACACTGATACTCGACCTCCCCGATTATTCCCCCCCCCTCCCCCCGCTTCTTCCACGTACACTAATATAAAGGCTGATCTTTGTGCAAATTTTTGCATTCCCGATTTCACGCATCACTGCCATTCGTTCTCTCTATCTAATTCAGTTCAAAGTTCACGTTTATAAACTAGGCAGACACCCAAAAAGTTCATATTTATATATTGTAATAATAATAAAAATAGCCTCGATTTTGTATGTGGCATAGCATCGTTACCGCTGTTCGAATCGACTTGAAAGTTTCTGTGTGCCTTTGTTTGACTCTCAATACGTTACAAGGTTGCATTTCGTTACTCCAGTCGATCGCTAAGTATTTTATCAAATTTTGTTTGTGTCGTAACCAGACCCACGTAAATACCGCACCGCCACACTTTTTAAGCACTTCAACTAGTATTATAAAACTGGGGAAGAGAATAACAGGACCTTGTGACCGGTCTTCCCAAGTAGTTGCAACTTTACACATCTCATACAATTCAGATTTAACCATGTTTCTATTACAGACAGAGCCAACCTTTCTATCAAGGTAAATTCAAGCTCGTCAGTAACTTTTCGAGTTATCTTGATAGGCACTCCAGACGACCAATCAGCCAAACGGGACAGTCATATCATAACTATTCCTCACAACAAACAAAATTACACCATTCACATGCCGACTAAATGATATATATTTAGCTATTGCATTTATTCAAGTCCAAACCAAGTCAAACACAGCTCTTGTTTAAACATGCTTTGCAATTATCCATATCAAAAATGTTTGGATTTAGGGAGGCTGCGTTTCATCACGTCACATTCCATGAAGCTGTAAACCACCTTATCTTCGCGATTTCCTTTCGGTCGAGTTTTTTATATAACTTTATGAAGAAAACGTTTATATTTCCATCTCTATAACCGTCAAAAAATACTTTCTTGTTAAGACAAACTGAAACAGGAGGCAATCCAAACTTTGGTAAGGACTGATCAAAGCAAACAGGAGATATTCGCGAAAAACGAAAACCGTATAATATTGTTGGACGGACTATGGTATAAAATTATTCCCAATACCTCTTGGTCCGGAAATCTCTTGCCTTCAACGTATTAAAGAATATCAACAGATATTCACATCTAGCTATCCGATACTTCTTGATC
The DNA here is from genome assembly GCA_033807755.1 of Ellobium chinense. Taxonomy (NCBI): domain Eukaryota; kingdom Metazoa; phylum Mollusca; class Gastropoda; order Ellobiida; family Ellobiidae; genus Ellobium; species Ellobium chinense. The sequence continues at coordinate 220,869 of JAWQUT010000116.1, read as the reverse complement.
CGGAAGCTAATGGCTCCAATGTATTGGACAGCAGAACTGATACTAGTATCAACTCGCAAATATCAAACTACACTATTCTGGCGATGCTCTTAGTGTATGGACTGTAAATACGTCTTCCTACCTGCATATCCTAATACTAATACCTAATGCGGGCACAATCTCATAACTTCCATTAGAATTACTAATAAGGAGAAAGTATGGAAACGTTCGTGTTTTTTTGAGGCGCTCTAGATACAAGTACCTCTATGGCGGCAGTGGAAACACCATTTTTGTGAAATGATTAGATCAGTGGGGTAAAGGATGGCTAAAGCCATCTAGTCAAGTCAGAGCTGCAAATAACTGGCTGGCGATCTTATGTAGACTTCAACTCTCCTTTCCTGCAAGCATATGCCATAATTTACTTCTAATGCGAGCTAATATCATAGCTTTTATTAGAATTAGTCTATCAACAAACAAACACAAACCAAACCAAGCAAATAATAAAAAAAACACGTAGAGGTTTCTGGCAATTATAAATAAAGGTCAAATCACTGATTATGTACAATCTATTCTATATCTATAGCTAGGAGAGGTTCTGTCAGCCAATATCAGGATGTAAAAACGTGTAAAAAAAACCTGTGATCTAGATAAGGCATCCAACTTTAAAGTATCTGGTGTCAGTTGAGCCTTATAAATATAGAATAAAATTATGGTAGGCGTATATATTAGCACGCAGTCAAAACCAGCCTAATAAAATTTGGGGACCTAGTCAGCAGAGGTACCCGTCATTGAAAAATGAAAAAGGGTTGTGAAAAAAAAAGTTTTGGCGTTGACCATTCAAAAAGCATATGGCAATGGAAGAACTTTAATATCCATGGGGAAAAAATCCCGAAATCACAACAGAATTTCTAGAATAACAAATTTATAGGGTCAAAAAATTAAAAACAGTATGTGCCAATGATCGGTCTCTGGCACCTATTAAGAGACCATTTCATTGATCGTCTACAATCCTATTAAACCGGTAATGTATAAAAATTTAGGTATGTTTTGAGCCTTATAGAAATAAATATTAAATATGTTAGGCCTATATATCATCAAGCGGTGAAAAAAAAACCGGCCTAATAAAAAGTTGGGGCATCAAATCAGAAGAAATCTTTGATAAACATGTGTGAAAAAATTTGGATGTTGACACCACCTCCTCCCACTTTTCTTTCTCTTGAAAAAAAACCAACCCTCTAGAGGTACCCTAACCTCCATGGCGAAAAAAATTCCGAAATTACAGTACAATGTGTAGAATAACACATTTCATTTAAAGGAGCGGCAAAAGAATGGAACAATTGGTGCTAAACATTTGGGGCGTTGATCCCCCTTTTTCTTCCCGTTAAAAGATCGGGCAAAAGAAGTACTTTAACCCCCATGGAAGAAATCACAGTGATATATGTAAAATAACACAAAATGTTAATAGGGCCAAAGAAGAAAAAACAATAGGTGCCAAAGACTTTAAGCAGCAGCTAATACCTGGCATGTTTCCATATAGAAACACAATGTTTACGCCATGGCTGCCGAGGGGGGTCATCTAGGCTATCTGAACAGTGTTTTAAACTTCCTCCTTCCCAGCCCCACCCCCTCCCCACCCACTCCCAGTCCAGCCTGTATGGGACTTAGATCTAGATCTACGTGAGTTTACATGACACACGCCTTTTTAAAAATAATTTTTGGTCTTGTCTCTCTTGTTTTTCTCCCACTCGCACCCCCTTCCCCCCCATTTTTGACACACACACCCAGTGTTGGCAAGAAATGCACCAACTTTCGCCAAATTTTTAAAATTTAAGATTTCATTCCTTTCTTTTTCCTTCTTTACTTCCACCCTAACCCCACCATTAACCCCCTACCTCACCCCACCCCACTCTACCCACACCCTTAAGAAAAATCACCACCCCACCCCTTCTCAGCCCATCCCATAGGAAGCTGCATTGTTTTTAAATTCTTTTGGGCAGATGCACCAAACTTTGGTGTCCTTAGGGACTTAGGGCTTCTTCCCCAATCAATAACAAAATGACCCTTTAAGAAATGCCAATATGATCACTTTTAGGTTCTAAATGTGTGGTTACAAGTGGATTTAACCATTAAGGGTTGCAAATATGGTCAGCTAAAAACTACCTGCTTATGCCAAGGTGTTTACATGGAAATGACCAGCCAAGAGGGGGTCACTTTTCTCCTACTCTCCCAATCACTCCCAGGTCACTCCCTTCTGACCATTCCCTACTATTGCAAAATTTTACGGTTGAACTGTAGGTTCATGGGAGCTTTCAAAGTAGCATAGGGTATGTCATCAAGAGAACTGGCTATTTTGAGAGATATCAAACTCTTAATTGCATCATAAGAATGATCTAAGACATCTATTTCAGCAACATTGGCACCATTTTGTAGGGAAATGGATGTGCTTGACAGCTGACAGTTGGATATTTCTCCAGGGAACTAACAAAGGCTACCAACACCTCATCCAATTCATGTCAGTGAGTGAGACTATTGAAAATTTTCTGTGTCCCTTTGCAAATATACTCACCACAGGAATATCATTCTCTGTCATTAAAGAAGCAAGAAAGAGACACTGCAACAGTAGGGAATGCATCACTGCTGACTACTCAAAACATATGTAGGAAATAATTAAATATGGGGAGGGGTTAAGAAATAGTGTACCAAAGGGGGATAATCAGAAGATTATTTTCACGGTTCCCGTATTATGCCAACTGATTGACTTCCCTTGTTTTAGTAGTATCAGTTTCAATATTCGATACCTGCGACATTTTGTCAAAATCAACCAAGTATCGCGATACTTTGGAAATAAGGTATCGGCCAATCATTAGAAAATAAGTAATCGGCCCACCACGTGTGTGCGCGGGCGTGTGTGTGTGTGTGTGTGTGTGCGTGTGTGTGTGTGTGTGTGTGTGTGTGTGTTAAATAATGTGTGCTGTATATATTGCAACTGTGGATTTTACCAACGCTGGCTGCAACAAAAAAATGTCACAAAACCGAAACTGCATGAAGGAAACCTCGATAAATGATGAGCGGAAGACGACTTTCAACTTTTAGGGCGAGTACAGTAATTAACAAAATGTTGGTGCCCAGCTGTCCTGTCCGTGGTGCTCAGTTGCCTTATAATTGGTGCTCAACTGCCGTGCTATTGGGCTCAGTTGTCGGAACCCGCTGGTCCTTTTCTCAAAGGAAAATTTGTACCCAAGATTTTGTTCACCGACGTTTAAAAACAAAGTCAAGAGGGACGTTTTGTAAGACTTTTCTTGCAGCTGTAGACCAACCACTCCTTTGATGCACTAGTCTCAGAGAAGTGTGGTACATATTCAAGATCCAATATATATCCGTTTGACGCACCACCATACACTTTGGCGTGCGATCTTCCACATCCATTCCAAATGCAGCTGCACCATAACTGCACATCATAGCGTTCCAATATCGAGCATGAAACGCAAACAAAAATTTACATTGAATTTTCAACCCAAATTTTATGGACCGGAAGCTGCGGTTTCGTGAAAGACGTAATCATGGCTGCGTTTTTTACGTCATTTTGATATAAAGGGGTCGTTCCGGGAAGTTGTTTTGGATAAGCAAGCCAAGAAGACTAGGACTAACGCGGAAGCGACAGAAGATAATATGCACTGACCTGCTAGTGGGCTTTGCTTTACCTGTATCTCTGCCTCATTCATTAGCATTCAGACCACCACTGATTCTTGCCACATCCTCCTCCGACACAATGTGTGCCAATATCAAATTTGGAACCTCAGATAAATGCCACGAATGTGTGGGCATACGATCAAAATTGCCAGATTTTATTTTTTCTGAGCGGAGCTGAATCGTACATGAAAAAGAGCTAAAACAGAGCCAGAACATACCTGGAAAGTTACAGAGAAATGCAAATACTTTGTGTTTAGGAAAGTCAATTTTGACCTAAAGTCTGTTGAAGCCAAAAAGGAGTAAAGAGCCAATCACTTATTTAGGAGCCAAGGGCTTTTAAAGAGAGCCAAAAATCCAGAAGAGCAAAGGCAAGTCTGGCAACCCATGGGTCAGAACTTGCACACTGTTAAACTCTAAAGCAACGCTAATGCCACAGCCTAAGTTCCACCCACTAATCTCTTGACTCCGCTCATTGGCTGTCTGATACTAACAAGGCGAATATATAAATAACAGAAACGCACCCCATGTAACCGATGCTCTGGTACACGATAATTATATTAGATCAGGGAACTTAAGTCATGGAACTAAGATTGCGTTGGGCTTGAAAGCAGGAACAACCGTGAATCCATGAACACCATATGATCAAAGCGTTAATCAGCATCCACATTATACCTGTATGATTGCTATATATTCGACTTTCAGCGTCATCATAGTTTAAGGTACTTCAATATTTTCGATTATAAAAAAAACTCCATGTCCTGAAATGCCACCAGTTGCTGTTCGAGGAGATAATATCATCAAAGTCTCTCATTGGTCGTAAGAGCTGGTTTGGAATGAAATAGCTGTGTGACTAAAAGTGTGATGAAGTATAGAGATGCACTATAATAATCCCTGAACCTCTTTTCGGTCGATAATGCAGTAGCTTCGACTGAACACCTATCATGGTTAGGGTATTCCACAACTTCAATGGTCAGAATGCCTGGAAATGAGACCTAGAGGGTATCCCTATTGTCCCACAATTCTATTGGTGAATTCGAACAATAAAGAAAAGAGTGGAGAATAAACAATAATTATGTGATAGATTTATAGGTATTTTGTGTGATGGTATAGTAATATAAGACTCAGCCACAAAAGGTGGCGAATATTATCAAAGAGTACTCCATCGACAGAAAGAGAATTCTATGCAGAATGAATCTATATATTATTATGAATGAATGTTATGAATATTATGAATGAATCTATATATACTGACCGGCACGAAAAACGCATCAGTTTTTAGGAACGGAAATTTTTAAGGGAATAACTTGCAGGTCCGATTGTTTTGAAGCATTCAGCTCGCCTATCGCACGGGACTCTGAAATAATGCTCTCATGCCTGAGTGAGTGCTCCTGTTCGAGTAAGCGGGCTGCACGTGCAAACCATGCTTTTGGCCTTTTCTCGGCCACGGGGTGCAATAAAAGGCCGAAACTTGCTGCAAGCCTCTCATTTGTGCCCCAACCGACTAGAATAACAGGATTTTTTTAGCCGAATTAACGATCATTCTTTAGACAAGAAATGCCAAGATTACGACCAGAAGAGCGAGAACGAGCTTTGGGAATGTTACAGGCTGGTGTTTCTCAACGGAGGGTTGCAGCTGTCTTTAATTGCAACCAAAGCACAATTGCTCGACTCCAGCAACGTTTTCAGCAGACAGGAACATCTCGCGACCGGCAACGTCCTGGTGGCCCACGTGTTACTGATGCACGGACCGATCATCACATTGTGCTATCCTATTTGAGAAATCGCTTTTTGCCTGCATCAGTCACAGCCAGGAATACACAAGGTCCAAATGGCAACGTAAGTGAACGAACAATTCGTCGCCGACTTCACAGCGCAGGACTCAGAAATCGCAGACCTCATGTGGGACCGTGTCTTACAAGACCTCGTCGTCAAGTTCGTTTAGATTGGTCAGTTCAACATCAACGGTGGAGACTTCAAGACTGGGACGGTGTGGTCTTCTCTGATGAATCCAGGTACTGCTTGAGGCATGTAGACGGCCGCACACGAATCTGGCGCCGTGAAGGAGAGAGGTATGCAGACTGCTGCGTGATGGAATCTGACCGATGGGGAGGAGGAAGTGTAATGGTCTGGGCTGCTATCAGCACTCGCCACAGGACCCATCTGCACTTCTTTGATGGTCCTGTAAATGCCCAAGTGTACTTGAATGACGTTCTACAGGGTCATGTAGTGCCCTTGTTCCGGAGACATCAGCGGGAGCTGCACACATTCCAGCAGGACAACGCTAGAGCTCATACAGCGCAAGTGTGCGCTACATTTCTGGCTCGGCAGCAGTTCCAAGTGTTGCCCTGGCCGCCATATTCGCCGGACATGTCTCCCATTGAACACCTCTGGGATGAACTTGGAAGGAGAATAAACCAACGCAATAACATGAACAATCTGGCAGATTTTCGCAATGCTTTAGTTGAAGAGTGGATGAACATTCCCCAGGATACCATTGCAAGGCTCACAAGATCAATGAGACGTCGGATTCGGGCCTGCATCGGCGCTAATGGTGGACATATCCGGTACTGAACATTGCTCCAGGGGGGGTAAGTCACAAAATTGAATAAAAAATTAACTTTCTACAAACAATCGCTACTCTTTTTATGCACCGTCTTTGAAGCAGATAATAATCTAACCTGGTCCAATTTTCATCTTTCATGGGCATGCATTGGTCATTTGGTGAGCGTTTTTCTAACCGATGCGTTTCTTGTGCCGGTCAATATATTATGACCAAGAGTCGAATTAACAACATAAGAGTAAATGAAAAGGTCACTTGCAAAATTTGCAAAGTCAAGTACTGATGAAAAATGAGTTATTGCCTTTGGCTTTCTTATCGGGTGTTCCCTTCATCACTATTAATATTCTGACAATCAAACCCCACGAAATATTATCTCATGGACGCGGGAAAAAAAAGCAAAACAGCTGCACAATCGTCTACATTTTCTTGGAAAACACGGTCAAATTCTGCTGGATCAACAGCCAATCTCAAATTGCAGATCTGTAAGATCTCTGTAACGAGGACTCTACTTACTCCGGGGCATCTTTCGACTCTAAGCTTTGTGGTAACTTGTATTCTCTGATCAGGTCATCATAGGCATGGCCAGGGGCGTTTTGTCCACTGCAGAATTCATCTGAAACGATGGATGGATGGATGGATGGATGGATGGATGGATGGATGGATGGATGGATGGAGCAAACAGAAGGAGGGGGCGAATATTTCTTCTTTTACATTTGCTCATACTTAACCGAGCACAGGACTCCAGCTAAATTCTACGAGTAGTTGGCCCTTTTCTCGATGGAAGAATTTTACCCGAGATTTGCTCACACAAAAAAGATCAAGAGGTTTTATTAACTGATTAGCTCCTTTTCGGATTTTGCTATTCGTCATATATGCCATAATGGCGACAGTTGCTGGAAGTGTAAACTTCGCGATTCCAACAAAATGTGCATGCAAATTATTATTTGGGAAGCACGTAGAAAGAAATGTGGACCGTGACCAAAAAATGTGGAAATGATGAAAGCAAATTTCTCAATGTTCCTCACCAACGTCACTGCCAACTATCATAATTGAAACAGCGACATTTTTAAAAAAATGTTTATGGATAGTTCTTATATGGACCCCGAACAATAGAAGAATGGAATGTAGGTATAAATATGACACCTGGCATGAGGAAATGCGTATTTATTGTTTCTATAAAAACAGAAAATTGGCCATGGGAAGAGGAAAATGGGGTTGGATTTGAAATTCAAAGACTAGATGAGTATGATTATCCTGTTTATTGTGTCAAAAGGCTTAAATTCGTGGATAGTCTGATCTGCTGATGAAGTTCTCTGATTGGTCTAGGGACGTAATACCTGACATGCAAACCGACCTAACCCATAAAACTTCGCTTTCGAGCAAATCGCATTTAAAGTTTTGCGCACTTTAAAACTTTCAAAAATTCATAATATCTCTCATAATTGAGGTATCGATTTCGGACAAACGCCAAAGGATTCAGAAAGACATTTCTGACTTATCAGAAGTATCGCATTCAGCATTCGGACAGTATTTTATTAAATATTCCAGAATTGTGGATTAGTTATCTGGTAAATTTCCAAGAAAAGACACCTAACTCACAAAATGTGGGTTTGGATCACAATTTCTTAAGATTATTTTGCGGCAAAGAGAACCAAGCCATCGCGAGGGCGTTTTAATAAGATAAAAACAAATCAATGAAGACTTTCTACCATATAGTTTACATAGAATGTTAATACCTTAGATTCCATTAATGTCTTTAAAATGAACAAAGTTGAAGGACACATTTTGAAATTAATTATCATTACTGTGAAAAATGTTTACTGTAAAAACGCCTCTATTAGAAACACTCATTATCAGTAAGATTACCCGTCTCCCCAACCCCCTCCCAAACAAAACAGAATCACAGTCATAGAAAATACGTGCATTTAAACATATTACAGACATCCGACGTCAACCAATCATAAGGATATAATACTTTCATCGCTGGTCAAATTTCTAAACTAAGGAAACCCGTTACTATAGTACAGGGCGTATGTTATAAAAAAAAAAATAAATAAAATATTTAATACTGAAATTAAGAAACAGGATTATCTCGAAAACCAGAAATAAATATCCTCCAGTTTTCAATTTGTTTTTAACTCCTATTAAAGACATTTTTTGACCACTTTAGGCATGTGGATGCCATTATTTTGAGTGGGCAAACTTTACAGTAAGGACTAAGTATGTAAGAAATACGATTTTTCATACTAAAGAAACTTTCGAAGGCATGATATTCAAAATCTCTCCTTACCTCATCAAAGATCTTACATTAAGGAAATGCTGCTAAAAATATGAAACGTGTAGATTTAGCAGTGGTTGTACTGTGATTTAGGATTTTGATGGTGAAAAACAAAAAAAAAAAAAAAAAAGGNGAAAAAAAAAAAAAAAAAAAAAAAAAGGAGAAAATCAGCATTAATAATTCATAAACATATTTCTTGGTATTAATTGTTCCTCTTGCCTTTCAAAGTCATTTTGAGGGCTTAATTGCCATCTCCCAACAAAATGGCGATATGAAATGAGAAGAAGCATGGGATAAAATATGAATATGACCTAAAGTCTCTTACCTGCAGATTCCCACAATAGCTTTAGAGGCACATACACGCATAGGCGTTTGAGAACTCAGTACCAATTTACTCATGTTGTTTAACAAACGTGTACCAGTATGACTGTATGAACATTTGACGGAAAGGAATAAATAGCAATACAAATTTTACCGATTATCACTAAATCAGAAATGTTAGTGAAAGGAAGATTCAGTTACAGGTAACAAAACTACAGTCTTCGTATTGCTGGAACACAAATTTCTACAACATCACCACCTGCATTCCACCCCCTCCCCTCCGCGGCTTTGGCTACACATTTTGACACTATTTATCCTAAAGTAGATCATCTGCATCGTAAAACGTTTGTGTTAAGGGCTGTCATGATAAGTAAGGTCACACAAAAGTTTAAGCATTTAAATAAGTGTTATAGGCACTCTGATAGCAACCAATACTTCAGGTATTTTAGCATTACAAGCAAAAACATAACAACATGTGCATTTGAGAGCATATTGCCAACTTATTAAAAACAGTTAACGGACTTGTATCAATATGACTGTATGATTATTTAATTTTCAAGACAACAGTTTTCGTAGAGCTAGAATGCACAAGACAGAAAATTTCAACCATTGTTTAGAGACAACTACAAACAATCAGATAGACATCCTGTTGAAAATAACCTCCTTGATTATGAGCTCTTATGGTAGCTATTGTTGTGCCGGATTTGTACGCGTATTTGACGCGTTTATTCGCTTTCGTATGTTGGAAATCTTTGAATGCGGCTTTTCATCTGGTCATTTTGCTTCAGTGCCTGGCATTATTCTGGCAGGTCAATGTTTGCCTACTTGTCATAAGGACATTATTGTACTAATAAGGCTCTCTTTTAATAAGGTTCTCTAGATGAACGCGGAAAAGGGTGCTTTAAAAATAAGCGGCTCTTCGCAAATTTGCCGGCACTCATTATCTGTTTGCATCTGTTTCATCGATTTTTGTCTCCCTGAAGTTGTGGATGAGTTGGTAAAGTGTTAACTAAGATAGCCTAAGCCTAACAATGGGGCACAGGTCATAATCAAGACACAAATTGAATATTTTGATATACAATGGTCTGCAGCATTCAAAATACCAAGTGTGTAAGTGAAGGGGGTTGGTTTATTTTTCACTCTCTAAAGACTTTGACACCTATTGTTGTTGTTTTTTTCTTCTTTTGGCCCTATTAACATTTTGTGTTATTCTACATAATTATAGCATTGTGATTTCGGGAAATTTCCCCCATCGAGGTAAAAGAACTTCTTTTGCCCGATCTTTTAACGGAAAGGAAAAGGGGGGTCAACGCCCAAAATGTCTTTCGAAAAAGGTCACCTCAAATTCTGATTTGCTCCACAATTTTTCATTTGGGTGGTTTTGACCGCGTGCGAATACATAGGCATACACACTTGATTTTTGTATCTAGAAAGCTCAAATTTTATCTGAGATTTTAAAATTGGATGCTTTATTTAGATCACAGGTCATTTTACATATTTCTACACCCTGACACCGGCTAGCAGGGCCCCCCAAAAGGGGGATTTTATATATTAGCGGATAAACTGGGTTGCACACAATGAGTTGCCCCTTTAATAGGTGTCACAAACCTCTCAGCGACGGCCTAGCAAAGGGAGCTAAGCCACATACTTTTTGGCAGAGAGGGCTAACCAACGTGGTTTTGTGGAAGAGAGGAGTCCTGTTGTTAGGTACAACTGGATAAGTAAATTTTGATGTTAACGCTTTCATAATTTTTCAATATGCAAAAAAAAACCCCAAAAAACTGGCGTCTTCTTCCCTTAATAAAGTACATGGACGCATAGTGAACTGCTAAAACCATCCTAAATCGGTTCCCCCTCCTCTGTTCTATGGCTGTGTTTGTTTGGTTCAACATCGAAAGAGGAAGTCCTTTTATTCTGTGGACGTCCTTCGGAGATTCTAAGCAATAGAAGTATCAGTCTCTAAGCAACAGAAGTATCAGTCTCTAAGCAATAGAAGTATCAGTCTCTAAGCAATCCAAGATGGTTGCATTGATAAGGAAGTGTTAGAAAATAGTCACCGATTTGCGAGTGATGTTTACTATACTTACATCTTTGCTTCATCTATTAGCATACGTGTCACCTCTGCTTATTGGCACATTCTCCTACTACACAAGGCCGTTGTAATTTTTGCAGTCCGCGGTCGTGCACATTTTGTATTGATCAACTTGTCTATCAATTATCATTCTTTCATCACCCGTCTTTTTTTTTTTGGTTTGTTTTTGTCATCTTTTAGTTATATTATGTGGATTATTATCTACCCGTTCATAAAACATCGGGTTTTTTTTTATGTTTTCCGTCCATCAATGCATCATCCGTTCATCATCAGCTAGTCATCCATCATCAATCATCCATCCACTCCATGGTTTAAACCCCTCCCCTCCCCCCCCCCCCCCCCCCCAAAAAAAAAATCCCTGTTCTCCCCCACTGAACCCTTCAAGAATGTCCCTATGAATTCATTAACTACTGATCATCAATTCATCATCGTTCTATCTACTTCCATCAACCTTTCATCATCCTTTATGGCTCTTCATCTGTGTTTTATTCTTCCATGATCCATTATTCATATGTTATCCATTTAGCAAGCATCCATTATCCATCTACAGTCTATTCATAAAATTTACATCCACCATCTATTTATGATCCATCTGTTATCTTTCCACCAGCCGTCCATTATCCATTTATAATGCATCCATTATCCATCTATTATCAGTCTATACAAAAAATCCGTCCATCATTAATTTATATTCCAACTGTTATCCACCTATCATTTATCTGTTATGCATCCATTATCCATCCATTATGCATTTATCTTTAATTCATCCAGTGTATAGTCTATGTGTTGTCCATGCATCACTCATCCGTCATCCATTTATCATTGATCCATCAAATATCTATTCATTATTTATTATCCGTCTAGCATCCGTCCATTATTCATCTGTTGTCCGCCCGTCATCTATCTTTGCTCTAAAATAGTTTCAATACCGGTACTGCCTCTCGAATATTAAAAAAAAAGGAATACGAAAGTAGTTTAATACTTTCATTTACAACTCATTCATCACATCAAAATATTGGATCCGTGTAATGTTTGATTATAATATGATTCAGGCAAGAACTTTTATTTTAAAATATAGAGATGCTGGTTTGCGAATGACCGACAAATAATAGAATAATGTATTCATTTTTCATAGCAGCGCTGCTGTGTGGCTATAGCGTGGCGTCGACACGAGGTGCCAAGTAAGCCTAGCTTGTCACATAAGGATTTTTATGAGGCCCCACGGGCCCATCCACTCCATGGTTTAACCCCCCCCCCCCTTCCCCAATCCCTGTTCTCCCCCACTGAACCCTTGAACAACGTCCAGATCTAGCATCGGTAAACAAAATGATGTTAGTCTTGGCCTTTAGCCTTGTTTTCTGCCGTTTGTTATTTTAGACTAGCGAAACGGTGACACGCAGTTCCAGCATTGGTGCCATGAACCACCATTGTGAAGTTTCCATTCTTGCCTCTTTACTGGTGCCAGTGAAACTCTGGCTAGGGTAGGGCATCGCAATTTCGATATGTTTAGTACATACTGCCAGGAAAACCCCTGCTGTGTTAATTTTCACGAATAAATTTTCATCTGTTACCAGCCGTGATGTGACAGTAGAAATACCATATATTTTTTCTATCCATCTGACCTCGGAGCGAGAATGAAGTCACATAATTAACACCAGACTATGAAATTTTCTGTGAATATGATGTTTTCACAATTTCTATACCCCTTGTTGCAATTTGTATGTTTTTCCCCATCTTGTTACCTTCCAAGGCCAACTATTTAGATTTCACTAATCCCTCTGAAATTGTATGTCGATATTTCTACACGTGTGATTTAAATGTTTTTTACAGTTACTAGAGAGGCAAGTAAATTACTGATGAATTAGCAACGTAGAGTGACCATAGGGGCTCGACCTACGTCTACATGAATGGAACAACAGTGTTCTGGATCTAAGCTTAGAGAGTGCTTAAAATGCTCCCGCCGGGCCGCCCTTTTGTGCTTTGGGAGTTTCGGATAAAATTAAGTAGTTGTTAGCGACCAGAAGCTTCTGCAAACAGCGACTATTTTCATCCGTGCTGAAGATCACAGCTAGAATGTTTCCTTAATTTGTCATTTACAATCACTGGTTCATTCTATCAAAAATATTGCTTGACTGAATTTCATCGTTCTTCGTTTTAATGGCCTATGCACAGAAACTGTTCAGTCTAATATGTCGTGCGAGCGGGAATTGCCTGTTTTGGGGAAATGTTATCCAAAGGGGTGTCGAAACTGCAACAATGTTGAAATTGCGACACCTGACTTTAAGTCATCAGAGCCCTTACTACCAGGAAGTAATTCTCTCGCTCAACAGTTAATTCCATATCCCTTGGAGTAAATAAAATTTTGGCACTACCGAGTCGCAGTACACTTCTAGTTAGCTCTATTACTAGCTTTGGTTGCGGGCTTTATTTTAAGCGTCGGCTGTAGGCTAACAATAGTGCGATCGGTAATAAATGGATGGCGTTTTTCTTTTTTAAATATCTCCGCTCAGCACAGATCTGTTCCATCGTTTGCGCAGTTTTTCATCCATTTGTTCTTCCTAGAACATAGTCTTTAAATACTAATGCGTCTACCATTTTGCGAAATCCTCTAACAAAGCTATATAAAAAGCGACAGATGATTACTGCAGTAATTGTTTTACATGTTTTGTTAAGGTCTTTGAACGCGTTATTATAATGAACTCTGAACTTTTACCTTTGTTCAAAACAAACTTATTTTGTGAAAAAACATGTCCTTTCAAAATGAAGTTTTCCTGTAGCACTGTAGATTACTGTTTAATACGAATGGTGATCCCATTACATTGTAAATGTCCCAAACGAGATCTTTGTCATGGAAAGATATTCTTTGTCCATTAAACGTTTAATTAGAAGCGTGCACTATATAAGCAAATATGTAAATACAATAAATCACAGTTCATATATGCATAGTAAGGGAAATGCAGTGAACAATTTGCAATCATAAAGGAGGATTTGACAAATGCAGACCTAGACTAACTTTCTGAAATTGCCCATATATATAGATTATTGATGCTGCTATTTTTGCCTGTCTGCTCATTTTTCTGGCCGCCTCGATCAGTTCAATAGGTCTGAGATCAAAGTGCTAAGCAGCCTCTCTCTTCTTCCCCTTCATTGTCGGCCGTCGATGAACCAGCTTTTTAGGAGGGAGTATACTACGTCCCAGCCTGTGTTTAGTCGTGTAAACTTGGGGACATACTTTTTCTGGCATTTTTTTTTCGGTTCTTAACTATTTCGTGATGAGGTAATACCGAGCAACCACCGCAGTCCAACTTTTTCATGCTTTTTCATGATACCTAAGGCAGTCGTTTATGGTGCGCTTCGGAGTAGTGGATATACTGCGATGATTGTCACTCGCGCTTTTATAATTGTAAATAGTGAAACTTATCCACGTTGATCCATTCGTAGAAAAATAATATTAATCCAGCTGGAAATAACTCTTCATTGTAAAAACGAAGTGGTGTAATTAATCGCGTTCGATAAAGTTCATGTCAGATAATACGTCGGCTACTATAGACATTTGTATCTCTGCTTTGACCTCTTCTAATCTGACAATGAGACAGGCTATAGCTGTTCCAGCGGCCTAAGACTGATACCTTAACGTCCGGTATTTTTGCCTCTCCCTCATGCGTTTTATGAAATTAAGAATACATACATATAATATAGGCCATATGTTCATAGAACTTTAGGTAACTTTCATGACACTCGTAACATAATGTTTGGGTAGACTATACCTTACTGATAAGGAGCAGATACTTAAAATGGTATTGCCCTTTTTCTGTATACACCATACATCTGTTTTTATCACACAATTAATGCGTTTTAATTAGCACTGCAATTATATTACTTTTCAGGGCGGAGGGAGGGGGAAGAGAGGAGGGAAAGGGGTTGGGGTATTTCTTGCAACGTATTGAGTAGTGTGTCATTAATGTTGCCAGGAGATGTGCGAGAAACAGCCTATCGGTATATTTATTATTCATAATACTCTAGTTTAAAATAACATTGGGATGTCTATTTCTTACGTATCTCTGGCGAGATTTTCTTTTGCTGTTAATGAGCTCAATCTTTGGGAATGTAGAGTATATTTTGATGACTTTCTTAATGACCTTCATGTAGAGCATTAAAATTTACCATGACTGGTACTAAAAACTAACGTTACTCGTGCAAGCTTTTTACGCAAAAATTTAATTACCTTAACGGCTGGAGCAGACACGATTTTCAATATCTAATTTATAATTAGTGTATTACTGTCGGGCAGTGTGAGGTATAGGTGGTGCTATGGCTCCATTAGCTCCAGAGACGCGACACCTGAGCAGATCAGCACGCCTACATAACTCGATCTTTTTTTTTCCCACAAGAAAATTTCCCATAAAATTTGATTAAAATCGGTCCATATCTTTTGAAGTTACAAGAGGAATCCAAATATAAGATGTGAGATCGTTGCAGCACAAATTGTCGCCGGCAACAACTTATGCCATGTTCGTGACACAGATTGTCGTCTGCATAAACTGTCGCCGGCAACAACCTGACATCACAGCTCAAATTCTCTCCACTTGTCGGCAAACAATTCAACTTTAGGCTGATGACGGTGATGATAGTAACGACGATGATGATGATGATGACGACTATCATGATAATGATTATAAGGGACCTGAGAAGAATACGCATGTGGCTGTAAGACGTGTTTGTGTGTGTGTGTGTGTGTGTGTGTGTGTGTGTGTGTGTGTGTGTGTGTGTGTCTGTGTGTGTATGTGTGTGTGTGTCTGTGTGTCTGTCTGTCTGTCTGTCTGTCTGTCTGTCTGTCTGTCTGTCTGTCTTTTCCCCAAACACAACTGTTGAGGCATTATCATCACCGGCGACAATTTGTGCTCACGTCCATGGACTGGGGAAAGGGTCCAGATATTATGGAGGAGAGTTCCAAATTTATCTGACACTGGTGTAAAGGACGCCCAAAAGCATGGTTTATTGTGTAATAGTCAACATCGTGCTATGTGTTTCAATGTGAAATAGTAAGACTGCATTAGCGAATGCAAGATCCTGTGACGAAGCAATAAGGACAAGATTAGGAGGGTTACCCGAGAGACTGGTGACGTCATCTTGCGAATACTCGTCAATGTTTTTGTTTGTTGTTGTTTGTTAGACTGATCCTAGCCGAGATCTACACCGGCACTTTCATTACGGGCCTCCGCAATTCCTCATTTTTCATTTACTAACATTATAAAGAAAGCACTATATATTATTACAGATCTAGGTTTTGTCAGCTCCTTACATTTTTCTAGATTGAAAGTCAGCTGTGCTGCCCATGAATACTAGGCGCCCGGTGAGCCTCAGTGTAAACAGTGTGTACAGTTAACTTCTGAATTCACCACTGTACAATGTATGAAAATCGGATATTCCCGGTGATTATATCCTTTACTTTTCATTGTCGGTTCAACACTAATAGTCCGGGACACATATGTCTGGACCCACAACTTGGAGGATTCTACGATTTTTTTCTTAGGACTATAGAACAACATTGTGTGACCTACAACACAAAGGTTTACCAAAATCGGAAGGGTGGAAAGAGGTCAAAATTGACCATTTAGATGACCAATTTATTTTCAAATAAAATGGCCTGCAAATGTTTCCATACTTACGGAAGCAGCGGTGCTATCAAGGAGACACAACCCAAAATAGATCCCTGCGGCGCGGATTTCATAAACAAAAAAATAAAATGGAAGTCGACGCTGGACTTCGGTCTACTGATGAGGAGGTAAACTTCCCTGAAAAATCGTTCCAGATCGACTGTAATGACTTATACCTCACAACCAATGAAGATAACGGGAAGTAGACCTATTGCACTGCTGTTACCTAGGCTAATTGCCTTTGCGTGCAGGCCTTGAAGCGGCGGGAAAATTGTTATAGAGTTTGGCCGCCACATATGTGTGCAAAGGTCAAATTAAAGTTTGTTTGTTAAGCGCACATTCAGGCAAGGCCTTAATTAAACTGGGCTTTAACGTGTGTGAGGCCTTAACGGAAGACTGATAACGCGCTTTGACTTGAAACATTTGGTGCGAATGCCCTCGTTTCGTATAGACTTTTAGATCAGCTGTTTTCCACACAAGTATGGTGCACCGTCTTGTCACAAAACCACGGGATCATGTTCTCCCGGGTTCAATATACTATAGAATATAATGATCTTCTTCCAGCTTTCAATTGCGTTGAAATGTTTTCGAAGTTTCAAAATAAAGAATATAACAAATGCCTCAGACCTGTCTTGACCGCCCTGAGTTTCACAATAAATAATACATATCAGGTCTTTTATATTTTTTGCAGATCTGCATTATTTGTCGGCAAGAATTCAGTAATCTCAATCCAGCAGTAACACTTACAGACAAAGGTTGCAACAGCATAAATACCGTCAGCAAGACATTAGGTGATGACATACTGGCAACAACAGGCCAGAGCATACATAAAAAATGCCGACAGAACTACATGAACAAAAAAACTCTCAGCTATAAACTGAAGAAGATGAGGAATTCGCTATCTAATACTCCAGACTGAAATTCTCGGTAGTTCACTGCTATTCCCAAACTCCTGGTGTGATATCAAATTGTCATCCAGTACGTTTCTGCAAAAACAATTCAAATCATATTTGTTGTTCATGTTTGACTGGCGCTAACTTTAGTGACACAGTGAGGCTGACTTGGCCGACCTTCATTTACTCAAGAATTGAGTGACTCCTACTGTGTTTCAACATGCTGAAACGAAGAGTTTTGAGTCTGCTGACTGAATAGGATGGAATGTCTAGATATTTAAGCTGCATCTTGCACCGTAAGTTGGGAGCAGTGATAGCATTTGTGCACTGGTCTGTCTCTTGTTTTAACCATGAACACTAAAAAGTATGGGTTAATGTAGAAGCCTGGTGCCATGAGGTATTGGCATCTTTTAACTCACAGTGGTCACTTACAACAGATTATCTTTCACTTCTATATATAATGCATTTATTCAACAGCTCAGTCAATCCATGATAATGATTGTATGTCTTTCCTGTCCGATTAAGGACTACAGATAATAATATATGTAACCGTCATTAGATTGCTAAGGTGTTCTTCCTTTCTATGAGTCGAAATACTGACATCAACTTTGTATTGATTACTGTTCTATCCAAGAGAGAAAGAAAGAGAGAGAGAGAGAGGAAAGCAAGTTGTTGGCACTCTTCACTCTCTAAATATGTCGTTAAAAATAATTTCAGTGACTCCTATGGTCAGACTGTATGCAAGCTTTGATGACAGGAGGCATCCTGGTGTGTCTGATGCCATATTTTTGCCCATGATAGTCTAGATTTCAGTTCATCTGATAAGTAATATGTCCACCATCTATTCCATCTATCCCACTTTACAGCTATGCCCAGTCCCAGTGCCTCAATGGACATGTGCTGGAACTTGCCAAAGATACAATTATTGATGGTCTGGATGCATTATGTATTGTCACACAGAAACCACAGTGTGAATTGACGTGTGAGTTCTGTTAAAAATGTTTTATATAATAATGACCATTGTCCATTCTTTAATTGTAGGCGGGTAGTTGCAGCGGTCATAATCTTTGTTTAAGTATTAATTTGTAATTTTTCTTAGACGAATGGTGTTGTGGGAATCACATCATGTACGTTGATTGCTTAAACTGTTGTTCATTGTCTTTTCCGTGTAATACAGGGGAAATGACATTTAAATTGTGTATCCTTCCCTATTTCATTGTTTGGCACTTGAGGAGAGAAGGCTAATTCAGTCATATCTGAATGCAATATTTTAACAGAAACATGCTTCTGTTGGTTTCAATTTCATCTTTTGAGCTAAATGTGTTAATTCATGGTCACTGACCCCTGGCGACCACTGTCCACTAGACAGTCCAGTTCGACTATATTGATCAGGGCGACTTCTTGCGCCATTGTTTGGAAGATACTTCATTATTATATTACATGAAAACCTGCTTGTTATTGTGCAGTTTGCGGGCCTGATAATCTTACATTTCTGGGCTTCAAACGAAGAAAAGAAAATAGAGATCCATCTTATGTTGACCAATGTCCACTTAACAGTTGCAGACCCGACGCTCTTGTGTCAAACACTGCTATGTAGCCCCACACCTCATGCATCGATATTGTTAAAAAAAAAATTGGCAATTTGGAACGTTATGCGTTCTGATATGGAACTTTTTATTTGCATTTTAAACATTCAGTCGTAAAACTGAGAAAAACCGCCCTAAATTTCGTTTTTTGCTCTATTTCTCTTTTAAATTCTCGGCTACAAAATCAGATTTATCGTATTAAAATTGAATAATTTGAAACATACTCATTTCATGTTATTTCTAATTTTATTTCCTTTGTTTTGAGCAATTAAGTGGAAATAGGTGGGTTCTGACCCTAACTGACCACTGTCCACTAAAAAAGTTAGTTCCACCCTTCCGAGCGTGGTAAACTTTTGTGTCCAGTTACGAGAGATATTGCTCTGTCAGAAAATGCAAAAAAAATTTAGAATCCTTCAATTTGTGGGTAGCGCCCCAATTCATTTCATCTGTCCCGGACTATAAACAGTTATTGTTTAATATTACCGGTTTGCTTTAAACAGTCTTGGTCGAATTTGCGAAGGCTCCACTTTCAATTTGTCCGAACTAGAAACTTTTTTTTGACACCGATAGAGTTTGAAGTAAGAACGTTTTCTTTATAAAGTTACATAAAAAAAACCTCGGCAGAAACGAACTTGTTAAAAAAAATAATCTTGTTTACAGCTCCATGGAATATCACGTGCTGACACGGAGCTTTCGTAGACGCAAGCTTTCCTGATGTGGGTAAACGCCGTGCATGTTTCAAGTGAGGTGTAATACTGCACTTAAGAAAGAACTGTTTGTGGCTTTCTGTTTGAAATATTCTAGTCAGTAATTTTTAATTTATTTATAGCGCTCAGATTATTTTGTACCTATAATACTTGACTTTTCAATCCATCTTAGATGCATTTTGCTTTTCTTTGTTACTTTGAAATAAAATATTCTTTAAAGACAACAACAGCCTCAACCTTAATTCACAAAATTTAAAGATGGTCATATACTGCTGAGCAAATGACGTGGGCTATGTATAATGGCTATATACTGTCTATTAGTTTTTAAAAAGCGTTGCATTTTTAAGAAATATTTGCATTTGCTCTTATGCGAACTTAGTTTACAGTTTCTTAGGGATTTCACAGACGCAAACGTTCTTGGTGTGGATAAACACAATGACTGTTTCAAATTGGATGGTAAACTGTATACGTTTTCGCAAAGGAAGTATTTATGTGGTCCAGTCCTCCATATTCTTTTCTGACAGCCAATTGCATTATCCGGTCATCCGGCGATGTGAACTGCAGTATTAATTTTTGTTTAAAAGTTAAAATCTGGGCAACATCACCCTCAGCTGGACCCAGATAAGTTCTATAAGATTAAGATCGTGGCCGTGCTTTCGAATGATGCAGTCAGTTTCACAGAACATGTATTTATTTATTGTGAATCTATTCACTAAAGCATAGAATGTAAGTCTCTCGAACAAGATATGGAATACTCCTGATGCCAGTTTTTCATACCGGCAATTGTGCAGGATGATGTTGAAAATTTGAAGTCTAAACTTTTCTCAGAATGGTAGGAGTCATTGTCCATAATGACTGCTGGATTCTGAGGCTGAATATTGGAAAAGAAACTAACTAGTCCACACAATGTGCCAGCGTTCATTCTATAAATGTACTGGCCACCAACATGACACGGTGTGAAGACTTTGTCACAGACGTCCGCAAAATACATGCTTTCATCTTGAGTATGGAGATCAAGGATTCTTTGGTCGGTGCTAAGTCGCACTTTTCTGGCGGCACTTGCACCTTGTGACGTCCAGTGGTTGGACAGTTGGTGATCGGCTGAGACCTAAGATTATGTTCCACCCTTCTTTAAGTTTGTTACACATGTCTCTGCAAAGGGGCAATAGATCTACCAACAATTTATTGCCACGCAAAATTCCAACGGATTCTAAAGGAAACCAATACTAAAATGAGACATCATGACCAAGAAACAAGGTCATCTGTGGTTTGAACGTCGGGCTTTTGCGATGTCATGTCTAATGGAAAGGTGGGATCGGAAGGAATCCACTGTCTTCCGTAACTTAGAATCGCGATTCGCTGAACTATACTGAAAGTTCAAATAGCCCTTTAGTAACCGGCAATTTTCACTCTGTCTGTCTGAAACGTCCTTAAACTCTATAAGTCCAGGTACTGCAAACGTTTACATCAACAATATGCTGCTTTCTTTGAACAACAAGCCATGCTCATAACTTTGCGATGTCATGTTCAGTAAACATTTGGACCCGTACATATTCACAAATTTTATCTTCGGTCGATCGGTCTCTGATTGGTCAGTCGTCTCTTAAAACCTATGCAGTATAACACTTCACTTGAAACACATGCATTGCATATTTTATGTCATTGAACATGAAAAAAAATACATGTGTGAAGAGCAATTACCTTAATATTACTTCCCTTTTTCTCAAAAATATTCAGAGACCTCAAACCGAGTTTTGGCGCCCTTCAGTTGTGTTTGTATAATTTCACGTACCAGCATGCCCTAAGTCTGGAGATTTTTTGCGAGAGAGTGAGGGAGAGACAAATATAGCACAGCACGGATAATGCGTATATCTTGGGACCGACCACATGAGTACTCATAAACAGAAATACGTAGTAACCAAACACGTACCTTTAAAAAGGTACGCGTCGAAGATTGAACTTTTTGTGAGCAGTCGGGAAGTGTGGCGGGTTCACGAGTGAAATTGTTGGAGAACT